>OZ023327.1:74540549-74609682 GCA_964007535.1 Brachyptera risi | reverse complement strand
ATATATATATATATAATACATACATTTTGTTTTGAGTGAACTTGTGTGGCCCGCGGTGATAATTTGAAAATTTAAATGGCCCCCTGCCCAAAAAGGTTGGTCACCACTGCTTTACACAGTGCTAGAACTTCCAGAAGTTTGGTCCAATGAAGCTCAAATTTGATATATATTTCATGTATGGCGCCTTATTATATTACAACAAACTAGAGTACGGTAATCTAAGTTCATTAGTTTCGGAGATACAGCATGCTCATCACCGCCTGGAAGCACTTGGTGTAAACAGTGTAGTGTGTAGCTGGCTTTGCACAGGACTTGGCTCCTGTCCAGCTAGAGCTAGACTAGATACCTTTGAGTAATGAGTAGGCCTATCAACCAAAAAAAATGCTCAAAACCCCATTTTTGGGTGATGGCTCATGGTTTGAGAACCACTCTCATAGATAATTAAAATGAGTACTATTAACTGTTTAACTGTACCGTTACGTTGAAGTAATCTCCGAGGACATTGGCCAAGGTAGTTCTAAGACTCATAACATGTCCAGCAATTGCTATCCTGCACGGAATGGTAGGAGCCAACAAGAAAGGGCGTGGATTGGCGATGAACATTTTCATGTACCTATCCGAAGCGAAGAAGTACAATTTGTCGAGAAACCTAGAAATGAAAAATATTCTAATTTTGCTTGCAAGTATGGGTAAAGTATTGGTACGCTTGACACACCGTCAGTAAATTATTAAGAGTAATTTCATAAGAGCGTTACAGTACGGTATTGACGTTTAGACGTTCCACGTGTAATTCACACATGGTTACTACATTACCTGCATGTAAAATTAGGACTCCCTTTCAATACAGCGCCATGGTATAGCGCAACCGGGTCTTTCGAATAGAACTTGGACCAATGCCAACTGAAAAAATAAAGCTATTGTCAATGTTTGTCAACGACAGTTACTGAATGCACAATTTCGAGAACCGAAAATACTAAAATGTAACTAATTAATATTTGCAATTTTTTACTGCTAGAACTCATTTACCACATATGAATCTCTTGAAATGATAATATTTCATTCAACATTGCCATTGAATTTCCCAGAATTGGTACGTAATGCATTACTGAGAACAGAGTACCGGTACTATACACACTCCGACACAAAGAACATGGTCCAAGTAAGTTATGCTAAACATGAGCTCATGGGGAACAAATCAAGGAAGAGAAGGGATGTTTCTAAAATCTGATAGGCCTACTTAAAAATAGAAATGAAATAAAGTTTGTACCGGAATCTTGGCCCTATGAGGCTGTAGCCCGAGAGCCTATGGTAGACTTCTTCAGGTGTTTGGTCCCCAAAGTTCTCTTCATCGGGCAATATTTCAGGCATATCAGCATCGGACATAAACGGGTTGTCGAATCTGTTTCGGCTCGGATCTGTCAGTTTCTCGACTAGATAAGTAGGCGTCAAGCGCAATACCTCCAAGCGGCTTCTCACAATCTAATCACCAAACAGGAATATTGTCACATTGGGTAATTAAATAATTACAAGTGATTGAGGTCCAATTACAAGACAATCTTGTTCCTAATGGAAAGATAGATGGTTTCTCTCGACATCTCTGAAGGCGCATCCAACGATTACAAAATGCTGCTTTCATCTGTTCAGCCTCACCACATCTAGAACTGGTTTCAAATTACCCAACAGGTTTAATAAGATTGTATAGGAAAATAGGCCAAGAATAGATATACAATTTGGGTGGAAAGAACTGCAGCAGCTCACCATTGGCAATGAGTCGAGTAACTGATAATAAAAAGCATTGAAGCATTAATATTGAAAAACATTTTTTTTAAATAAGTCACTAATAGATAATAAATAGATTCCTAGCATACCTCTATTTAAGACTGGGGTTAGGAAATTGATGTTGGTCAATGCTCGGTTGATGATTTTCTACCTGAGAAACTATAGGGTATACCGGCGTTATACCGTGCACGAGCTATTTTTCAAAGCCGTTTTAATGAGTTTGTGGAGCAATTTGTGGAAGCTATTAGGAGACAAAGCAGCATCACAATGTTCAGAATGGGCATTTCTTTCCAACATATTATATTATTTGTGTATCACTGATAGCGCCACAATTTTCTGTCACTTATCAAAAAGGCAGTGTGGTATCAAGTGGATACAATTACAAATTACTGCTTTTTATTCACTTCGTAAAAGTACAAACTAGGTGCCGGCATCATGTACCGGTACATTGTTTTCAACACCCACACCAACTTCTACAATTCCTTTAAAGCCTATGCATCCCCCATGTCACTGCTGCCATAAACCTTGTTTTACATGTTTTTACCCACAAAGAGATCATATTTAGCTGATTGACTGCTTGTGATACAGCGTCTTTTCCCAGAATGACATACAAAATGGCCACCCATAGTCTAAGTGCATTTTTGGTGGGCAAAGTTGGTCATACGCATGAGCCCGCATTGAGCAGTGGTAGCGCAACGTCATCTTGTACACACTTTGCTCACTGGCTCCGGCCGGCCGAGTACTGAGATGGCCAATGTGGTTTCGAAGCCTGGATTCTTGTTGGCAGAATATATATAGGCCTACAATTCATCGAACCAGGGAGCTAAAAGTATGCTGCAATACTGAAAGCGTTACAATAATGAGTCAAGTTGATTACTTATAACAATCTTATTGAAAATCAGGGTTTATTTGTCTTCTGAGATCCCACGCGTCATGAATGAGAATAGCACTTGAAGATTGTGGCATGTACAAGATCCCGTGCCAATGTGGGCAAGTCTACATGAAATCCTTATCCGGCCGTCCTAAGCAACACGAATATCACGAGGAGAGAGGGAACACTCGTCAATCAGCTTTGCGAGACATTCGGATTTATTAGTCTTATCACTTTTTACAGATGGTTCTTGTTCTAGGAATCACAAATTTGTTGATTAAGCAATAATTAGTGAATTAACCTATCCATGATTATCACTTATCAGTGTTATTTTTGTACTAAAATCAACTACCTTGATTAAGGACTAGTGAGAGCTAGTGTCGTGTAACTCACTCCAGAGATGGCGCATGGATCACTTTGCTTGGAATAGCCACACGGAGCACATCTACGTCACTTTGAGCTTCGAGAGACAAGTTTGAAGTTTGAATTCTCGTCATACGAAATCCCTCCCTTTATTCGTGTCAAACAATAATAAAGCTCTGCCTTTACATACCCCACAACGTCACAGCTGGCCAAGCAAGGACACGGTGTGGGCTAATGATTATAATCAAATGTCACAGATTTACGGTATCAACTAAAATGTTAGCCATCGTTGAAGGTTGCTTCGACTTCATCGGTGTATATTTTGACCTCAGAGTCGGTTGAAGTCGATCGACTGTTGCTATGAATAGTAATTGGTTTGAGTATGATAGTGGAGGCGGCCGGACAAATGACCTAACTGGCGTGTTCCGGCTGGCTAGTGTGCACAAAGTGACGTCACACAAGAACTCATAATATGCGGGATGATCAGACCTAGTTTACTTAGACTATGATAACCACCCATGTATTGATCAAACTGATAATTGTATACCACTTTAAGAAATCCTGGAAAGAATTGGTTACATCCTGTGCATGTAGGGAGAGTTTACACAAGCCTGTAATGATTCAAGTGAGTTTTCTCGTTAAACCTCGACTACAACACTATATCGTTATTATTATCAGACCAATTATTATAATAATTATTATTGAAAGAGCACATGAGATATATACGGTGAGCTGGACGTTTTGACTACTGCCTTGATAATTCTGGAAACAAGACTAGAAACTCTTGTCTTTACAGTGACCACGGCAGTTACCGATAGGTGAGTTTTATATATCTCGTACACGTGATATTGTACATAGAATATGTTCTTTAAATAGCCCTCAGACGACGAGTTGGTCGACTCATCGCCATTGGTAAGCTATTGCTCCTTCTTTCCCTGACAACCCATATTTTAGATTCAAGTACCAGTAGTTCACTTCATGTGTTCTGCAAACTAAAATGCCAAAAAAATAAAACTAGATGAAAATAAAATACAACTTGTATTTAACTAAAGGTAGTCAACTAACTCTCTAGGAGTGTAACAAGACATACCTTGAACATAAAGTCAGCGGAAGTTCTACCATCGACACGAATGACGTGATCCATATTTTTACCGAGCACATAATGCTCGAGAGCGGGCAACACGTACTTGTTGTAGAACTTCAGGTCTTTTCGAACAAACTTCTCCATGTTGGTAGCATTTCTTGCAAGGAAATCTTCAGCATCTTCTAGTTTCGAGATCTCCTGAGCACAGACAAAACCAGGCAATGCCTAATGGTGAGCATTTCCATGGGGAATATCTTCAAAATGTCAAATATCATGCCAGTTTTATATTGAAAAATAAATGAGCATTGATAAATTGAGCACTTCAGTTGAGTTGTATACCAGCATGGTATATCTTGATACATATGTTTCGTGTATTTACCGATGGACTAGGAAATACACACACGTTTATAGGCCTATTATGTCGTTGTTCATAGGAAGTATCTTTTATAGCATTACTGTGAATTTATCAATGTCCATAGGTAAGCTTGTGACATTTTTTTCTTTACGTGCTTATAGGTATCAAGTGACGATTGACAAGTTGTAGAGCGATACAATGACATGCAGTGAGCTTGGTTTCCTTCTCATCATGAATGTCACTTTGGTGGTTCATCCACACTGGTGATTGTGGACAAAACAAGTTGTGGTCTTCAGTTTGAATGTTCAACTAGTTTATGCTTTTAAAAGATACAAGTTTCTAATTTACCTCATTGCCATCTTTCCAGTTATCTTCAAACGGAAGTTGAGAGCCAGTACCCGACACAGCAGAGAACAGGATTTGTGTTTTAGTTAAGGCCGTGTGACAGTCAATCTCTTCGCCAGTAATCACGTTTGTTTTGATTCCACTGCGTGAATACACCACATCCTCATCAGGATTCTGGAATGTGGAATTATTCATCCATTTATATCCAATTTCAATTCAATCCATGAATCTCTTTATTCTTCATATTATTACAAAACAGGAGAGCATTAAAACAATACAAACAGTAATAAAGTGAACCAAATATATACATGTAGATTGACATAGCAAAATCAAGAAAGAAGAAAATAAAAAGAAGCTCGCGTAAGAACTACATCTTGTGTGCTGGCATTAATGGTAAAAGTTAATATTTATGTTGACGAAACTATAACAAATAATGAATCAGATATATTTCACTGTCCTTAACCTTCTAAGTGTAGATAGTGAAGAAATGTAAACGTACAATTATAAATAAATGAGAACCAACTTGAGAAGAATATAACAAAACAAACCTAATATCAGTTGAATGAAATAGTTCATAGATCAAGACACTGTAGTCATAGGCCTACTCAATGAATTAGTAGTACCGGTATCGACAACATGCATGTGCGAATATATTACAATTGAGTAGTTCTGATGAATTCATGAATGTCTTTCTTAGAAGTAGATGAATAAGATAAGTAGATAAAATATAGTATCGTGATCTGTCATCATATCTTTATAAACACTAGAAATGATATTTGTTTGATATGATCTAGACATGCGCTGGATCAATCAGTCTCTTGTGTAGGTTGTTTTATGCAAGACGTACATTACGTCCATTCGAGTATAACAAATGTAGGTATTCATTCTGACTATCACCTATCATTATACAGTCTCTTGAGTTACAGAAGAGCCATCTCTACAAGCATGCCATCCAACACATAGCTGTGCCGTATATCAGTAGACGGAGATTCATATATTGCAACAATTGAATAACTTTCATTGTCAAGATTCAAAATAATACAAGCAGCATTTGCATTTACCAAACTATTTTCTATTTCTACTTTCACATTTGTCAATGTATCATTATTGATAAATATAAGTATTCCAACGCAAAACGAATGACGAGAATTAAGATGAAATGTTCTGTAACCAGAAATGTTGAACGGTTCATTTAAAACAGTTTGAACATGCACTCTAACGATAACTAAGATTGATAGATGACGAATGTGATGGCAGGATTATAATAAGAAAAGTCACCTTAATCCCCGTAGTACATAAATTTGGTTGAAAGTGAATGTCAGACTGAACCAATGGAAATGAGTCTGGCAATTCATTATGGAAAGTTCTCTGCCATAAAACATATATTACAAAAACACACACCAATATTGAATTGAAGCACTGGCTTGGCCTACTACCTTGGTCACTCCAGAAACAAGAGTAATGCTAGAAGTTTAGAATATGATGAATAACTGCTTGATGAGGTAGAACAGAGGGGTTGGATGAGATAAGGAGGAGGAAGAAAAGGTGCAAGGTAGGTGAAGTACACAAATGGGGGTAAAGGGGGGGGGGGGAGAATAGACAGTAGGAAAGGATTGAGCAAGAGAGGGGGAGAGAATGAAAGTTGCAGAGGTACGAGCTATCTAAGGATGATGCCTGAGAAAACAAGACCTGGTTATATCCACTGGCGTTGCATTCCTTACAAGATAACCCCAGTCCCAAGGTTCAAAGTGGCCATGTACGAGCTGTTAGTATATGATACTACCGATTTTCTTCTTTTTTTTTTGAAAGAACTCTTTCATGTCACTAAAACCGGATTAAATCGTACAAGAATGCGCCCCCTGATTTGCAAGCTCCCAGTGACTCAGCGTTGAGAGTTGACACAAAGAGGAGTGAGCGGATAATGTGGGTTATGAAACATGATTGAAGTTGCACGAGACTTTCCACAATGTTGACATTTTCCTGGATTGAGGTTTAATTGCACCAAAGTTGTGATAAGGTCACACTGACCATGTCTATACTCACAAACCTTTCTATTTCCACCATTCCCCTATTGGTTTCATTTTACCTCTATTACTGTACAACTTTTATTTCCCTCTCCCTGCACCCCATCTCATCCAAACCCCCTTATTCTACCTGAACAAGCAAAAATGTATCAAATTCTTCTACAGTCACTCTTGTTTCTAGTGACAAAAATAGTGGCGAAACGTCAATTTGCTATTTTCTCGTATATTTTTGTAAATTTACAGTATATGTATTACATCAACAGGCTTCCTATGGTGAGTTGTTAGACCCATCATCATAGCTATGCCCCTGTTCTCACTTCACCTTCAAAACAAAATTATATTTATCTAGCCTCAGGATATTCTCACACACATTTCAGGTTATCTTATTCGGTGTTTTTGGATAGTGGGAAGTTAACAATAATTGTTAACTTAACAATATCAGGCCACAATTATTGTGGCCTGATATTGAAGTATTTACTTGTATGTCAGAGGGAAATCACAAGAAACCTCTGGTCAGGATGGACGACAGTGGCAGAAATCAAACACCGGTCTGGATCAAGTATTCAATTTGCTTCAATGTACATTAATTAGGGATGTCAACAGGTAGCAATTTTTGCCAATTTTGATTACCCAAGCATTACCCGGGTAATCGATATTTTTTTCAATCCCAACTATGCTCATCTACTTTTCATTTAAATGTATTTTATCGTCTTATTTGCCATCTTTGAGTTACCATTATTATTGTTGCAACTATAAACAGTCTGCTCATCTCATATCACTGACCCTCTCAGCACAACATAATCTACCCAAACACATTGGTTGAGTCAACTTGAGTGAATGTGGCAGGGGCGATTTTAGACCAAAAAAGTTGGGAGGGCCCATCTATGTTTGCAATTATTATATATTTACTTTCTTTATTCAATTGTCGGAAAGCGACGGAAAGAATGGAAAGCAGCGTACGTTTTTACATGTTCACAGGATCCAAATAGAATATTTGTAAGGCCTAACTGTGTGTTGTACAAATGATGTGTTTCACAACTCACAGACTTTTACAGCATGAATTGAATACGTTGCTCCTTCATCGATGCAAAAAGCCGTAAAAACAATTCCAAACATTCATTTCTATACATAATACACACTTACTTAACAACGAGCACCGAGTCAACAAAATACTCCAATAGACAAGTGAACTGTTCCATAGACTCATACACCACTGACTGATTATTTTGGTGCTAAAATGCGATGAAAGAGGTAATGTCTGTTTTCACCAACACATGTATTCCTGTAACTCAGACATTCTGATGTCGACATAAATCAAAACTGCAACAAAGTCTCAGAGTCTATATTGTCTAATTCTGGGAATTTCTATTTCTAACTTTCATCCTAGATCAGATCAGGTGGCTGATCATTTTACAGTCAAGTATTGTAAAGTTTTACCTCAGACTTCAGATAAGCTAATATATTCTTTAGTAGAGTTGATGTTAGTTATAGTTTTTGAATAATTGGCATCCCAATTTCCAGAAGCAATTTACTTATTCATTGGAATCAATTTACTCATATTCGGCCGAGATACGTTAAATTCGAGCAGATGAATAAAAATCACTCCCACAAACATATCAACGTATCTCGGCCGCATATGAGTGAATTTCTTCCAATAAAAATATGAAGTGCTTAGATTCACATTTCCAATGCATATCTTCAGAATATAATGATCCTACTTATTCGACGGCGATTTTAGTTCATCTCTCTAATTGTCCTTCAACTTCTATTGTTCCTTCCGGCGCAGGTAATAAATCCTTCCGGCTACGATCTCGTTGAGAGCTTCGGACCTCTCACCCCAAGTCCCAACGAAGTCAGTAGAGTCGGGGTAACGTGGCGGGGAAAAAACCTCTGACGTCAGACTCAACTCTCCCTGACAACATCTGTAGGCCTGCCTATACATTCAACGATATTGGAAATTTGAAAAGGTAGCCCTTGCGATTTTTATAATGAAAAGAATAAAAAGTCAGGGGGGCCTGGGCCCGTCTGGCCCGCCCTGTAGAACTGCCCCTGGAATGTGGCATGTCCCTCTTTTTTGTAAACAAAGGGTCATGTGTTTAAGCGGTATGCAGAAGTGTTAGAACTGTGGTCGCTACGAGTGTCAGAGTGTTGGGGGGGGGGAGCAGCACGTGCGAGCCAGATGCGACTGGTGACATCTATGGTCTAGGAGGCCTAAATTCTTTTGTTTTTCCCGCCACACAAGCGCACTTGGTTTGAAAGTTATCTGTCAGTGAAAATGAAGAACAAAAGCTCGCGTTGTAAAAAGTGGGGGAATATTGGAGTCTGGTAGTGGTGTACCCGTACCCGACCCGGGTAGCCGGGTACCCGCCGACACCCCTAAAATGAATCACAGAATGTCCACCACATTGTGTTTTTTATTGCTCGCTTCATGACTCTACCCACAGCTACGTTATATCGAGTTGAAATATCTACAATTCTTGAATATATAACTTCAGAGAGACAGGAGCACTTTTCCAATAATGCTAACAGATTGGCCTGAATGAGTGAGACCAAACTATAGAGTGTGATATTTTACACAAATTAAATGTAAAACTATAAATGAACCGTCAAAGTTTGAATTTGAATGAGGTAATTCAAATGCCGCATAGAATAATATCAGAAAAATTAATCCGATAATAAGAAGTTCACCGACAGTTATGGTCGACTACACAACATAACTAGCTGAGAAAGCAATATTGAACAACTACATTTTCTTTCCAGACCTTATTTTTGCTTAAAAATATTGCTGAAATAACTTGAACCTGCCATACCTTTGTTCATCCTAAAGGGTTACTTTTATACAAGTTTGTAGAGCTGATTTTGACAAATTTGCAAAATGTTCAATCTCAAAACTTTACACACACGTTGGATTCTTAAAAGACCATGACATTTTTAATTTGATCGTTGGAGCATCCAACTGTTGAGTACAAAAACAATTGACATGGCAAACATTAGAAGAACTTGGGGTCACAGGTGTTTTTCCATGGAGACAGTCAAAGACTCCCTTTTAGGGGTGTGTCACACTTCTTCAAATAATGGCTACACAGAAGACAAATGTATTATTGTGAAGGTTAACATGTACTAATAGTATTTACCTTCAAGTGAATGACAATATCAGGTGTCAGATCCCACAAATCTTCCATGGCATCAAACTGTGCACCACCGTCAGTGCCATAACTCTCGGCAATCAAAGGAAAGCCTGTCAATACATATCCACGATGCTGCACTTCTTTGCTCTCAATGCGAGAACCAATCAAACGAAGTATTGATTCCACTGGTACTGGATCGCCTTTCATAAGATGAAGCTGCGCCATATTCGACCAAACGCTAAATGGGTTATTAACCAATTCTTTCGTCATTTCATTTACGACTGAAATACAAAATTAAGTCAGGAGTAATGATCAACTCATATATAAGAGTTTATCTTATTCTCACGCACCATAGCAAATTTAATAGATTCAATAGCAAGGCTACATACCATCCAAATGAATGCTTCCCCAATAAAGAGCAGTCTTAAATCCCAATCTAAAGGTATTCACGCCTGGTTTGCAGAGCACAATGAAGCACACTGGTTTCATAAGCAGGTATTTCATTACTGCTAATTCTTCATTCATTGGGTCCAAGCAATGAAACCTATTTTTATCTTTGAATTGTAGTTGGAAACCTTGAATTAGCATGTGTCTTCCTTCGTGGTTGTTCGGACAGTCCAACACAAACTCGTCCAGAGAAGCAAGCGAGATGTTGCTTCTCAAGTACGAATCCACGGTGTCAGTTGGCGGGTACAACATACTTGCCTTCTGACGAAAAGGCCTTCGTGCAGCAGGAGGAAGCTCGGTTTCAGGTGCATCTCCGATGGGATTTTTGAATTTACATTGATTGTTCAATACCTCCTTGTCTTTCAACTCTTTGTCAAATTCAGACTTGCAAATAGCACCATGAGATAGCCATTTGTGCTGACAATCAGTTTTTTTTTTTTTTGAGTTGCATCGATTGACAGGCACACCATCTTGTTGAAAAAGACTTGGGCGTACGGGGTCAACGTTCAGGTCTTCTATGTACCTATGACCCTCTTTAAACACTTCACTGAATGGCCTACGGAACAATAGAAAACAAAATGTACAAAATATTGTACAAATGTATGGGAACCATATCCAGATGAGGAAAATACTTCTGTTTTTTGTTCATTAACATTGAAACTTGATACAAAATCATTGGATAGATGGATAGATAGATACGTCTTCATTCGTCATTGTATGGTTTACAATCAGAAGGGTAAGATTCGATCTTGCAACTGCTCTTCCACCTTACCAAATGTCATTAAACTTACACAACAGAAACAGTCAATCATATAATGCAAAAAACTGGAGATGAATATAATAGTTATATAACTTGAGGATACCGGTAATATAATATATTATTTATAATATATTATTGATACAATAAAACACATTTGAAAGAAGACAATACCATTTCTGCTCAAATCAACTTGCATAGCAAAAGTATAAGACATTCAACTAAAGTAACTTGGAACATTAACAATAAGTAGGCCCTAGAATATTACGTCCCAGTGCTGGAAAAGAATCTCTACTACTAGCAACACCCCTCATGTTTCAAACGTGAGGGCCAATTTACCAGTATGCCCTCCACTTCTACGCGTGATCATTTTTACACCTCGCCAGCCACTCTGCCGTGTGAACGCAATTACGTAATATCACTCCTCCCCCATCTACCCCTCCTTCTTTCTCTCCTCTCATACCCTCTCTGGCCATCCCCCCCCCCCTAACCCCCTCCCTCTATCACCCCCCTCTCTCCCCCTTCTCTCTCTATCTCTCTCACTCCTCACTCACTCACTCACTCACTCACTCACACACACACTCACTCACACACACACTCTCACTCACTCACTCACATTCATGTTAATTCAAATTCAAATTAATGAATTGAAAGATTGGAATGAATACTGCAGAAATAACAAATAAAAATGAATAGGCCTAGATGAATGAATAATGATTTTAAAAAATCAATTGATGGCCTATAAAATGTAAAAAGTAAAATCGGACCAAAATATAAATTATCAATACGTAGACCTATTAAAATAAATACAAGAACAAAGAAGAAAGAGAAAGAATGAAGAATTCAAGAACGAGGAGAAAATAGAAGGTCAAGGTAGGCCTAATAATAATTTTTTTCTCTACACTGTAAATGTTTGAATTGTTAACAATCACTGAAATGATCACATTAAAGAAAATACTGGACCATTTCAGACAATGACAACAGTGTTTCAACAATGTCATTAGGCCTACCAGGCCTAGTGAACATATTATCATGGGAGAGCAGAGATCAGTTAGGCCTAATATTGCATTGGGCCTATGAGATCATACATCATGATAATAAAACGGCAAGCAAACCAAAGCTGGCCTATGCCTATCGCTAGAATCTCAACACTGATAATTAAGACATTCGTGAAAAAAGATAATATAAAGAATCCCTTTCCAGTTCAAATAAATTACGGTCTATGACTACTCTGCATAAAATATGGGAACACCTGGCAGGAATGGTCAAATTAGTAGAATATTGATATGAATTTAAATTTGTGCACAAAAAACTGCTGAAGTTCTAGATCAAAAATGTATTCTCACCCAATAGGGCCTCACCCGACCCATCCCAAGATACGACTTGACCAATATTGACCCGATGGCTCCAGCCCCAATCTGGCCCAACATAGTTTACAAGCTACTCTATTTCTAGATGCTGAGAAATGTTATAAATAATAAGTTGGGGCCTACATGCAAAATTACCAGACTGAAAAAGGCACTCATTAAATAATACACATGAAGAAGCCTGCTAAAGGCTGGGGTTTTAGGCTCTGTAGGCCATAGCAACTAGGGTACCCATGCTACGCCAACTGAGGCCCATAGCTAGGAAAGTTCTACAAAGCTTCAGTAGCCACGCCAAACAACTTGGATAAGAGCTAACTTAAGTTTACATTTTTATATTAATTCATCACATCGAATCTCGATTGCCAATCAACATTTCTATGAATCGAGAACCATTAGGCAAGCACTGGAATCTTTGAGAACAGATTAAAGAAGGAACCTCGAAGTATCGCGTGTTAGGGCCTAGCAATTGGACTAACCTAGCCCAGGCGCGGACCTGAGGTCGTGGATAAACATTGTATCTAGTTCGGCACTGATGCAGCACATAGAATAGAAAAACAAAGTAGACCTATGAGTAAAACAAAGAAGTAACAACGAATGCACTTACATTTTCAGTTGTTAACTGTTTCATTAATTGGATTCTTCATAAAATATGTTCGGAGAAAAACGTAGCGCCAACATGTTCTTCTGAGTGAGAATTAAAAGGAAGATGGCGGTCAGGGCATGACGCCACTTACACGCGGCTTTTGAAACGCGAGCTCTCATTGGTTACAATATGATGCATACCAAATCATTAATTAGGCGCTAGCAAGTCTTCAAACATTTACCTACTTACATTCAATTACTAATGATAATAGCAATCAACTAGAGATAATAATGATTGGTTGAGATCTGATAGGAACAATGATATAATTGAACCCAATGAGGAAGTATGCTGTGATGACGTGGCCAATCAGACTCCTTTTCTCATGGGGCCTAGACTCGACTTCATTTTCAAGTGGAGATCGAGCAATTTCACATGGAATTGAGAATATTTTAGCCTTGACTTGAAATCACGTGAAAATATGAATGTGAAATTTCTATTTCATTCACTCCCCTTTTAGAACGTAAAAATTGATGCACGCGTGAGAGTGACGTCACTGGCAATGTCTGACATGCTCTCAAACATCATATTTCATTCAAAATATAGGCTTGAATGGAACATGGAGAAATAGAAAACGCTGTCTATATATATATATATATATATATATATATATATATATATATATATATATATTATATATATATATATATATATATATATATATATATATATGTCTATATATATATATATATATATATATATATTATAATATATATATATATATATATATATATATATATATATATATATATATATATATATATATATATATATATATAAATATATATATGTGTTATATATATATATATATATATATATATATATATATATATATATATATATATATATATATATATATATATATATATGAAGTGATTAATTATTATTTAGGAATAAAACACAGTATTATTTTGGTCAATAAAATATACAAATATTTTTTGGGGTGGTAAAAATATTTATATTTCATTTACCAAAATACTACTTGGTTTTATTCCTGAATAATAATTGATCACTTCAAACTGAAGACCAAGAAATGAGCCCTTAAAAAACGCTATATATATATTATATATATATATATATTATATATATATATATATATATATATATATATATATATATACATATAAATATATATTTATATACATATATAAATATATATATATAAATATATATTGATATATATATATATATATATATATATATATATATATATATATATATATATATATATATATATATACATATATATAATATATATATAAATATATTCATATATATATATATGGATATATATATATATATATATATATATATATATATATATTATATATATATATATATATATATAATATCTATATATATATATATATATATATATATATATATATATATATATATATATATATATATATATATATATATATATTATATATATATATATATATATATATATATATATATATATATATATTTATATATATATATATATATATATATATATATATATATATATATATATATATAAATATATATATATATATAAATATATATATATATATATATATATATATATATATATATATATATATATATATATATATATATACATATATATATATATATATATATATATATATATATATATACATATATATATATATATATATATATATATATATATATATGTATATATATATATATATATATATATATATATATATATATATATATATATATATATATATATATATACCTATATATACAGTCTGACTTTAATTTTCAAGATAAACAGAGGGTTGGTTCAACAATACCTTTGTAATGAAATAGTTTTAAATAAACATACACATAGCTATAGAACTAGGGAAAATATAAATAATATATGAACAGTGTATAAAGAACAAGATAACTCAATTTTTGTTAAAGGTATGAGAATTTATAACAGAGTACCTGATAGTGTTGAGAATTTAAGTGAAATGAGTAGCTTTAGACGAGAATGTTGTAAGCTAATTGAAGAAAAAAAAAGATCATTCCTAAGGGATATGAGAGAAATAATCTCAATTTTTGGGATAAATGTACTTATTAGAAGAATTTATGTGAGTGTGCAACTATAAATAACTTCTAACTGTAATTGTACCAAATAACTTGGTACTCTATTTTTTTTTCTTTTTAGAATTTTCTGTACTGTGAATTTAATTATGTAAATAGCTTACTGCTAATAAAGATATATATTACATTACATTATATATATATATATATATATATATATATATATATATATATATATATATATATATATATATATATATGTATATATATATATATATATATATATATATATATATATATATATATATGTATTTATATATATATATATTCATTTATATATATATATATATTTATATATATATATATATATATATATATATATATATATATATATATATATATATATATAAATATATATATATATATATGTATATATACATATATATGTATATATATATATATATATATATATATATATATATATATATATATATATATATATATATATATATATATATATATATATATGTATATATACATATATATATATATAGAGAGAGAGAGAAAAAAATAAATAAATAAATATATATATATATATATATATATATATATATATTTATATATATATATATATATATATATATATATATATATATATATATATATATATGATTTTAAAACTGTTTAAAAATTGCGACCTCCCCCGGGACTTGAACCCGGATCTCCAGATTGCCGGTCTGACGCGCTACCCATTACGCCAGAGAGGAAGATCTTCTTGAACAGTTTTATTTGTTGATATCTTTCGTACAGTCGTACAGGTAGCGCGTCAGACCGGCAATCTGGAGATCCGGGTTCAAGTCCCGGGGGAGGTCGCAATTTTTAAACAGTTTTAAAATCATTAATTATAATAACCTACTGGTGGTCAACCAGGAAGCTATTGAAATCATATATATATATATATATATATATATATATATATATATATATATATATATATATATATATATATATATATATTTATATATATATATATATATATATATATGTATATATATATATATATATATATATATATATATATATATATATATATATATATATATATATATATATATATATATATATATATATATATATATATATATATATATATATATATATATATATATATATATATATATATATATATATATATATATATATATATATATATATATATATATATATATATATATATATATATATATATATAACACCCGAATAATATAACACCCGCCGAGTTACGAGCTCTCAAGAACCTACGAGATAACCCGAATGTGATTGTCCTTCCAGCTGATAAAGGAAATGCGACCGTAGTCCTAAATAACACTGACTACAAGAACAAAATGGCTGAAATCCTAGATGACAAAACCTACGTACCCACGTCCCAAGATCCCACAGTTTACTTGGAGAAGACCACTCGGGCCCTCATATTATCTTCTCCCATAGACACAAAAATTCAGAAATATATCATTCCTCAAGCGAACTCTTCACGTATTCCCCGACTGTATGGCTTACCTAAAATTCATAAGCCTGGCCTTCCTCTCAGACCCATCGTGAGTGCCGTCAACTCTCCTACGCAGCTTCTTGCCAGATTTTTAGCTAAACAACTCCAACCTTTAGCTGAAGACGCCATTTCCTATGTAAGGAACTCTACGCATTTTGTGAACCTGATCCGTGATATCCAGCTGGACCCTGGTGACTTACTAGTCAGCTTTGATATCGTATCTCTTTTCACGAAGATCCCCGTAAAAGAAGCCTTAGATTTAATAGCCGACAAACACAAACCCGCTGAACACATTATGAGTCTCGCTCGTCACTGCATGTCCACTACATATTTCATTTTTGATGGGCATTTCTACAAACAAATAGATGGCGCCCCTATGGGATCACCACTCTCTCCCGTAGTGGCCAATTTGTACTTGGAAGATTTTGAAACTCGGGCCCTTGAATCCACTCCGCTGAAACCCCGATGTTGGTTCCGCTATATCGATGATACTTTTGTAGTATGGCAGCATGGACACGAGAAACTACTAGAGTTCCTAGACTTTCTTAATAATCAACACCAAAATATCAAATTTACAATGGAACTAGAACAGAACAATACGTTACCTTTTCTTGACGTGCTGGTTCACAAGAAATTCAATGGTTGTTTGGGTCACTCCGTCTATAGAAAACCCACCCATACTAACCGGTACCTTCACGCTTCTTCGCACCACCACCCCACACAGATTAGAGCTGTGGCGAATACCCTAGCCAGTGAGATCGCGGAGAATAGCGGACGCGGACCATATAAGTTTAGAGTTCAACTCTTTGCGTGAGGCACTTATTAAAAATGGTTTTCCGAATCGCGTCATACACAAGGCTTGGAACCACATGCCCAACCCTGAGGCAAGAGAGGAAAAAGAAGAGCCTCGAGCCATCGCTCACCTTCCTTATATTAAAGGGACCACTGATATCATCAGTAAAATCTTAGCCCAGGAAAACATCAGAACCATATTCAACACCGATAAAAAGATTGGAGAATTACTACGGAGCAGCAAAGATAAAATAAAGTGGGAAGATAAAGGGGTTTCTGAAGTTCCGTGTGGAGATTGTAGTGACTCGTACATTGGCCAGACTGGAAGAAAAATATCAGCGAGAATTAAAGAACATCGGAACTATGTATTGAAAAATGAAAAAACTTCCGCCCTGGCCCAGCACGCATCATCTACAGGCCATAATATTAATTTTGAAGGCACCAGATCTTTAGCTACTGTGTCCCATTTGCCAACGAGAATAATCCGGGAAGCTCTCGAAATAGAAAGAAGACCCAACAATATGAACAAAAGGGATGATAGTCGTCGCTTACCCCCAGCCTGGAAACCCGTCGTTGCTTCTGTCCCAGTCAAACACGTACGGCCCGACTCTATTTCAACATTATCTAAATCTTACAGCCGGGGGGTCGATCACCAAACCTCCATTTCCACTACCTCACCAGCAGTCACTCGGAGTTCGACTAGACAAGCATGTTCCGTGGTTAAGCAATCGTCTCTCGGGCCACAAGTTGGATGGGTGACCGCTTGGGATGGTCCGGTCGCAAGCTCATCAACTCGCGGGAATACCTCTGAGCTGCGCCGGCCGATCACCAGAAGCCTCACTAAACTCATCATCAACAACACGACGAGCTCATGAGGAGCTTTCCTGACTGACTGAGATCCCTCATCCAATCAGAAGGGGTTTAACATCACCCGATCGAATCAGCACCGATTTTAACAAACTAACGACTATCATTGGATAGCTGATTCTCTCGATTTTAGTACTTGACGACGCACAGAATGTTCTGGTTTCATTCGAGTGCTGACCACCGACCGAGTCCTGAAGATGGCGGAGCAAATTCTGCCGAAACGTCGACACGAAGAGTTTCAACATAGTGGCATTACCGCAGAAATATTACTACCATATATATATATATATATATATATATATATATATATATATATATATATATAGATATAGATATAGATATAGATATAGATATAGATATAGATATAGATATAGATATAGATATAGATATATATATATATATATATATATATATATATATATATATATATATATATATATATATATATATATATATATATATATATATATATATATATATATATATATATATATATATATATATATATATATATATATATATATATATATATAAAAATATATATATATATATATATATATATATATATATATATATATATATATATATATATATATACATATGTATATATATATATATATATATATATATATATATATATATCTATATATATATACTTTGCAGGGAATCAAGTCAGGGTTATTTTCAGAGAATAACTCTATTAAGCTCAATGTACCCACGTCTAATCGTGAACTAGGTAAAAAGTGATCAATACCAGTATATTGACTAGGATTGCCAATCGATCAAGAAAATGTAAACGATACCGAAATGTGCTATATCAAAAATCGATCAAAGATATCGAAACATTAGGAATTGCATTCGATTTCGAATCGAAATGATGATATTGAATATCGATCGAAATTGTCAATTTTAATTAGGTCTGAATCATGTATTTTTGATTCGTAGTGATGATCATTTGCCTCTACCTCCACACTACCACTTCAAGCGTCAATTAAATTAAATGCAAATTTTTATATAGGGAATGATATTTTAGAGGAGGTGGATGCTTATAAATATCTTGGAATTTACCTACATGAAAATTTGGGGTGGGAGGAACATATTAGAAAATTGTCAAAAAGGGGAATAAAATCACTAAATTTTGTGATGAGACAATTAAAGGGGACAGGGATTGATATCAAGGAGAAAGCATACAAGAGCTTGATACGTCCAATGATGGACTACGCTGGCTCGGTCTGGGATCCATACAGCATCAACCTGATTAAAGAAGTAGAGGGTGTGCAGAGGGTGGCTGCAAGAAGGGTTTTAGGAAGAGTGAGAGGATTTAGAATAGAATGAAATGAACAGGGGAGAGTTGAAAAACTGAGAGAAAGACCCAGTGAGATGGTGGAAGAATCAGGGTGGGTAAATTTAGAGGAAAGGAGGAAAAAGGATAGACTCCTGAACTTGTATAGGGCAAGGAATGGCTTCATGGGGTGGGAAGAAGTGAGAGACAGGATAGGGATGAGTGTTCAGAGGAGTGGGAGAGGAGGGGAACAGCTTGCTGTGGAGAGGGCCAACACAGAATTGGAAAGGAGTGGTTTCACCCAAAGGACATTATATGAGTGGAACGATCTGTGTACGGAGGCAAGAGGAGCAAAGAGCCTGGACAAGTTTAAAAAGAGGCTCGACAATCAAAGCAGCTGCCACCGCGCAAACATGCGCAATTGCAGTGAATAATAACAATACAATACGATGATTGACCATGACGAGAATCGAACCCCGGTCTCCTGAATGACAGTTCAGTGTGCTAGTCACTCAACCTCTTGTCTCAGTAGTTTATATTTACCCTTCATTGACTGTTCCTCTTGCTGAAATCATTACGGCAGTCGGCAGGTGTAAATAATGAGAAATGGGAGCAAGTGCATGTGGGTTCATGAGGTGCGTGAAGGGTTCATGTTGTATTGTATGATGACATATATACCTAGGCCTATTGTTGAGACAGAGGCAGACATTGTATCATAGATGAAAATTGTTGACAGGTTGGTTTGTTTGGCTTGCTGCTTATTCTTTCAAGTCGACGATATGGCCAATCTGACACACGACTGACAGCCCACTGTTTATTCATTCAATATTGAATTCACGTTTGATATCTAAATAATTGAAAATCCAATAAACTAATCTCTATATTGATCGAAACCTTGAATGGCAACACTAATATTAACACAGAGCTTACGTAATAGAAGTACCGGTAGAGTATTATGAGGGAAAGCTAGCAATATGGAAAATCAAGTTGCACAATGTTTTGTCACAACCAGAGTCTCCATTTGTTCTCCTTATTCGTTCTTCCAGTCAAAATAGTTATCTTATATATCAGTAATGCTTTTTATATTATAATAGACTGGCACTTGGAGTTTAGTTTGCTGCTTGAAGTAATTTGGCTTCCTTAGGTTCATTCTTTGAGAAAAAATATCAAGGAAGCCTTCAGCTGGTCAGGAATCACATTGTTTAATTAAACAGAGTACCATACCAAACGTACTCGTTACAATCTCTTCACAACCCAAACCACATGAGAAAGTAAGTACAAGTAAATGCTTGGATAATCACTGAATATTTTTATTTTCCAATAGACCTACAAAATATATTGAAATTTGGTCTGACAATTTTCAAACAAGATAACTGATTTCATGGCAGTAAAAATCGTTAATCAACATCGAAGTAATGGCAACTCTACTTGGAGTAGAGCCTACTCGAAATATCTCTTCCGCCTTCACGTCCCTTCCGAGCTCCTATAAATGTCAACAATACAAGTGGAAATATCACGTGCCGCCATACGTACAACGTAAACGTTGTTAGCGTATCGACAAGTGAAATGAGGGAAGAAGGGATATTTGGAATAATGACATGTCTCCCAATAACACACATATGTTGATACCTGATGAGAATTGTGAAGATGGCAGTTAGTTAGTTCTGTCTACCAATAGCCAATGGCTGGATTCAACATCAAACATATTTCCACGAATGTAAACGTGCTTTCAGATAACATACAAACTTGGTTCCTCCGGGTGATACAATCCGACATCACTAACCATGCACTCAATGACTCAAGTATAACATGATAAAATACAGATTTACTAACAGATTCAGATTCGTTTAAACGAGCATATGCGGCGAGAAACAGGTTTGCTTTATCACACTATACCAATCAACCTTGGACAAGGCAGTTGATACTTGGTAGGAACTTACGCATTCATTGAAGTAACGTATACTGATGGCATACACAGGTACCTAAAATATGTTTATATTCAATAAATAAAAATGAAAAAATCTCCGCGGTCCGTTGCATACGGAGCTGCACGTAGAACAGCTGTTTGACGAGACAACATTGGAAGAAAAAGCACGGTTTTGTTAAAAGAACATAACTTGTCACATACTATATAAGAACTAAGATGACAAACAACAAGGGAATAAAACTGGGAATTTAAATTATTCATAAAAATTCTCATTTTGAACATTGGAAGAGAACGAAATGAATTGAAATTTGAAATATTTCAACGATTACTTGAACACAGTTGATCTGTTTCTGCAGTCATTTATTACAGACCAAAATGATCAAGTCTGTATGAATTTAAAAGTGACTGATAGGCAATGCCTCTCACAATAATATTGAACACATAATTACTGGGTAGCCAGTTTCTCCATATTTAGTAGAGATGGCAGTCCAAGCTCCATCAGTATTTATATCTAGATCTGCTACCTAGGCATTGATCTACCGTAACTACCTTAAACAGTACTTAAAGCTCACATGTAAGTCATGTGTTTAAAGCCATCATTTGGTCAAGTGTATTTCAAAGAAAAGTGAACACGTTTGCTCACCACTTTTCATCATCCCATTGTGTTTTGTGGCTATGTTCTCCGTGCATGAAAACAAATATCACTATTGCACAACCTTGACCATACCTTTCATTAAATGCACGCATTTTCGTGGAAATATGTCTCTAATTTTACCAACGGCAATAACAATTGGCGGCAAAATTAATTACCATTTGAGCGTGGCAAAGAACGAAAGTGAAACTGTCACTTTGGTGGGCTCAAACGATTGTAACAAATATTTGTTTAAATCCACTAAATCTGGTGTTACAAAAATATTCTTCACTATAGTGGGCTAGCAGAAGTATAGTAGTAGTAGTAGACGTTTCAATTAGAGGAAAGCCGCCTTTCAACACGCCGACGATCAGTAGTACTGGAACGTGATTTTCTTTTACACAGAAGTCCGCTGGGTTGAAATGATGCCAACTTTCTCGGCAAAGTTTCCGAAAAGGCTAGTCAGCCCCGAGTCGGGCCCGCTTTTGAATTTAAAGCCGATGGTTGAGCAATAAGCATTGTAGAAGAGCGTACGCACCGTCTGCAGGCGATCCCGCCGCCTAAGTAAGATCCAAGCGCATAAGACTACACTCACGTCTAATGCAAATACTGTCGCAGAATGACAGGTCAAAAGAAATAACAATTACAGTGAAACCTCCATCTATCGTTCCCAGATCCATTGTTTTCCTGCATGGATAGTTCAGTTTTCCTGGTCCGTTGAACAATGACGGATAGAGGTTTCACTGTATCTGGTAATGTTACAGGCCTATTAATTGAAAGCAATCAGTCTAAAATGATGCTTCATATCTTGTAACAATTGCCAGTAATATTTCCAACTTCACTTGGTTATTTGCAAATAATCTCTTTTAATACATCTATCTATATACAGGTATAGCAAACACAATTGATTGATAAATGTGTGCACATCCTCCAAGTGTATCCACATAACTACCGGTAGGTATTTATAACTTTTACCTGTATCAAATAACAATTGTAATTACGGGTGTGTAAGTCTATCTAATTTTGATTTGGAGTCTACGTCTCCGCCAGAATCCAACATGGAGTCCAAGTTGAATCTTTAAATCTGCTGCCTATTTCAAAATCTGAATGCTTTCTTCTCATCATCTGCTGCTCAATGAGTGATCTTATTGGCTGCTCGTAAGCTTAGAAGACAAAGCTCTTACTGTAAAGGTATTTGTGAAATCCAAATGGTAACTGGTATGTTATGTTATTTACATAATTCCTGCAGACATGCGTGATGCCTAGTGGCAAGATGCCCTAATTACATTCCTTGAACCTATTTGTACAACACTTTTTGAATTCTTCAATTTTCTTTGCATTTCTTTCCCTTTTTCTCGAGCTCATTCCAGTCCCTCATGGTATTCTGGATGAATCCATTTTGACCCACCTTTGTATATTATGTTACCCTCTCTATTTCCTCCCCTCGTGACTCTGTGCATCCCCTCACCTACTCTACTGCCCAGTTCCTCCGAAACAGTACAGTTGTACTTTGCTTTGAAGGAATTCAAAAGTCTACCCTTCCTCATTCTTTCTTCCAGAATCAACCATTCATCCTATTATTCGCTTTGTCACTTGCGGAGAAAATTTACAAGAACTGGTTGAAAATACAGTAGAAGTTCTAAAAGCTGTGATAGTTGATTATGTAAAAGTGATGACATTTTTTCTGTTATTGTCAATTTCGTTTGATTTTTTTGATTTTTTTTTTCACTTTGAATTCTGTGAATACTGCAGTAATGAAATGCCAAGAGGCCATGGTTAATAACCTTAAAATTCACAATCACATTTCTAATCATTCTAATATCTCCATCATTTGGACCAACTGTAATTGATTAGATTGAATTTACAAACTGAAAATACCAGTATGTTTTTCTTGTAATATTGTGATAACTTTGCAATGGAATCATTGAATTTTCAACTGGAGATCAAATAACACACGTTGAAGTTATTTCCAACTGTCCCACTATTTTGTTGGTAAATATGTAGTAAGAGGTGCCGATCTGTTTTAGGGTTGTGTTAGGAGTTTTTCAATGTTTTTTATGATGGTTAGGGTTAGTTAGGGCAAGGTTCGTGTGGAATGCACATCATAACTGTAGTTCTGAGGTTCAAACCTCATTCTATCTAATCCCAACTATCACCCAACATGACCTGAAAACAGATTGGCGTGGCTCACTATATAATGATTCCTTTGTTCATTCGGACTCGGCTCGAGACTGTTCTAGAACTCACACACCCTTAATTATAATTATATCTACCACCCGTCTACTGACTGAAATCACAATTGAGGAAAACAAATATAGTATGCACATAAACTGTTATTCATGAGCTATGCAGTGTCAAGTCCAATTCATGCACCAACGATTGGCTCTTTCAATAGTTGAAATATGGAAATTATTTCATTAATTGAGATTCACATCAATACCACGTGCATACAGGATGCCATGCTCACTGTCTTACAATTTTATACTTGATTCGAAACTTGAAGAGAATAGTGGCAGCAAATGCAGTGCCATATTTTACAATGCCCTTGGAAAATACAAAACTAAAACCGGTAGCGTTTGATTGTACGAATAGTGATAGTGACTTACATGATGAGCGAGTCGGAGGGAGCAGCGTTGTAGATAAAGCAGTCGTCTTCGATGACAGTCGTGCTGGACTCGGTGCTGACAGGGGTGTCGCAGAGAGAAGTGCGGCTAGAAGTCTTGGAAGTGGGCGTGACAGCATCGCCGCATGTTGACGTAGACGCCGATCCCCGCAGACTGCCGGTACCTGTGAGCGAGGGGTAAAATACAAAGCCGTGGAAATACAAGAGTGAAAGTGTTGCTGAACTATCGTGTGGCACTCGAGAATAGCAATTATAATAGACCAAATACGAAGAGTGATGAAAAGAGTTAGGAGGTTGACGAGTGTTCACAATGTACGGGAAGATGTAGAATATGTGTTGAAGCAACCATCAGAAATGGTGAAGAAGTTGAATTGGGTGTCGCTTGAAGCTAGAAGAGAAGTAGACTTTACTGTTCAACTTGACTTTACAATACTGGGCGCTCAACAACCACAACATCTAGGTTATTTGGGGGTACGAAAAAACGGTGCGTGGAAACCCAATGCTTTATGTGGGACTCGATTTCAAGTTTCCAAAGCAGTGTCTAGATGAATAAGCCACAGAAAGAGGCTGTAAGTAATTCAATTGGTGATACTACCTGTAAATCTCGTGTGAGTACGGTAGGTAGCTCTTCCACCTGCTAGTGTTCAACAATATATTATTGATACAGAAAAAATGGAAAACATTTCTATGCAATATTATATGACACGAACATACTCACGACATTGAACTTCTCGGTCTATTGCACCGCAATGAAGGGCAAAAGTTGAATTATACTAAACCCTCGTTGATTTGAATTTGAAGGGACCCCAAAATTCACAATCGAATGAAAAAATATCAAATTATAAAAAAATGTATTTTGTGTATTTTGTATGTATATAGTAGGCCTATGTAGAGTTTGGCCGAAGCAGTGCAAGTGGCTTGATCCCTCCGTCTTTCCCCTCGCACATACTAAGCATTCTTTGACAGCCACGTGTTCAGCGATGAGTATCATCATGTCACTCATTAGGAAATACTTCATCACAGAACATATTAAAATAGTCAAATCAGCAAACTTGGGGATTGAAAAGTAGAAGGCTATATGTAGAGACATGACAAGGCAATGAATATAAATATTAGGGCCTAACAAATTATTGTCTCTGCATGCACTAGCTGGCTGATTTATTCACAGATGATGAACTACTGTACTTACATTCACTCGGTCAATAGATGAGTAATAAAGATGTGGTCTCAATTCTACTAGGCAAATGCATTGTGAGATGAGTGAGATAGTCAGAGTGGATCAAGCAGTTCTACCTCTGGTATAGGCCTAATCGAGACACTCACATGTTCTCCGCACTTCATAAATCATCCAACTACAGTACAATCTCTTTAGTGCCACCTTGAGCGGAGATAAGCTAATCGTCGTTATATCACGATGGTCGTTCAACCAAATTTTTCAATAAAACTCACAATAAAACTTTCTGTGTTTGTTTACAAGGCATACATAAAATACTGTCAGTTGTCAATATTATAGCAATAGCATAGGGCAGAGTTCGATCACTGATAGCCTGCCATGTGGTATGTATACATTCATAGTAAGACACTGTATAATAATGCTGTGTAATAATATTTTGACATTAAGTTCATGTTTTCAGTCTGAATTGATGCTTTAATAAAATATCCCCCCTTCCACCTCCCTCCAGCAATTTACTGTGTTATTTCAAGTGTCTGAAGTGTTCAACTGTATCATATTTCTCCACCCGTCAGTTGTAGTCAAGCAGCACGCCTGACATTGAACAGACATGGTGCCAATCGTCGTATAGCGTCCGTAAGAACATTGAAACATTAAAAGTGTCATTAGACGACCGCTAGTTAATCGCGTAAAATGCACCGAGCGCGACGAGAATTGTCTACCGGAGTTGAGACCACACCGACGGCCAAACTAGTACGCGAGGCGACGGTGCAATTGCCGGCCACTAAACAGTCTCGTGCGTGTCAATGTCAGACAAGGTCAGACCACACGCAGTCAGCACTAGGCAGTAGGGTGATGCACACCATGCAGCCAACACCTCAAAGTGGTTATGTTTATTATTGCGCGTCAAATAAAAATGCTGGGAATTGGGAAAATCATGCTTGTTTATGATGAAATATTCATTAAATGTGTTTTCAGTGGAATATCTCACAGTTTCAAGTCGATTCCGTTGTTATGAGTGAGCGGGTGTTGTACGCCCAATTAAAATGAGCAAAAAACGTATTTTGGACTGATTATAGGCCGAGATTTGCGAGTAAGTTGAGGGTGACTTTAGGGCTTGAAATTTCGAGAAAAACCCTCAGCTTATATTAAGGACAAAACGGTACAAACAATAACAATTTTTCAGTCGTTTCGTCGTGGTGTTGATGGTTTTTCTTGGAAGGGAACCAAAAAAGCGTCGTTTTCTCGCGATGGTCGTTAAATTAAGGGACGAATAAACAAAGAAAAAATACACATGGTCTTATGGGAATTGGCCGGGACTATCAGACTATATCTGATGATATATCGCGATGATCGCTGTATTGAAGAGATTGCAATCATAAGCTCATAAGAATTATTCACCAATCACTATCAATTGAATGAATAGGGGTATATGGACGTCTAGCAACGCTATTGCAGGGCGAGACCTGCACATTTATTTCAGATCACATGTTAACTAGCTCAATGTTTTCCCCTTCAGCTGTTGAATTGATCAACCCGTGTGAATGAAATCAGCTGCTGTACAACTAGAGCGACTTACCATCCCAGGAGTCAATAGGCCTAGTACTGGAATAGATAGTCTATTCAATAGGGCTGTGCAACTAGAGCGACTTACCATCCCAGGAGTCAATAGGCCTAGTACTGGAATAGAAAGTCTATTCAATAGGGCTGTGCAACTAGAGCGACTTACCATCCCAGGAGTCAATAGGCCTAGTACTGGAATAGAAAGTCTATTCAATAGGGCTGTACAACTAGAGCGACTTACCATCCCAGGAGTCAATAGGCCTAGTACTGGAATAGAAAGTCTATTCAATAGGGCTGTGCAACTAGAGCGACTTACCATCCCAGGAGTCAATAGGCCTAGTACTGGAATAGAAAGTCTATTCAATAGGGCTGTGCAACTAGAGCGACTTACCATCCCAGGAGTCAATAGGCCTAGTACTGGAATAGAAAGTCTATTCAATAGGGCTGTGCAACTAGAGCGACTTACCATCCCAGGAGTCAATAGGCCTAGTACTGGAATAGAAAGTCTATTCAATAGGGCTGTACAACTAGAGCGACTTACCATCCCAGGAGTCAATAGGCCTAGTACTGGAATAGAAAGTCTATTCAATAGGGCTGTGCAAAATTTTTTTTTTTTTTCAAGTCAAAGTCGAACTTGAGAGTCCGAACTTCGCAAACTTCAAACTCTTTCAAACTTTATAATAATTGGAAAATATGCGTAAAAAAAATGAAAAATGATTTTTTTTCCTGCATTGAGAAGACAAGAGATAGAAAAATTACAAAATATGTCGTGTATGTAACTCACATTTACTTTTATAGGTTTTCAAGTTTTAGGTTTTTTTTCGTGACAGTTTAGGTTAGCTAGGATATGAATTGTGTTGAATAAATAATAACACAGTAATTTAAGGTTCAGACCTTGGTCATCGAGTTTGTGGTATGGTGAAACCTCTATCCATCATTTTTCAAGGGACCAGGAAAATAAAACCATCCATGCAGGAAAATTCAACTTTAATTGGTTATTTTTATATGGGACTGGGGTGAGAAAAAATGAATGATACAGGCAGGAAAACGATGGATTTGGGAACGATGCAAAGAGGTTTCACTGTATATTACAAACTCAATGCCTTGGCCTAGGCCTACGTAACCATAACCATCACCCATCACATCGGACCTAACCTCAAAAATACCAGATTACACAAAGGGCATATTTACCAAATGGTGTTTGGAATACAGTGTGTATCTATTTATTTCAATTTGAAAAGCTTATAGTGAATAGAAAATACTGATTACAACATGTTCACACTTCACAGTATAAATAATCAGAGCTAGAAACACTGAAATTTGATGTATAGGTCTAGTCAAGGTGCAGAATGACAAAATGTAGGCCTAAAAACTAACAAACTGGCTAGCAAACTATACTTACAAACTAACAAACTTCTTTTTCATTACTGAGCACGTCTAACATATCTAACGGTACATTAGTGTGTACAGTAGTGCCAACCCTAAAAATGCCCGTGAAATTAAAAAAATGCGGGAAAGTTTGAAAAAGTGTTTTCAAACATATGCTGTTCAATTTTGAACTAGCAACAAAAGTTCAAGTTCGTTTTGAACTGTTTGCACAACCCTAGTATTCAACAATAGCTTGAATCAGTTCATGAAACAGGCCTAATCACCAAATAAGGGTATTATTTATCAGGAGGAAAATGGGGATTCTTGTAACTGAGTACTACGCATTAATAAAAGTTGATACTAAATGAATCGGACGGTGAACATTAATTTGTACGCCATGCTTAACGCAGTGACAACAAGCGATGTACTGAACATGAGGCACGAGATGGCCTGAACCGAATTATAGCTAGTTTCGTGTAGCCATGATCTCCTTCTTCTTGCCCTCATCCATACACACAGTTTGTATCAATGCAAAGCTGGCTTGGATTATAAGTATAGGTATGGGATGCCCAAGCAGCTACGCTCTTACAACATCCAACACGTCACACACATTACAGGGCTCTCATCTTGTCCCAATTTTGCAAAAATCTAATAATTTGAATTTGTAAAAGAGATAAACGAATGTAAATTTTACATTTCATGATATTCATATAGGCCTACAATAATTTGACATGAAATAATGTATTACATTATTGTTCACGCTAGGGCCGCGGCGCTATACTAGCTAGCCCTAAATAAACGCCACTGTCAGCGGCCATTTCTCCAGTTCGAATTTGCGTGAAATTCGAATTAATCCAGTTTGAATTCTCAAGGCTTTACTGTAGGTAGAGGAAAATCAAAAGAATATGTCATCGACTATAACCCGCCAGGTGAAATTGGTGAATGATGAAATGAACAGTCTGCAACTCACCAGAAATCATCTGCCAACTGCCGGCACTAAGAGAACTGGTCGACTCCTGCCGTTGACGTAATCGACTCGGTACCGGAACCGCCACAGGGCTAGTGCGGGTGGCGGCTGGCTGCGGCGAGCCGCGGGATGCACCACTTGTATGACTAGATTCAAGAAGGTGCGATGGCCACATTAACACATTGCTGGCAACAAAGATAGAAACACAAATTTTGAGTTGGACTTGTGAGTCTTGCGCATCTGGGCAGAAACCAAGGTAAGTTTTCATTTATATCGAGTTTAATGCCAAACTGTGATGGCAACCAAGATCTACTGGCATAGGACAAATGGTTATAGATGATAAGGGGATGGGATGATAAGATGAAGTTATCGTATAGGTAATGAGAAGGAAGCGGTCATCGTCTATACTGCAAGAACCATCCTGGCATTAGCCTAGACTACAGAGAGAAACCAAGAAAAAGCCCTGTTAAGATGGACGGTGGCGGGGATCACACAAAGCAAGTATGTTAGCAACTGAGCTCAATGTGCAGCAAAGTTGCCCATCACATTCATTGATGAATAGAAGTGACGTGGCCGCTGACAGAGAAACATCGCAATAATAAAAAGTAGGGTGATTTGGTTATGGAAATTGTCAACTTTCAGTAGAGGGTTGGAAAAAAGGTGAGTATAGGGGAGGGGGTGGAGGTATGGGCCCCTGGGAGGTGTGGGCCGTTTCTTGTTACAGTCACAGTTTTGAAGATTCAGAACTACCACTCAAACAGTTGGTGTATTTTATAACAACTGCCATGTGGATGAAATTTCAAGAATGTGAGACACTTGGCAGCATTTCTATTGGCATAAAATGCACACCTCAAAAGTAAACATTTTGCTCCCAGTATTTTGCTTTTTTCTCAGGACACATGCTAGATTGCCAGATAAGGTAATTTTTTATTAAATATAATATTAATTAGGTACACTTATAAACAATATAGAATAACATAACTTCTTTTCAGGGACTGAGACCATAACCATAACCGTAACCGCAACTGTTAAAGACCTGTATTTTTAGGGCAACCGTAACCACAACCTTTATTATTTGTATGGTACAACCATAACCATAACCACAACCAGCAGCCTTTAAGATATCTGTTATTTGGGTCTCAAGAAGGGCCCAAAAAGGGCTTGAGATGGTTGTTTCAACCAGATACTGATCTGAGGAAAAGGAAATATAACTTGTATTTTGTCAAGTGTCATTTAACTTCCAGCACTCCAATTGTAAACTGTGCCATGTCAAGGATTTGGGGCCGGGCTTTAAGAAAGGGAGGAGGGCTAGTTGAGAGACAGTAAAAAGAAATCACACTTTCAAGATTTTTGTCCAGAAAGTTGTAACAAAGATTAGTAGGCTACAAGTCAAACAAATGCTGGCGCCTGATTTGTGGGATTTCCAACACTTTGCTGGTAACAGCTCACCAAACGGTATTGAAGTGATTTGAAACAAGTTTAGGCCTACTGAAATTATTATTCACAATTATAGATTTTGAAACGGATCTCATATTTTGGGGATTACTAAATAGTAGGCCTAATTAAGCCAACTGATGACAAATATTGAACATGAGCTCAAATATTAACCTCGTAACCGGGACCTTAATGAAATTTTTTAATACCTGGGACCTTTATAAAATTTGCTTCATAACCGTAACCATAACCGGGACCTTTATGAAATTTACTTCATAACCGTAACCGCAACTGGGACCTTTATTAAATTCAGTTCGTAACCGTAACCACAACCGGGACCTTTATTAAATTCAGTTCGTAACCGTAACCTTTATTAAATTCAGTTCGTAACCGTAACCACAACCGGGACCTTTATTAAATTCAGTTCGTAACCGTAACCTTTATTAAATTCAGTTCGTAACCGTAACCACAACCGGGACCTTTATTAAATTCAGTTCGTAACCGTAACCTTTATTAAATTCAGTTCGTAACCGTAACCACAACCGGGACCTTTATTAAATTCAGTTCGTAACCGTAACCTTTATTAAATTCAGTTCGTAACCGTAACCACAACTGGGACCTTTATTAAATTCAGTTCGTAACCGTAACCACAACCGGGACCTTTATTAAATTCAGTTCGTAACCGTAACCTTTATTAAATTCAGTTCGTAACCGTAACCACAACCGGGACCTTTATTAAATTCAGTTCATAACCGTAACCACAACCGGGACCTTTATTAAATTCAGTTCATAACCGTAACCACAACCGGGACCTTTATTAAATTCAGTTCATAACCACAACCGGGACCTTTATTAAATTCAGTTCGTAACCGTAACCACAACCGGGACCTTTATTAAATTCAGTTCATAACCGTAACCACAACCGGGACCTTTATTAAATTCAGTTCATAACCACAACCGGGACCTTTATTAAATTCAGTTCGTAACCGTAACCACAACCGGGACCTTTATTAAATTCAGTTCATAACCGTAACCACAACCGGGACCTTTATTAAATTCAGTTCATAACCACAACCGGGACCTTTATTAAATAAAGTTTGTAACCGTAACCACAACCGGGACCTTTATCAATAAAGGTCTCAGTCCCTGCTTCTTTTATTATTCAACTAGCAGCTTTCAAGTGCTAACTTGAACCATGGAGAGGTGTGGGCCATCATGACATGTGGAGGTGTGGGCCACTCATTTATAGGTCAAGTTTGACCTTTTTTTTTTGTAAATGGTGATCAAATGCCGCACTTTCAAGACGGATAGGGAACCTCTAGGAAAGATAGTGATGATTTCTTCACAGCAGCCTCTGCTGTGAAGAAAGTAGTTGATAGTATTATTGAAAGAAAGTTGAGAACGTATTATTCTTGCTATATTAGGAGCAAAAAAATATGTTTTAATGATCAAACTGTATTGTTTTACACTGTATTTTCTTTGGTGGCCCACACCTCCTAGAGGGGTGGCCCACACCACCACGGCATTGGGAGGAGTGGGCCACTTTGTCGACATGTTTTGAAAAATTATTCACTATTAGTATAATAGCTAAGAGTATGAGCCTATACTGTATATATATATATTGTATAGTATGTGGCCTGTATTGTAGGAACCATCCTGGCATTAGCCTAGACTACAGAGGGAAACCACGAAAACCCCCTGTAAAGATGGACGGTGGCGGGGATCGAACCAGGTCTGATATGTCCTTTCACCTCCCGGATCACATGAAACAAGTGCGCTAACCACTCAGCTACATGTGCCGGTGAGGCTGGTTGTGAGTCAAAGCGTTGCATGGATATACCCGACCAATGAAACGTGATTGAGACGACCTTCTTATCTATTTTAATAACGTTGGCAAGATCACGGATACCGATACTATTTTATAAACACTTTGATAGTTGAAATTTTTTTTCTTTTTCAATAACATCAAAACTTGATACAAAATCATTGTTCCCCAATTAAGGCTATGAATGAAAGATAGGATCGTTTGGACGGGGCACCACAAGGGCGATCTTACCACCCTATTTTTATTATTTATAACCAATGAACTTCAACACCAGGACTGTGCTGTCTGTGACCACAATTTTCTGCCGTAGATAAAAGTCTTTCAGTTTCCGAAAGTCCGGAACACATTATGACTGTTTCTGTGATATATATCCGGACATTTAGAGCGTTTATTGGTACCACGGTTGCTGCCGATTATCGATTATCGGCAGTGGTGGGTAATGAACTTTTAAAATGAACGCGTTTGCGAAAACGCGTTCGTATTTTTTGAACTTTTCAATGAACGTGTTACATTTACAGTCGACGATCATCGCGTTCGATTTTTCGGTGAACTTTAACGAAATAAAACGTTCATTTGAAAGTTCATAACTTTAGAATACTCAAAACCCTATTCGACACGATCGCACAATTCGTACTTCCCCGTCCAAATTCCGAATAAGATAGACTATTTTACGATCTCTCCTGAATGAATAATATTCCCTGTTTGGGATTTCATCATGTGGTCACTTGTCACGAGGCGAGCCGGCAGCCACGTGTGGTCAAGGCTGACGTGTTGTGACTTGTAGTTGTATGTAGGCTGTGTATTGTACACTGATTGTCACGAGGCGAGCCGGCAGCCACGTGTGGTCAAGGCTGACGTGTTGTGACTTGTAGTTGTTATCAATCACTATTAAACTTGAGACATTCATTGTAGAAAATGTGTGCGGATACCGAACATATATATTTTTGAACCCTTTTGTCCCATATAATTTTCAAGGTGAATTTTTGAACAAACTTATGTTTTTTCTTAATTTGAACTTGGACTTTACAGGAAAGCCACGAAAAAGAACTTTGAACTTTTTAAAAGATTGATTCATTTGATATGAACTAGACTTTTTAAGAATTCCTTTTATAAGTGAACTTCCCCAACACTGATCATCGGACATTTGATCTGCATCAGTCAGTAATCGAATAAAATTAGGGATGGGCTCATTCTTGTTCTTGCCATTTCAATGATTAGCTGGGAATCACAAATTCACAATTCCTCTATTTTATGGTCATTCTGAGGCCAAGTAGTTTGTGGGCCTACTGTTTAAATATTGAACCAATTTGTGCCACTTCCAGTGTTTTCAGGCTTGGCTTGGATTTGGAGATTTTCAATTTTCAGACCAATAAGAATAGCCTTACTAGGCCAATTCCAATACGATGACTACCGTATCTACAGCATTGCTTAGCTGAAACCTGTGACAATCAAAGATCAAGATTAAGATAATATTGAATCTACGTTTGCATTGGGTTTGCATGCAAACTTCATTTTCAAATGTTTCAAAATTGTTTCGAAAAAGGCCTATTTGAAATATTTCAAGACAATGAATTTCCTGAAAATGCACATAACTAGGTTGTGAATCGGGATCACTCACATATTCCAGGAATCGTAACAGTATCGGCTCAGCTCTAATTCAAATAAATAGATTATTATTCCTTTGATACTTGTTGGATGTTTTCAAACTCTGTTCAAAAGTTCCAAGACGAATGTTTGATGGTGTCAATGTAGCACAGCTGCCAGCGCTTGTAGCCACCTATATTTATGAAACCAATTGTTTGGACATATGCCTATATTGTGAATATTTATTCAATCATGTTTTTATTGTTATTTCTGCCAATTATTTTCAAGCTGTGAAACATGGTCGACAACATGATAATTTGAGCAACTGAAGTCACTTTTTGACTCTAATGGCAACCCTGAATTTGTTCAGAATTGAATTCAGAGATTTTAATTTGAATGAAATTGGTTTTTAATTCCAAAATCATATTTCAGTTGGTGTAGGCCAACCAGGACCAGAAGTTGAAAAAATTGAAAATTGAGATTATCAAAAATGTGAGATTTTGTGAAATCTATGGATACTTGCATTAGATAAAACAGTCTTAGAAATTTTGTATTTCCATAGTTCTGGTTTTTGAGTTACAACCCGCTCAAAAACTAACATTTTGTGAAGCAACATACTTAATTTTCAAATGTCTGAACCATTCGAAACATAATGCCTCTTTTTTCATGTAAGCCACCTACTTTTTTCCATAGGCATATCAAAGCCATCATCCCTTATCGGTCCTATTAATTTTACACTGGCCGACATCACAGATCTTATTTACTCAGGTGGTTCAATTTCCACCGTTCCAAACAGACTGCCAGCCTACTGTCATCTTCAGGCAAATCATCCTCAACATCACTCGACACAGCTTTCAAGACAATCTAAACATTTGACAGGACTTGACAAATCTATATTCCCATAATTGAAAGTTATAAAAACGTTTACGTTAAAGTTCAGGTTTGAGTAAAAGTTACGAAAATATGTAACCGTAACTGAAAGTTATGGTTACATAGAGATACATGTAGCAACAGTTGGAAAATTGTCTAAAACATCACTCAAACATAATTATGGAATGGAGGCAGCTATCTTTGGAAGTTTTAATACTATTGCTTTTTTCACGATTACTGGCATTTTATCATTTTTACAAGGATTGAAAAGACAGTGAATCGCTGGCTCAGTACACAAAGGTTCGAGTTACAACAGTTTGATTCATAGATGGCATTGATGTAATTTCTTTCATGATAAACAGCGCATGAACTGGATATCAGGCCAGCCTCGACATGAGAACGATAGAACTGACTTATTTCAATGCCATGGCTGTCCCGTAATATAAGAATCATCCGTTTCTGAAACCTATTTCAAACGGAGTGAATTTTAATAGGCCGCATCTGTTATCACAAAGGGTATGCTCAAGTCAAATGTAAAATGCAGATATAGTGATCAACCCAAAATGTAGCCCAGAACATCTTTCAGAACCAACTAGGCCTGCACTCACCCATTGGCTTGTTCATCCATGGCATCAGTGGTATTATGGAAGATCACAGGTGGATTATCGAGGCTTTTATTACTCAACGAACTACAAGAACTATTCAGACTGATATTAGAACCGCGAGAACTGATTGTTTCAGTATCAAACAAAACACCGTCCAAATGGAGATCAGAATCGTTTCTTAGCACTGAATGTCTCGGTTTCGTTCGTGTCGTCACGCTATAATCGTCTTCGGAGAGGTGTTTCAAGAAGTAAAAGCAAAAGAAGAAAATCTCCTCGCCCTTGCTGAGACGATCCTCGAGATTGTGGCCAAACAGCATCCAGTCGTACGCGATTGTCAAGTAGAGGATCTGATGAGCGTTCAAGGACTGATGGATGGCGCCATCAGCCCACAACGAGAGACGAAGCAGCGACACGAATAGCGGCGTACGATCCCAGCCGGAGATGCAGTGGATGAGAAGACCGGTGCTGTTCTCTTGGAGATAGCGGAGAAGCAGTTTCATATAGTTCTGGGTTAGTTTGACAAGATCCCATCCCTGTAACACAATATTTTGATACTGTTAAAACAATTTCAGATTCATGGCTGAGATACGATCACCAGATTGGGTCCAGTACAATCCACTAAAGTCACGACTCACCGAAGGTATCACATAGCACGTGACTGGGGAACCAATCAAACAGAAGCTAACAAAGGAAGTTTTGCTATTTATGATCTTCAAGATTGACAGCCTATGATTTAGTCAATCCACCAAATCTTGAAGAATATTCAAAATATAGAATATGATTTTACTTTCATTATGGCAGGCATGGACACGTAGCACTAATTTATGTCACTCCTAACAGTGAGTTCTTCATGAACCCAATGGTATGAAGACTTTACCGGGTACATACTAGGAATAACTTCAATTGAAAAATCATTTTCATCCTATTTTGTTCATTCAAATTACATAGGCCTAATACATAGTATAATACAGTGGAGCCTAGAACGTCGTTTATACGACTTTAAGGGGACTGAGGAAAATAATCGTATAAACGGATAATCGTATTTAAATAATCATATAATAAATCGTATGAATATTACAAAAACGCATATTTTATGTTTCAACAATGCGTTGGGTTTTATCAACAATGATGCATGTCATTATTGTCTTGTAAGTCGGTATAATGATAATAATATAGCCATGTAACATCAACCACGGTCAGCTAGAACAGTGATTCTCAACCTTTTACACACTGCGGTCCACTATGAACATCAAGTCTTTACTGCTGACCACTTGGGAATATTTTCGTTAATCCAACAAATGTAAGCACTATATCGTAATTTTGAAAAGTGTCAAAATATTCACATTTAAAAAAAAAAATGACGTAGTTGATTTTCGATACGGTAATATCAAATATCGGTAAGCTATGTGAAACCGTGTAACTTCTATAATTATTGATAAAATATTATGATGAATCACACATTTACTGAAAACAACTTGCTCCTTCTGATGCAACTACTCAAAAAAATGTTTAAAAAAATCGTACATTTCATATTGTTGTACAGTTGAATTTTCATTGTTGCAATAATTTTCTATGGTACAGTAAACCCTCGTTAATCCGAAATTCAAGGGACCCCAAAAAGTGATTTTGATTAATAAAAATTCAGATTAACCAAAGAACTCCTTTTCCACGAAAATCATCACTTCCCGTTTAGAATTGAAGCAATTTCGTATTGAGCGCGAGAGAAAGCTATATGCCACATGTGCGAGGAACCGAATCACTGATCGTGTGAATTTGGCTATCTTCGACAGCAAACGAACGTTAGATGGCCAGCTTCCATTGCCACTCGGCTGTTCTCCGAGCTTATTGCTCGTCAAGGACAGACAGAGCGGCCAAAGACCTTAGTATCTGACCTAACGAAGTTAGATACTTAGGTCTTTGGAGCGGCCCGAGCACACTCGGAGTTGGATGACATATTCAGTGGCAGCAAACAGCTGAGCTGGCTTCGGCCTAGTGTTACGCGTCAAATAAAAAGGATGGAATTTACGAAAATAATGATCAATACAAGGAATTCACTCGATCTATTTCGAATTATCCAATCCGAAAACAACAGTGCTAAAGCAATTGAGGGGTCGAAATATTAGTTCGAATTACGGATTAGCTGGAATTCGGATTAACCATATTCATTAACATTGAAATGCCCATACCTTCAGCCGGGGACTGACTTCAAGTTCGAAATATGTCAAATTTCGGATTAACGAGGGTTTACTGTAATGAAGAATTATTCTATAAATATGTTGAAAAAAAACACCAAACAATTTACTGATCTATTTTGCCTTCACCCTATTTTTGTCATTAAAATCAGACAAATGGTTTGTGAGAAATGACTTTTATATCAACTAACTGCACATTGATGAAAAAATACCATGTCTTTGACCAAAATGGCTGGCACTAAAAGGGTCAACATTAGTGGTGGGCATCCATAGTAGTGATATATCACATCTAAGGCTATAGACTTGACACGACTGTCACTGCGAATGAGTGTTCTCTATCTCTCTTTTTCATAAGGGACAAGACATTTTCTGATCTCTACTCTATCTTTCACTATCACGAAAGACGTTAGATAGTATTCATGAGAATGTTGAGTGATAATGATAAGGAAATTGTCATTATTGCTTGTATATCATCAGTTTATCACACGTATGTGAATATCTTGAGACAGACAACAGTGTTTTCTTATAGAACATTCAATCGATACTGTCGGTTATGCATTGCATACTGAATATCTACATAGTATAGTCCTCATGACTGATGAGTTCATTGATGACTTGTTCTGTCAAGTGACCAATTTCTTCCATCTAATTTGACTTTTTATAATAATATGTGTATTTCCTGATGACATAATAATGCAATGATATTGTTCCGACCTGAAGTAAACCATTGAAAGTATGAAAAGTTTTCACCATTTCAATGATCGGGGTCGTAATGGTGAAACAAACAGAGCACTACTTTGTATGCATTTCCTGGAGTCCTAACTACATGCTATATGAATACGGTGATCCGACCTTGCAATGACTGTCATTCTGTCAAGTGACCAAATGATATCAACTTTTCAATACTGTTTTCAGATATCGAGAGTTTGGTGATGAACAACGTAGAATTATGATGTATTCCAGCACTAAGATTATGTCGAATCAGCAAAGAAACCTTACAACGATATGATTGTTTACATAGCAATATCCGTGCTAAAGTGACGCAACTTTCTCCTCCCCCTCCCTTGAAAATAACTGTGCCAGCAGATAAGATCGGTCCTGGAGTGCAAACACACACGTTTCGGTAATATGGCCAATCTGACACAAGACTGGCAGCCCACTGTACATTATTCGATATCAAATTCTCTTTCGATATCGAATCAAAACCTAGATATCAAAGATCGATCGAAATATGCAATATCGATTGGCAACCCTAATGAAAACTCTCAATACGTATTAGTTGTCGAGATTGAAAACTCAAAAAAATGATGATAAGGAGTGTAAGGAAAATGTCTAGATCTAGTAAAAATATTGATTTTTTCACACAATCATAGCATGAGTGCTCCTGATACCATCATTTTACCACTTTCTAGCATAACTTCTCATGTGTTGAATATACACGCAATTTGATATTTTTGTTTATAACACCTTCTTATGTGGGGTGGAACCAAAAAACCTGAACACAGATATCTTGATGTCCATTTTACAGAATAGTATCAAATCTGATGCCATTAATTTGCAACAAATCAGAGCTTGATTGAAGACAAAAATGTCTCCACGTTAAACGGTTTAGAAGTAGCAAATTTTGGAATGGCGCAAAGCGTGCCACATTTGGCTTTTTCTACATGGCGTAACTCAAGAACTATAAGGGCTGCAGAGCCAAAAGTTTGTACGATTGGTTGACTCGGTGGTTGGTACAACTGGTATGAATTTCATCAAAATCAGAGATGGGGAGCGAAATGGCTCAGTTGATTTGATGTGGAATGACCCAAATGCGACTTTATCTATGACTACACTATCACCATCTTGCTCATCACTGCTGTCGTCTTCATGTTTAGAGCCAAAATGTCCTCAATTGATACCAATTCCCTTGTAATAACATGACTTTTGATGTTCACAAATCCTTGTATCACCCCCCCCGTTATCGAACATACAACCACTTGGCGTGAAGGTCACAAGAAAAGTGAACACACCATCAGCCATCAGCTGTTGCCTAGATACGTAAGTGCTACGACGCGGCTGATTGGCTTACTAGAGATAACGCGGGATGCCATTGGAATGTTACTAGGGAAGAGCCAAGTGTGCTTGCACTTGCACCAGTGGGCCTACCATTTTGGGATTTGCCCAAGCTTGGGTTTCTATGGCTTTATGATGAACACCTGACTGGGATTAATGAAAATGTAGGAAGGGGACAAGAAATTGAGGCATATATATGAAAAGACGTGAATAAAAGAGTCGTATAACGGGAGAAAATTAACATGTAGTCTTGAATGGAGAATGGTTGGGACCACCTAGAAAAGTTGTATAAATGTGAAAATCGTATGACAGACGTTCAACAGTAGTCTACACACCGGTATTCCAATATGTTTACTATCCTCAAGATAGACACATGGATGAGTCTTCTTTTCATGAGAGAAAATGAATTGCTGATAATGAAGTACTTGTAACTAAATTCATAAGATATCTAAAGATGTATCCCCCAATATCACAAGTCAGGAGTTTTGAGTTGACCTTTACCATTGACTTTATAATAACTACGTTAGAAAGACTGGACATTCTTATGGGAGGCTCTATAATTCTGACAGTTCGAGCTTCACCCAAAAACAGGGTGTTTTGTCCAGGTGGTGCTAGTGTCGCCGGTTGACTAGTAACGCCGACACTAGCACCACCTGGACAAAACACCCTGTTTTTGGGGTGAAGCTCGGGCCGGCCGATCAAGGTTGCTCTTATAGAACTTCAACATCGGAGGTACTCTCTTATAACTACAAACTCAATGCCTTTACATTATAGACACATACCTTACTGTCCCAATTAGAAGCCCACCCCCTCAAACTTTAGAACAATGAATTAGAAAAGGATTTCTAGATAAATACAAGTCACAATTTAAGTACACAATTCAATAAAAATGAAAAATAATCAATAAAAATGATGTGAAACTGCCATCATGTTAGTTAATCAACACGCAAATTTGTCATCACTAATATGACATACATTGGCACCCATTTTTTTTCAGTCTTGTGTGATTATTTTGTGACCCACTATGAGCTTCCAGTTTCAAAAAATGACTGGTTGTCAGTGTTGTAGCATGGGGCGAACAAGCAATCATCCAGAGTATTTTCAACATCAACTCAAGCCAGGTTCTACCTTTCTTTTCCCTGAAAGCTTGCCAAGCAAGATGATACCAGTACTCCTGGTCATAGAATCCCAACTCTTACTGTCCATCTTGGGGAAGTGTCAACTGATGCATTTATTACCCCATCAGCTGTTTTCTTTCATAATACGTAGAGACATTTGAAAAAGAGAGAGAATGATATGAAGAATCCATCTATTCTTTTCATCTTCCAAGTTGAATAAACATGGGATAATTTACAGTGTGCACATGTAGCATAGTACGCCCAATTGTAACTAAAAAAACATGTTTTTGATAGATTATAAGTCAAGATTTGCATAAGCTGATGACGACTTACAGCAAAACCCCTCTAAGTTGACTTATATTCTGGGGTACTTGACCCAATTGTTTTCCATCAAGAGGAATGTTGTAAGTGGAAGAGAAAGTGTGAGGGTGAAAACAATGTTGTCAACATTATTCATGGGCATTTCTATAAATGTATGGCATTTCAACAAGCTGTCAGGCAAATCGAAGGTCTAATGCTTCAACATTGACAATCACCAGTCTCCCATGATTTATTTTTGTGACTCGAGTAAAACAGACAAACAAAAGTTTTAAAAAGACAAGAAAGCATCACTATGACTGTGGCTTAGAGCTTCCAAGTATGAACTTAGTATGCACCAATATTTTTTTCTATACTCTAATCATATGTCTTACTACCTTTCAAACAATGTTTAGCATTATTACCGACTATCCCGACTATGGAGCGTAGAAGTAACGAAACCGTGATTTCACGGCTTTGTGTTAGTGACACTCCCAGAGGAGAAGTTACGAACAGGAGATTGTACGACATTCCAAAAAGATACCCGCATATTTTACAAACAAGCGCAAATACCTCATTGTGTTAAAATCTTGTAGAAAGTAAGGTTATGTCCTGCATGATGACCATAATAACACATGAAGTATTGTTTCAACAATTATTATATTACTATATTTATGTAGTTTCTAGTCGTACCTGAATGCCACTCAAGTTGAATATTAATGGAATTGATCAAATCATTCAATTGGCACTACCCTCGTAGTGACAGCCAATCTGATCTACGTGAAGCTAGCATACACTTTCGATTGCTATGAACTATCAACTAGGTGACATTTAGAGCTTTCAGCCACAGCCTATGTTCCAGTGAGTTACAAGTGGATGGTGGTTAAAGAGATCAGCAACAGCTAGCTACTTGTTACTTACAAAAACAGTCAACAGCAGGAAATCGATTCAAAAACACACTAAAAGTATGTCTTGGGCCAAATTTGAAAAACATGATTCTTATCAATTCTGAGCTTCAAGAATAGAAGATCTCCCCAATATCTAAACCTGCACAAAGTATCGAGCTTACTTTATATTTGTGCCAATCGATACGCAACTGCGATGAGACTGGATCGTCAGGCACACCAATATGAGCGTCTACGTGTGCTTGATTCCAGTCGAATACGAGACCTTTAGCTATGTAGTCGTTGTCTCGATATTCCTTGAAGAACTCGCATCCTGGGTAAGGCAGTGATATGATCGTGAAGTCCGAGTAACGATTCTCTTTATCCACTTTCTCTGACGACGTCACACTGAAGATGAAGCAAAACATTAGGGCTGTGCGAGTCTCAAACTATTTCGAGCAAGCGAGAGTGGAAGGATAAACTTGTCATCTTTTCATCATTCAACAGATTGGTATTAAGTATATTGTGTCCTCATGTTCTCCCTTTGATTGTGATTACAACGCACATCACCACCTCACACTGTCAGTGGCACTGGACTGACTCCGAGTGAGTTCCAATCACCAGACACACACACACGCGTTTCACTCTCTCTCCAGAACACATGATACACACTCTGTCAAGGTCAGATCGAAACCTCATCACGCGTGTTGAAAAGCGACTCGGGACGGCCGAGTGCCAATGGAAACGCGCCATATGATGTTTTTATCGGCAAAGCAACGGTTTCTATCAACTCATCGAGTAGTGTCGCCCGGTAGCATAGCTTTCTCTCGTACGCAATACGGTACGAAATTGCCGTAATTCTAACCGAGGAAGAGTGATGATTTTTGTGGATAAGAACATGTTTGGTTAATCCGAATTTGTATGAATCGAAATCATTTTTTGGGGGTATCTTCCGTTTCGGATTAACGATGGTTTGAGCTCGTTGGCTCAAACTAAGAATATGCTTGAGCTCGCTCAAACTAAAAAAGCTCTGCTCGCACAGCCCTACAGAATAGTGTGATAATTGGTACTAGCAAGCGTTGTTCAATGGTGAACAAGAGACCTTCAAGAAGATCTTTCCTCTGGATCTTAAAACAATTGTTTTGTAATGAAATTTATGAGCAGAGAAAGTTTCTATCAATTCAATTTTCCAAGTGAGTACTGGTATATACCTAGGTAGGGCTTCTATTGAAGAATAGGCTTTAGTAGCAGGGCTACGGAGGCATTGAAAGAACAGTCACCAAGTTTCAAAATACGTAGTTGGCCATGTGACTGTTGTGCAAAGTAAGTACATCCATTTGTTTTACAGTAGAGCCTCTATTCATCGTTTTCAAGGGGCCAGGAAAAATGAGCTGACCATGCAGAAAAACTCAATACTATTGCCAACTAGGAAAACAATAGATCCAAAGGTGAAGTACATAGGTTTCATTGTATTATGATCCTGACCATACATTTATGGATTGAGTAGTAAAAAGATGGGTGGAAGTGTTCGTACTGTCGATTGAACACAAGTTTACCTCATAGGCCCAGTCATGATATTTAATATATGTAGGGCCTATATATATAAACATTGTTGGAACTTTAAGAAACAGGTGTAACTGGATAAGCACTGATTATACTACAATGAAACCTCTGTGCACGGTTCTTGCATCCATTGTTTTCCTGCTTCTATCATTCATTTGGTCAAACCCTACTCCCACATAACCAATGCTGAAATTGTCTTGATAGATCTTTTTCCTGCATGGACAGTTTCACTGCAAATTGTACCCATCCAATTGGGACATTTCGTACAACGACACACACATAGCGTCACTCACTTCATGCCAAACTTGACTTTCTTCTTTTCGACCATGAAGTCGACAATCGTGCCGACATTGAGTGTCTTGAGCAGTCGTATATCTTGGCTCCGCACCCTATCAAACAGCTGCCAGTCGCTCTGGGCGTGAGACGAAGATGATGGTGGACCACAAGACGCGTCGTCCAACTCGTCAAACTCTTCATCTTCAAGCGGTACATCGCTTCCCGAGAAGAAATAGTCCAAGCCGGACCGACCGTAGATCTCTGGGCCACCTGATAATGTTGCTGACCTATTTGCGTAGGAAAAAAACGACATACTTCATTTGAGACAGGGGCTGGCAATATGAAGACACAAGACGAATTCCTACTGCACGCCGTAGAACTAGATAAATTCAGCCCACTTTTATGATCAACTTGTTTTAAATCAATGAAATTGACAAGTTCAAATAGCCCACTGTCCTCGCAGATCTCAAGTCAAACTGCAGTACAGTACAGGGATTCAAAATGAGTAATGGTACATCTGCTCCAGTGTTTGCATGTCGTCATCACACTAGAAAGCAAGTAGTGCAAAACCACCAAGAAATAATACAGAGAAATGCATCTACGGGTGATGCCGTCCACGTTCCAAAACACGGCTGTCGAGCCAGATACAGGAACAACATGGCGAATTACCTCTGATGGTGGGAGCCTGAAACCAACCATTTCAAACTTGTGTCGCTTGTAGGTGACTACTCATAAATCAAACGCTATATTGGTGAACAATGAAGCCGCCGTGAGCCACCGAGCTCAGTTTGAATGAGGCGAGTGTTAGGTTGGTGGTTAGCTTGCATATTTTTTAAATTCATATCGAGTTTAACCGACGCACCGTATTGATGACTAAAATCTATGGGTGTCGATGAATGATAAATGAGACGATGGGAAGATGAGATGAAAGGTTAATTCATTTCCAAGTGTTTTTGCATGGTGGGCAGAACTTGGGTTGCAGCCTGCTGTTAAGGAGCCATTCCAGTCGAAAGATGCATATCTCTCAGCTACTTCTGTACGGTAGACAACTACAAGATGACATCACAACCTACCTGCAGATATGTTTACCGCGGTAAAGAATGACTGGAAGAGGGAATCGTGCTCGGCACCTTGCAAATCTTGCCTTGCCAAACAGATCTTTCAGTTTGCCAACGTCGTGCATGGACTCGTAGATGGTGCCGGTGGTGCGAGGGGGATCGACCGACGGACGGATTGTGCAATTCATATTACCCAGTGGACGTTCATATTCCAGGATAATTAGTTGACTTGGATAATGGGCACTCAGCTCCCCACAACTATTTCCAATCACCTAGACAGATTTGTAACAATGTTTGAACAGCTATTTCAAAAGTACTGATGGGTAAAATTTTAGTTAAAAAATAATCATAGTTCAAGTAGGGTCTGGCTGAAATAAATTCAAAATGTTCAATTTAGAAGAACAAAATTTAGTTATGTACACACTAAGATGCACAAAAATTGGGTGGGCCCTTGATATCTTTAATGTCCCCAAGTCCATACTTGTCGAACAGATAGAACCGTAGTGAACTTCAGGCTGGGTTTTACAGCCACATGACTGACTTTCAAGGGTTGAATGTTGAATTACTTTAATCGATTCCCAATATAAATACACGTGACACTTGCACAAAATGTCCACAAAGTCTGATACAGGCTTGTCTATGGGTTTTATAAAGAAAATACAACGTTGGATATAAATGAATAATGGTGAAAAATGAATAGTTTATTTAACAATGAGGTGAAAAATATTGAATGACGCATTTCAAGATATCTGAGTTGGAAGAATGAAGAGAAGGAGAATGAAGTTGAAGATAATGAAAGTATAATTCAAGATATTTGTCTAGAAGCAAGAAATTATTAGACGAGCTTTAGCGAGGATTCAATTTGACATACTGAAAAAAATTGGTGTTTGTTTTTATGTTTTGTTTTTTTGTCGGTTCTCCACAGGTCAAACGGCTACAGCTATCAGCTCCAAACTTTTAAAAATTATTGTTCCTCATCTAACTTAGATCTGTATAGTTTTGTGGCATTATCGGGTGGTAACTTTTATTTTTATGAATTTTAGAAATTTCAAAAATACCCATTAGGATAACACGGCGGAAAAAAAAGAGAATATTCTTTTCAAAAAAATTAAATTCTGTGTGAAGTTGAATGACATTCTGATACACATTTCTGGAAATTCTCAGCTTGATCGGATCAGCCATTTTGAAGAAAAAATATAAAATGTGCTAAATTGGCACCACTCGAAGCAATGTTTACCCATTTATAACTTAAATGTCACCCAATTGGGGAATGTAGGTAAAAGTTTGGCAGAAAAATCAACATACTATTATTATCCGCTCGTCTAACAACGCATATGGCGTTTTCCTAGTAACAATTATAACAAGATATTTGAAGATAATCACTTCCACCACATGCTTTGCAATGTATCAATGTTTGTGATTCTTATTGAGCTACTACCCTAAAACACATCACCGATGACAGTGCATTTACCTGTCAATACTCGATGGAATACGCCTACTATTGCAAGACACGATCTACAGCAATTCTAATCCCACCGACTATAAGCTAATTGCAAAAATGAAACTATATTAATATATAAATATAATGTATCCTATAAATATAGTTCTCTGTCTATGTGTATATGTGTGTAGATGCGCGGTGTGTGGCATTGGAATGGGGCCAACCGATTGGCATGCGATAAAAGCCAAATTGCTCAAATTTGAGGGGGTTCAGAAAATTGCCAAGAAAGAGTTTACCATTTAGACTTCTCGCAAGATATGGGCATATCACAATATGAGCATGTCTCAACACCGTGCTCGGCAAAACTGTAAACAAGTGTCACACTATTATAGGCCTGTCCACACTGGTGTCATTAAAGTCGATGCCAGCGTGTCATGGACAACTGATCTGAGTGGATGGTAGGAAGAAAAGGAGAAAGGCCTATCGCCTGATGATAGCTCTACGCAATTGTTTCGGGATGTTTGAGGCGCTAAAACTCCATCAGCCTACGATATAAACAACATACTCGCACTTCATAGTGAAATGTGTGATGGCGATATCTCGGCGGGGGTTGAACAGATTGTCATTGGACAAACGCCAAATTGTTTGAGGGGGGACTTGAGGGGGTCTAAAAATGACCTTGAATGGTAATTTCAGCACCACACCTTGTTTTTCGGAATGTGCTATAATCTTCAGAAATGAGCCAATCCAAAGGGCGTCAAGGACGATATATTGTATTACAGTAGGCCTAGACCCATTGAAGTTCCAATAATTTGAGGGCTATAAGAATTATATTACTCAACTGGGCCAAAAAAATCCACTTCATCTAGAGGCCTACATAGCATCAACGCGGGCAACAAGTATTTACCGCATTTCATTTTGCCAAGACTGGTTATTGATGGAGTCACACCAAATCAAGTAGAGCTCTTGTGATATCTGCTCATTGTTAACCAATAACTAAAATCGAAAATATTATCTAGCGGTACGTCGTTTGTTCATTACAAAACCTGACTTAATGTTGAATAAGTTTTCATAGCCACTTTTACAAGAAGTCAAGCCTCATTCCCAATGTTCATGAAGTCAAGTGCTCTTACCTTGGATATATTATAGTTACAGCCAAACTATCCAACCTAGGTTCAATGACACACTGTACTGATGACTGCGATCTATTGACGTTGATGAATCATACGTGAGATGGTGGGATGATGAGATGAAAGCTTATTTTATTAGGTGTTTTTGGATAGTGCGAAGGAGTCAGTCATGGCCTGTTGTTAAGGAACCATTCCAGTATTAACCTGAACGACAGAGGGGAACCACGAAAAATTCCTGTCAGGATGGTTGACCATGGTGGGAATCGAACCCCGGTCTCCTGAATGATGCTCAGTGTATAACCCACTCGGCCACACGTCTCAGTATAACTTTAAAAATTTTCTGTGAAATAGCTTATAGTATAAATTCTAGGGGTCTGTGAGTTTGAGAATTTAAGTTTGAGTCGAGTTAGAGCTTGAGAAAAAATCACGGGTATTGACATCGAGTTCAAAATAAAAAACGGAAAGAAAATGTTAGGCCAAGATTTGCATATTAGTGGGCCTAGCATCCTCTGGACCCCAGAGTTCGGAAAGAATAATCACATTTCATATTCGGGACATTACAAGTAGAGGAAAATTGTAAGAAAGAGAAAGAAAAATAAGTAAGAAATTAAAAACTCAAACTCAACATTTTCGAGGTTAGCTAAATTTGAACTTGAACCTCGAAAATTTGAGTGCAAGCACACCCCTAATAAATTTGATTGCTCATCTTATTTATTTTGACTGAAATTAGCATTACTGTATATTACCTATTTCTTTGAAAGAGGGTTAACAGGGGAATATATATAGGCGCATGTAGGCCTACAGTGTGCCTACATGCGCCTACAATTGAACTCAGGTCCAGACATGTAGAAGAAACATTTATTCATTTCCCTTTTGGAAGTTACATTGAGGCCAAATAGGCTTGAGATGTTAATTGAATTACTAATCAAGTTCAAGTGTGGACCCAAGAAATTGGCTGACTGGGAAACTGTAGGCAGAATCAATTCCAATTCAATTGATCAATAGATTAATTGAGAATGAAGAAACTTGTATATGTCAGTTTTAATTCAATACTTACAACATGGCTGTAATCCAAAGAAACTAGACTCAAACACCGGTCCATCACCTCTTGCCCCTAAAAAAGAGATCACACATGAATATATTTCAAGCATAGCTTATACAACCTAAAGCGTATACATAGATACATAGATGTATATATATACGGTATATATATATATATATAAATATATATATATATATATATATATATATATATATATATATATATATATGTATGTATATATATATATATATATATATATATATATATATATATATATATATATATATATATATATATATATATATATATATATATATATATATATATATATATATATATATATATATAGTATATATATATATATATATATATATATATAGTATATATATATATATATATATATATATATATATATATATATATATATATATATATATATATATATATATATATATATATCTATGTATGTATCTATGTATGTATCTATGTATGTATGTATGTATGTATGTATGTATGTATGTATGTATGTATGTATGTATGTATGTATGTATGTATGTATGTATGTATGTATGTATGTATGTATGTATGTATGTATGTATGTATGTATGTATGTATGTAGGCCTATGTATGTATGTATGTATGTATGTATGTATGTATATATGTATGTATGTATGTATGTATGTATGTATGTATGTATTGTATGTATTTATTTCTGAACAAAGTCAGTTCCTTACATCACTAATAGATGACTCACACAGTCAGTATTTTAACGGTATCACAGATATGTTAAATTGGTACATGTTTTTAACATTGGTGGGATAGAGGGTTGACCCACCATAGGTCAGCAGCAGACAAATGCAACCCTCAATAGGCCTGCAACTTGCAAGAGTGCAAAACCTAACCTTAGATGGATGTAATGCATTTCAAGCAAAACGTCACTTCACTAAATTGCACCGTGTCAAAATGAATTGAGCCTTAAGCATCAACTACTCTGAACATCGTTGATCTACAATTAGGTTACTATAAAGTATTTTACTGGACAAGCCTAGGCCATCCTAGGCCATCCTAGGCCATGACTAGGCCTTGCATTAAATTTGAAATTTATAGAATTAGGTTATAGGTCAGCTGAGCATTTGCTAGGCTAGTCAGAGTCTAGGCTTTTAGAGCAGGAGCTAAGCCTATCTATGCTTCAGCCCTATCATAACCTTCTAGAAAAGGTATTAACAAGGACATAACCTTATGAAATCAGTAGGTAGGGCCTAGGCCTTGAAAAAAGACCTAGGCCTAGTCTAGGCCAAAGGCTTCAACATATGCCTAGAGCTTATATTGCATAAAGCCTATGCTAAAATCAGCCCATTTTTTTCAGTAAATAGGTCTAGAGTCGATTGAGTAGACCTACACTCAATAGGCCAACTTCACTGCCTAAAAAAGTACTTGGGCCTAGGCCTATAACATTAACCCAGCCTATGGACCAAGCCTAGGCTTACTTACTTTGGCATCTGTCTCTTTTGCTCTGTACGTATTTTTTGAAAAATACTCCAGCAACTGTTGAATATCTTGTGGTTTAATATCTTCCATGTTGTATTATGAATATAGCAAAACTCAATAATTATGAGAAATATTTGTGAAATGATAAATTTCTTTGGAACTTATCAACACACGACATCCTCCGCATGCCGTGCATGGAGCTTGGATACGAAACGAGAAACCAAGAGGCAGTGGTAACAAGTCAAGTCTCGACCACTGGTGTTGACGTATGGTCACAGTTCGACCATTGACCGCACGATGGAACCACTGAGCGTCGAACACTCGAAGTCGAACAGAAATGTCTCGACCGGCGAGAGAGAGACGTCAAGCTCACGTTGGTATGGTGCAGGCCTATCCGAGTATTTGTTGCTTGACTTGTTGTGTGTCGGTGACAACTGACAATAGTATTTACCACTGCAGTATTTAAGTGAGTAGATTTAAAATATTGTGATTCAAGGCACAGTAGGCCTAGGCCTATTCTATTTATCTGTTTCATTCTACATTGCGATTAAATGTCTAGGCCTACATTTAGTAAGCCTAGGGTAGGCCTACCTACCCGGGCAGTGACTGAAATCATCAATGCTGAAATCTAGCACCAGGGCCCTGCTCTGAACAATCACTATATAATATTTATTATATATTATATTCCCGGTAGGGCTGATATCATATTTTATTACATATCACAAAATGCATTGAGCAAATAAAGACTGATATTACAAATAAATACTAACAGGAAGACATCTATTCAAGTTGGGCCTAGCCATTGGTAGTGTACACTTGTGACCACAGTGTATAATAGGTTAGGTGATGTATCGGGCTATCTCTGTGCGTTGGAAGGCTGGTACCAACAGTGCTGCTAGTTCCAACAAAATCCGGGCGGAACGCCACCATGATAGGAGGCCAGTCACGTGGTCCAGTTGACTTTGACAGTCGACGTCAGCCGCGAACGATAACGTACATTTGTTGCGCGCATGCGTAGAGCGTGGCTACACCGTCTGCTATCTCCGTGGCGTTCCGCACGGATTTTGGTGGAACTAGCAGCACCAGTACCAGCTGAAAAGCCCGATACATCACCTAACCTATTATATACCGTGCTTGTGACCATTGGCTTCCTATGTTGGGCCATTGAGCATAGGGATAGCCTACTCAATGGTTGAGCCAAATCAGTGGGATTGTCAATTGCAATATGGATTCTTCATTTCACAGGTTGGGGAAAGGGCTACAATGAGTTCTTTCAATATCGTTGTAATGGAACAGAATGTCACCATCGATTATTACTTAGTAATTGGTGCATTGATTACAGTACTTGGTGGTGTATGGGTCCATAGTGGTATACTACACCGAATAGTTGTCAAGTGCGATAAAACCATTCCCCAGAAATTAGTAATTGGTTACAAGATTTCATATACACAACAACTAGCAAAACAACATTTGAATGATGCCTTAACCATTCTGCCAACCTACAAGAAGATTCGCATCATATATGATAAACATCTTCGCTTAGAGGTAAGACCTAACTCTGCTATTTTATATCAAGTTGATCCTAGCATAGTAATAGTAGGCCTACAGACAAGTAGACTACTTGATTAGTTAGCATTTCAAAATATCTAATGCAAATGTTTTCCTTTAAGGGTGCTGTACCGTTATTAGTATACGCTACTGGTTTCATTTTGAGTCTCAATGGGGAAATGCCAGAGAATGATATGCAACTATTTATGTCTGAAATGGGTTACACTATTCATATGTTCCCCGAAGTTACGTACGCTCTACGAGCATCGCATCCGTATAGAAATGTTTTTTCAGTGAACATGGCTCGATCGCGAGTTTACGGAAAGCTATCATCTTATATAACTGTATGTATGTTATAGAAACCATTAATTATAGTTGATAATTCAATTGTCTCTTGTGTCTTGTCAAGGCATAACTAGGCCTATATCTTGTTATGGATCAGGCTAGCTTTATTGCTTTTTCTTAGTTTCAGAGAAGGTTTTCAAATTATTATACATGGTGTCAAGCTATGATGACAAAACCTCTTTTAATTGAAATGCATTCTTTATAACAGTGCAGCCACGCAATGGCTCATTCAGCAAAGGCACAACTTTGGACATTTGAAGTCAAGTCTGGTATGGGTTCGAGTCCTACGCAAGGCATGGTTATTTGTTAACGCCTCGTCTCTCATCACTTTGTTGTTTGATAATCACCCGCACATTTGTACCCCCATATAACCTAGCTATATGTGGGATCTGTTATTGCCACTAAAAAACATAACAAAAATAAGATTACGGATTATAGAAAATAAGATTGAGTTAGGCCTGGGTTTGAACCCTGCATAAAAACATGGGTTTTTGTTACCATCTGTCATCTGTTCATTGGTGCCCGCAAATAACCTAGCTGTTGGTGAGGTCGTCGGCAAACAGTAATCATTTTGAATGGTGTGTGTTCTATCTGCGGTCTTACAGGAAGGAAAAGGTAGTGGAGTATAGCAATTTGAGATGTTAAAATAACACGTTTATTATACTGTATGATAACACAAGATGATTACAGTGTAGCCCACACAACGTCCCAGACAGAACGGCTGATTCTCTTGTCAGACTTGGCCGCCCTGCTGGCAGGGGGGGAGACGGTCCCCTCCCCCCCCCCATGAATCGGAAGCGACAAAAAAAAATAGAAAGAGAGAAAAAATAGGTAGAGAGAAGGAAAGAAAGAAGGAAAAAAAGAAAGAAATGGGAAGAGAGAAGGAATAAATATCTATAAAGCTATGAATGCCATGATTTCATATTTTACATAATTGCATTGAGAATGAATTGGGAGTAGGCCTACTGTTTCAGAATGTCAGATCTAGTAGGCCTATGTAGTTTAGTCAGCAAGAATCAATTCAAACAACACTACCGCGCTTCTTTCAGGTTGTGAATATATATTAAGATGCTTGTGAATAACGATGATAAAAACGACGAGGGTCGTTTCTAGGGGTGGGCAAATAAGGCGGTTGCCAGTGGCCAAATTTAGGGGCGCTATCGGCGCCCATTTGTGACTTTCTATCAGTAATCGTATTCTATAAATCAAATTGATGGTATTTTATTCACATAACTGGATAGAGTAAATGTTTTTGTACCGGTACTCAAATATCACTATTATTGAATGAAGGATTGATTCAGCGTTTTATTTGCTAGGAACAGCCATTTGGCAAAATTAGTCTTGTTGAAATCATTTCATTTCGGAAATTTTGTATAGTTCCTAAAACCCGTGGAATTGTATTAAAAAATATATATTTTCCAAAATTTCCCTGCGGGGCATGGCTCCCTCCTAGCATTCACCATCGATATGCACACTCAGTTCGGGGGCGCACAATTGACTGCCCAATTGCGTGCTTGCCCGGGGTGCTAAAATATGATTGCACTTGGGCTCGTACATAGATTGCGTTTGCTACAATAGCTGAGTAGGAGGTCTTGAATGACAATGGCAGTTCCTACAACTCAGTGAAAAGGTCAATTGCGTCTATCTGCGCCTGTACGTAAAATTGGCACTTTCCAACCCACCACTTGTTGAATGGGAAATCATTTACCGGCTCAGCTTCATGCTGCTAGCATGGAGTGGACTCGGTATTGTTTACAAGGCCCTATGCGGTAGAACCGACATGGGCGCTAAATGACCTCGCTGTCGATGCGCCTTGAAACCCTGATATTCATTCAATTATTATAACTTTAATGTTTGAGTATAATTATACTGTTATGTGCCATGTTCACAAAATTACCGTCTTGTATTGTGCCTACAATAATATGCCAGGTAGAGAACACGCATTTAGGTCTACAATGTTTTTGTTTTTTTTTTTTTAATTGGGTTTACTGTAATGATTACTAAGATCTATTGGCGTCGAATGAATGATTAATGAGATGATGAGATGAAGGTTTTTATGGGTAGTGGGAAGGAAGCGGTCGTGGCCTATATTGTGGGAACCATCCCGGCATTAGCCTAGACTACAGACGAAAACCACGAAAAACCCCTGTAAAGATGGACGGTGGCGGGGATCGAACCGGTTCCGATATGCCCCTTCACCTCCCGGGCCACACGAAGCAAGTGAGCTAACCACTCAGCTACTTTGCCGGTTGTTTTTTCATTCAAGTGCACTGTGAAAAAAGGCCTTATAAATGTAAGGTGCATCTGACAGCGTAATTATGCACCATGGTTCAAGTGTTTTGAAAATTCAATTAAAAAAATGTAGTTGCTGGAAAAATATAATCTGTGCCTCAAGGACACACGAGCAATTCCGGCCACCTAAAACGGATCTTCTACTTGCGTATATATTCAGTTATTCACATGTAACGCGATCAACGACAACTTGGTAAATGTTGATTTTGTACAATATAAATGAAATAGTCAATCAGGAATGAGTAAAAATATATTTGAAACGTAACGTTGGAGATCGAAGTTAACATGGCAGAAGTGACGTCACCCATGTACTGCATTTCCATGGTTGTCTGCCACTATACGGCCATTGGAGTTGGCATTTTTGGAAGCTCTCTCTATCCTCACTAACGGTTGAATGTTTTTTTTGTTCATGTATATCTCATACATATAGTTCAGTTTTAATCCATATTGTGCTCATTTTTATGTTTATTTTTGACGTGCCGTATATTTTATCATGCCCTATTTGTAGACTGTAAAAATCAACTTGGTAAATAAAGCGTTGAATTGAATTGAACTCAACTCCAGCCAGCAGCGATCAAGTTTGTGACACGTTCACAGAATCAATTTCGGATTAGTCGGTCAAGCCAATTGGTGTTCAGGACAACTTGAGTTGTCTGTCTTTACCGTGCTCGATGCTGGTTATGAATGAACTATTTATAGATACTGTCCTTCCGACGATTGAATTGAATTACCAGCACAATCAGCTTTCCTTGTTTCCATGTTTCTGGACCAACTTCTCAGGAAGAATTGGAAATACATTCCATTCTCTTGAGCACTGTCAGTATTCAACTTGCTGGAGAAATAATTTGAATATGTGGGTATGCCTTACTCTGAATGCATACACCACGGTATTACTGTATCTAGTTTCATTGTCTGCAAGATATTTCTCATGGAAAAATGTATCAATGTAGTAAGTTCCACAAACTTTTTTTAAAATATCCGTGTCAACCATTTTATCAACAAATCACGAAAGTCACCACATTTATCGTCAAACAGCACCTAAACATTGACAGGTAACAATTATTTTTGCATGTTCAATAAGTAAATTATTCATCATGCATTTCAGACTTGCACAAAACTGTATCTCTATTTCTTATTTGAAATGTAAACAAAGCAACTCCCAGTCAAGGTCCAAATTTGTCTCCTCCAAACTATCAATAATATTTTCAGTCTATTGTGACCAATCAAACCTGAAAAAAAAATTCTAAATAGTGTCATCCTATGTACTTGTTGAACGAATGTCGGCTTCAGATGCAATTGAAAAGTGACGATCCACTGTGGAGCCATCTGCTGTGTTCATCATTTCATGCCATCTGAGCGCCTTACTAGGACTAGATTCTAAAATTGACGTTACAATACTCATTTCAGAAACGTAGTTTGTGTGCACATCCAAAGTTCGAGATTTACGGGGAATCGAACATACTCTTTATGTTGCCGCTACACCGTCAAGATGACTTTTATGTTGACGAGGCTGTTATGATTCCTAGCTACATCACCAATGGTAAGTATTCACTTCACGATAAACCACACAATGGAAAGTCTGCAATTTGCGAGAAACTTCAAGATGGAAAGTCTTTACTTCGTGAAAAATCTCATGATGAGGTGCTCGCTGCCTCGGTACGCTGATTTTGCTTGGAGTAACTGATGAAATAATTGAACCTGATAATCAGTAATAGAACAGCTCGATGGCAACACATACTCTGTATTTTATGATCGGGCTCTCAATCTCGCCAAACGTTGATAGAGAAAGCGATTTAGCTTAGAGTGTTGCGAGTACCCCGAATTGTGAATTCCAGCTCTACGTCTAGATAAAGACGCACATTCAAGTTGCTAGTTGGTCCACAAGCATGGATTATAGCTATCGTACCAATGGATATGCAACTGTGACATCATCCGTCCTATTTCTGATGCAGACTCTTTTGAACTTGGAACAGCTGGTTACAAGGTTCTGAAATAACCTTGAACGATGTTGCCTATCCATCGGCAAGATAGATACAATCCACAGTACCAGGTTTGTCAATTTCTTTGTCGATGCTTCTTATGGTAATACCATTGAAAGTTGAGTTAGTGTGAACGTCATCAGTTGTCAGTCATTTTGATAGTTGTTTGTGTCCATGCCATCTTGTGTTCTTTAGTTCCTAGTTACGATTTTGAGAGGGATGTGCAATTGCCATTTACACCTTGAGCAAAAGATATGTTCACTACAAAATTAGTACATGATAAAGTAGACATAAAGTAGCAATTTAATATGAATACTAGTTTGTTACTGCTCTGTAACAAGTACTTTTTCAGCATCTGGTCATCAATTAGCCAGACGTAACAAAAACGGCCCCTCATTTATCGCTAGTGTTGGCACACAACTACTCGGACAATTATGAATCTCAGTGGGCTTTAATAAATAATAACCACCTTGGAAAACCTCTAGACTTGATACGAATTTTTGTTACTCTAGTTAACAATTGGCTGTTGATTTATTTATGTTGCATCATTTCATGTAATGCCACTCAATCTTAGAAATACTGACCTCTTAGCTCTTTTAGATTGTATTATGGTAACTTTTTTATCACCAGGTTTAATCATATACAGTGAAACCTCTGTGCATCGTTCCCGGATGTATCATTCATTTTTTCTAGCCCCACTCCAATATAATCAATGTCAGATTTTCCTGGATGGATAGTTTCATTTTCCTGGTCCCTTGAAAAACCATGGATGGAGGTTTCACTGTATTGTTGTTATTCCTTTGATAGTTTTTGCCAATTTGAGACAAAAAAATACTTTGTGTCAATTTACTACATTCTGTACAACTGTTTTTCTAGCATTATTTAATCCAATAGAACTTGGAACAGTGTTTGAAAAGTTGTTTTTTGGACATTTTCCCATGTCATCAAATGTGCAGGCCTATTATTATATTCTACTCCAGCCAGGTCGAAACACGGTCAATATAGTAATGCCAGCATTGCATATCCGTCTGTAGAAGAGCCATTAGTGAATATTGTTACTTCTTGTTTCTTTAGTTTGTAATTCTGTATTCAATGTCATGTAACTTGTTGCTAGTATCCTGTCTCTTCATCTGTGAAGCTTGACATTTCTTTGTATGATTTTTTTATATATATATATATATATATATATATATATATATATATATATATATATATATATATATATATATATATATATATAAACAGTGAAACCTTGATGCATCATTTTCCTGCTTGAATCATTCATTTTTTCTAGCCCCACTCCCATATAATCAATGTTACATTTTCCTGGATGGATGGTTTTATTCTCCTGGTCCCTTGAAAAACGATGAATAGAGGTCTCACTGTATCTGGTTCAACGATGCACTGTAATGATAACCAAGATGATATTTACAATACCCATGTATCTTTCTGTGATTAAATATGATTGAATTGAATAATAATTTTCCTACTTATTTGTATCTCATTACCAGAGTTGCTGAACATTCATTTGTTCAATGCACAATAGGAATAGAGAAGGATGTCTGAAATATTGTGGAATTTGTACTAGTAGTTACATGTACTTCACATGAAGGAAAATACTTTTTAATGATTTCTAGATATTAATATATTTTGTAAAGATGTACTTAATTAATTATTAAATGCATTTGTTCTCTGAAATCAATACAAAGTGTTTATGTACACACTGCTCCATGTTCAAAGTATAATCCTAATTAAAACTTCCTTCCCTAGGATTGTGACACTGGCACTCTGCAAATGATTAATAATGATGATTGCACAAGCCTCACATCCCATCATAGATATCGACGTATATTCGTAAACAACATCTACATAAAAATCATTCAATATCTGTTTAATGAAGCATTTACAATAAAAGGGCGAGATTTTTCTTGAATGAATGGGGTCAATTACTAAAGGTCTCTTTAAGACATTGCGTTGTCATCTGTGTACTTGTCAGATCACAATGTAATATTTTTACTACTACCGGTAATGAACTCTCAAACAACAGGAAGATCTAAATCAGGAAGTCATAATGAACATTTTGAAAATTCTATTTTTTTTTCAAGATAACATTGTGTTGCTTTGTTGGCAATATAATAAGAGTTAACTGTTAGCTAACGCCTGGCCCCAGTCCACTATGTAACATACAATGGAATATTAGTCTGATCTCTGGCAGTGGAAAAAATGTGGGGGCACACTACACGAACAGAGGCCGACTGACAGGGCAAAGAGACATAAAACAGCCAATGAGCAACAAGTGAAGATACATACACTTTACAATAACAATCAACCAATATGACTCTGTTAACCGACAAATAACCTTGCAATAATGACCATCTCTCGAGACTGATTATCAAACATTTACTACGTACATTATATATTAAATTTGTGTCGGTAATTCGCGTAGTCGAAGATGCCTTGACAGTTTCTGGTCTGGTAGAGTTTTATAAATGAAGGGGGGCTGCTTTGATAATGGAGAGAGCTGAAGCAAAGTTGGGTGGCAGCAGGGAAGGAGTATATAATTATACAGTACACAAAAGTATATAAGGCCACAGAATGGAAAAGGAGAGTGTAGTTGAACTACAAACGCTTTTTCTATCTGATCATATTTTGAATGATTTTGTTTTTTCTTGTTATTTTTGGTGAGATCTGTAGAGTCCTTGTAAGATAATATATATAAAGATGATGTGCCCTGCCGCGACGCTCTTCAACTAAACCAAACGTACGGCAGATTGTTTGTGCAGTGGGACGACGGCATCGTGCAGGTCGTGACCACCGAATGATTTGATTGGTAGGCTTCCCTCATATGCCACACTTAACATTATGTTATGTACAGTACTGGGTTGACATGTCCACCCCACTTTAGTAGTCTTTATTGTTTTCTTATACAAGTACGCACAGAGACTTCTTTTTCTGCTTCTGTTTCTTCTCCGGTGACTTCTTGTTAATTTGCCGCACTAGATCGTAAAATATCTGTAAACAGAAACAACGCCCATGTTAGACTCGCGTGATAATCTGTTTCAGTACAAGTAATAAGATGGAGAGGTCCTGCACATATGCAAGTGCATATTCCATTTTACATTTTGAAAGATGTAACTTAAGTGTGGCAAAAACCTCCATACACTTAAAATTAGAACAAACTAGAAAAAAATGGTCAAAAGAATATGACGTCAATTTTACCATTTCTAGATGAACGTTTAGGTTAACAATTCAACCGCCCAGGTTATTCGGATGTTGTCTTGGTACTAATCGTGAATTGAGAGAACTTTAACCCACCTTCAATTTGTCTTCAGTTCTCAAATCAGTGTCTTAACAACGTCAGATGGACAAACTCTAGGCCCAAGTATAATCAGTAGAGGCATGGGAATGTGCAGTTCTTACAGAAATTATGGTTCAGTTATTCTGTCAAGGCAACAATGAATTTATCGTGTTTTTCGCTTCCCATACTAAAAACTCGGTTCGAAACCTTTGTGCACAATAAAGGCTAGGTACGAACTAAAACCAATGAATATATGACGGAAAAACATATTTTATGGTGGACTTGAGGAAAATCAAATGGGCAGCACTGAAAACTAAACATGTGCTTCCAGATTGCTCCACTTCGAAAATCCAAGTTACCAACGAATCAATGAATGTACTGAATGTACCGTTTGGAAAAATTTATCCACATTATGGTATGGCATAATAAGTATGGGCTACACAAATAAATACATGCTACACAGGTCAAAAATGAGAACAAATTTCCGGATACTTACATCGTTTACATTTATTTTGGCTTTTGCTGATGTCTCCATAAAGGCGCAGTTAAACTGCCGGGCGAGATTAACACCCTGGTCTTTTCCAACAACCCGTTCGTCCTCCAAGTCACACTTGTTGCCTACTAGTACCATCGGCACATCATCAGTATCCTGCAAAAACAGAACAAATAAAGTTAATTACTACTTATGATGGTGTGACCAACATCGAAAACTTGACACAGAGGCATTGTTCCCCAGGATCGTTAGCAGGAGCACCAACCACAAGGGCGACCTTTATTGTAGGAACCATTCCAGCATTAGCCTCGACTACAGGGGGAAACCACGAAAAACCCCTGTGAAGATGGGACGGTGGCGGGGATCGAATCAGATCCGATATGCCTCTTCACCTCCCGGATCACATGAAGCGAGCGCATTAACAACTGCACTGCATGTGCCGGTATGGCCCACATTCGTGTCCTGCTTGGCCAGCTGTACTGTTGTGGGGGATGTGAAGGAAGAACTTTATCAATAGTTGACATAAATATAGAGAGGGACTCCATATGACAAGAGTTCAAACTTCAAACGTGTCTCTCATGAGCTCAAATTGACATAGATATGCTCTCCGTGGCTATCTCGAGCGAAGAGAGCCAAACGCAATCTGTTGGGTGACTTATACTACACTAGCTCTCATTGGTCTATAACAAATGAAACTGTGCTAGTTTATCAGGACGATCTCTTAATATTGTAAGTCATGTTTTAATCCGGTCACTTACTTTCACAAAGATTGATCGACATTTCCCCCCGTTGTACTTCAACGAATATCTTTTGCACATTTGAATTTGCTCTCAAGGGTCATTTAGTGTTAGATTTGGCTATCTAGACCTATGCTTAGCAGCACATTATACCGTCTTACAAATACAAACCAATTAAAACATATTGCTACGGTTTTGTGTAAAATAAAACTTTCAAGCCTATCATGAATATAACCAATAACTATTCGTGGACTAGAAATGACTTGTTGTTAAACCCAAATACCCAAATATGCATCTACATGCTCGACATATGATGTTAGGAGAGTGCAGTGTAATCAGTGTCAGTGTCACACTTCCTCAATACGATTGCCACGAATAGCTCAGTTAGGTCACTGTGGGTGAAATTGTAATGGAAACAGATACAATTGACAAACATAATCATTCCGAGTCCGACTCTCGAGCTGAACGGTCGTGTTTGTGTCGCTGTCGCACGTGCATATTGTTTAGCTTAGTCCGTATAGTGTACAAAGAATGGGATGCAAGAAGAATACGAGGAGCAATAGCATTGACTCGGACATTACCGATCGCCGGACATCACCACTACTACAGTGGACAGCCAAGTAAATAGTGTGTCGATCGTTTTCATAAAGAATTCACTGGACAAGATTAGTGCTGGATCGGATATTCGCAATATATTGCTCACACTATAAGACTAGACGAAAACCATTGGCGAACAAGCTGATACAAACAAAGAATTGCTCAAGGAGAACAAAATCCAGACATCAAAAATTGAAGCTCTTATTGGTGACATTAGTGAGTGCAAGAAAGAAAACAAAGAATTGAAAATCGAGAACGAGAAGTTGACAGTGCGTATGAATGAGATTGAACAGTACTCTCGTTGCAATAACATTGAAATCCAAGGTGTGCCGTACACAGATAACGAGAACGTCTACGAAATAGTGACAAATATTGCAAATACACTGGGGTGCAACATTTCACAGGCTGCGATTGATGTTTGTCATCGTTTGCAAAGAAACAATAGGGTTCCTAGTAAGCCGCCGACAATCATCGCAAAGTTCATCTCGCGCCATGTGAAAGAGTGTATTGTTGATGGTCGACGAAACAAAAGGTCTTTGATATCACGTGATATTGGATTCAACGACAACAATACCATTTACATTAACGAGCACTTGACCAGAGTCAATAAAAACTTGTACTGGCTGGAGCGAGGTGCTCAACAACAATTGGAGTACAAGTTTGCTTGGGTGAGGGGTGGAAAAGTCTTTCTCCAAAAGAACGAACAATCACCTGTTTTGGGAATCAACATGCCAGCTGACATTCCGACCAAATAAATAGGCATACGCACTTGCTTATTTTAGGACGGTATCCAACATAACTATTTCATTTGTATTTGTTTGTTTTATGTGTGCATGGTTGATACAGACGATGATTGGACTACCGCGCTCAATCAATGCTCACCAGCTAGTCATGAGTGTATTTCTACCACTGATATTGATAATGTCTACAGAAAACTGGACGGTTTTCAAAGTTTTCATCAGAATGTAAGAAGTTTGAGGCTACATTTTGACGAACTATGTATTATATTAGAGCAGCTACGCTTTAAATTTGATATTATTATTCTAACCGAAACTCATCTTTTGCCTAATGAGCTCTTTAATATTCCAAGTTTTGAAACTTATTATGTTGAAGCGAGGCACACATCCTCTGACGGACTGGTGGTGCTAGTAAATAATGACCGCATTCATAACCTTGGAATTCACCTAAATTATTTGACGGTCTGTGCTAATGCAGCTTATATCACATTTTCACGAGAAAACAAATCATACTCGATATTAGCAGTGTATCGTTCCCCTTCTACTAACATAAACAATTTAATTTCGAAATTAGAAATAGTTCTTGCGAGTGTACCAAAATATACACATCAGATGCTTATTGGTGATATAAACATAAATATTGTTGGTAATGATTTGTCAATGGTACAGCAATCCTATTTAAATGTATTATACTTGAATGGATATGTGTCGTTTATCAACTGCCCGACTAGAGTTACAGTTCACAGTAGCACATGCATTGATCATATATTTTTCAAGACAGCTTCTTATATTAACCCAGTTGCTAGCATTTATAACACATCTTTAACCGATCACTATTCAATTATATTAGGATGGGGATCAAGTATTTCTAATAATGGTAATATGTCCTCTGAGACTTGCCATTTGATTAAAAATTCCAAAATAGGCTTAAGCGTAAATGTTAACAACATTTTGAATATAGACAAATATAAGAGAAGATTAGAAAATGAATCATGGTGCAATGTCTTTCAACAAAATGACCCTAACGAAGCCTTACACTCCTTTTTAGAAATATTCAATGCTCATAGTACTAATTCTTATGATGTGAAAATTATCAAGCCAAAATCAAAATACAAAAAAATTAAGCCTTGGATCACTCTTGGATTAATTGTAGCCATTAGAAAGCATGACAAAATACATTCTAACATTAAACGGTTATCATCTGCTACCACTCCAAATTTACAATATATTGCAATATTAAAGGGCAAGTACAAAGTATATAGAAATTATCTAAATGAACTTATTTACATGACTAAAAATGAATACTATGCTAATAAAATGCACTCACATCGAAGTGACCCGAAAGAAGTATGGAACATAATTAATGAAATATCTGAACGGAAAGATAACTTGAAAAGTAATACTATAAACAAACTACTGATTGATGGCAAATCTTGTTATGGTTCAGAAAACCCAAAAATGATTGCAAATGCTTTTGTTGACTATTTTACAAATGTGGGACATAATCTTGCAGAAAATATTCGGAACTCTACCACTGACCAAACCGAAGATCTTTCAAACATAATTCCTAGAAATAACAAATCGTTCTTCATTAAGCCAGTCACTGTTTTGGAACTTTTAGCTTGACTTAAAAACATCAAACCTGATACAGCGAGTGGTCACGACGCTATTCAGGGTAGCACTTTAATCGCGGTCCGAGAACACATTGTTGCCCCTTTAGCTCACATTTTTAATCTGTGTTTTGAACGGGGTATATTTCCCAACAAATTTAAAATGGCTGTAATAATCCCAATATTTAAAACTAATGAAAAGACCAAACCAGAAAATTATCGACCCACTTCGCTTATATCAAATGTAGCTAAAATATTAGAAAAATGCATTAAATTTGGACTTAATTCTTTTTTAGATACTTTTAAAATCATGTCTCCCAATCAGTTTGGATTCCGTACAAAACTTAGTACTAGTGATGCAATCTTCCGAATAACTCGCTCAATAAACAAGGGATTAGATAAATGTGATCGAGTAATTGTTGTCTTTTTGGATCTGGTGAAAGCTTTCGACACTGTTGACCATGCTAAATTAATAACTAAATTAGAAATTATTGGGGTGAGAGGTGTTGCATTAAACTTATTTATAAGCTACCTGAATAACCGCGAACAAGCTGTCAAAATTAACTCTATATTCAGTGAATCCAGAACAATAAATTGTGGTGTTCCTCAGGGTACTGTGCTCGACCCACTATTATTTAACATATATATTTACGACCTTTGTAACATTCTGATTAATGGTGAATCCATTTCATATGCTGATGACACGGCGCTTGTTTTTTAAGATTCAAACTGGAGTGGGGTATTTAGGAAAGCTAACCAATCACTTGCAAGAGTATATAACTGGCTGAACAATAATCTTCTATCCTTGAATAAAATTAAAACCGCTTATTTAGCCTTCTCCCTTACATCTAGAACACAATCAGATCCATCGGAACTACTTGAATTGCATACTTATCACTGTACCATGACAAATCATTGTGAATGCTACACAGTACAAAGAAGTGAGTCTTTTAAATATCTTGGAATTATAATCAATCAAAATTTTTGTTGGAAGGCCCATATTGAATTCTGTACCAAAAAATTAAGAAACCTTCTGTTCATTTTTTATCGACTCAGCAACATTTTAGATAAATCATTATTAATAGAAGTGTATCATGCGTTAGCTCAGTCCATTATGCAATATGGCATTATTGGCTGGGGAGGTGCTAACAAAAAACATTTGCTACCTTTAAAAACTATGCAACATCTTATGCTAAAAATTATTTTGAAGAAAAAACTACAATACTCAACGGAACTGATCTTCGAAGAAGCAAATGTACTCAACTTTCAACAACTTTGTGTGAAATTTATTTTAATATACACCTATAAAAATTACCATTATTTTAAACAATGAAACGACCCCCCCCCCCCCCTAATCCATAATACAAGAACAATAAATTTAGACACATGTCAATTCACCTTAGTTATACAAAAAAAAAATAAACTGATAGGACAGAGGCACATAGATCACCTTGCACCCTGGATACACAACCAACTACCGCTAGAAATCAGAAAATCTAAAAATTTAATTGTATTTAAAAAGTCCTTGAAAATCTGGCTAAAAGAGTGTTATTGATTGATCTCGCGTAAAATAAAAGGGTAATATATATCTACTTTATTATTACTATAAACATGTTCATATGCAATATGATATTATATTAGTTTGTAACTTTTTTGTATTCGTTTGTTTTGTATGCCTAGGCCTACTTATGGCTTAATTAATAAGTTTGAGAGTCGGATTTACACTAATTATATTTTTTTCAAGCAAGACAGCCCGCGCACAAGATTCAACTTATGCGGGCTTCGCACTTACAAAATATCATTCCTAAATTTCTAAATTTTATATCAAAATTTTATATCAGATTATTTTTCACTATTGCTTCAATATGTTTATTATTGTAACTTTTGATTTTATTATCTGTCTATTTGTTCATTTGTACCTTTCTGTCTACTACCTGTATGCAATTGTTGTAGTACTTGATATGTATGCGTTGAGTGTGAATGAAATGGTTTCAAAATTAAGAAAAAAAAAAACACTAAATAGACGAAACTCGATACAGGAGACAACTTTGTGTACCGGTACTTTTGCACTACTCAATAAGATTTGTCTTTTGTTGATACTGTACTTCCGTGTACAAATTGCACAGGTCACACGATTTGTTTGATCAACACAAAACTTTTTGTGGGCCTGTAGACTCATAACTTGGAGCTATACACTTATAGATAGTTTTTGGACAAAATTGGATAGACTTCATCTGAGGGAAACCATTACAAAATTTTGAAGAAAAAAAAACTACACAATATTGGCCCAAGCAGGAAAATTCGTAAAAATATTTCATTTTCACTGAATGTAAAGACAGGAAAGATACACAGATTTACAAAATTTCAGCTAGATCAGACTAACCATCAGGGTATGAAGAAAATAATGTTTTACATGTTTTTTCTATATGAAATACCTAGAAAAAAATGGTTTTAATAGGCAGTAGTCACAATATTCATAATTGCCGCAAGGTAATTAAAGACTTTCCAGACAAATGATAGGGTTGAACTTTGATGTAAAAATGTATATTGAATATTGTTTACATCACATCAATATATTTTCTCCTATTTGATAATCCTACTGCATGTCCGTCTTTTTGTTTGCGCTTTTGTCCAAGTACTTAGAATGCATCAAGTAGTGTCCGACTAAAGTCCACAGATTTTTGTGCAAATAGCACTGATTGAAGAAATCATGTAAACAGAAAAGAGGGAAGTCTTAAAAGGGACAAAAAATACAGTTTTAATTATTGAAAATAATGATATTGTACCATGGTAATTAAAATCACCTATCAAATCTAGGAAAAAATATCCATCACAATCGATTATTGTTTGCAACCTTACTCAATAGTTTTCAGGAGCCGATTACATTTCATACAAATACCATCTTGCTTATCTTGATGGTAAGTTGCATTTGCCAAGTGTACAATTATAGCACCAAAAGGACTGTTTAGGATCCCCTATGCAGGCAGCCTTGGCTCCTCAAGCTAGGGCTGCAGCTCAAAGTTTAGCAAAGCAACCCAAGGTTTTAGGCCCCAGCATACAATGTTTGTTGACATTGCCTCACTAGAAAATATTTTCAATGTATTTACCTTCACTCGTAGAATTTGTTCTCGTAAATCTTGCAGATCGTTGAATGTAGATTGTGCCGTGATGGAATACACTAAAACAAATCCTTGGCCATTTTTCATGTACAGATCTCTCATTGCAGTAAATTGTTCCTGGAACAAGGACAGTTGCAATTAGTGGTAAGCTTAGGGGAGGATCGTTTCCTCAACGACACCACCAACAGCTAGGTTATTTGGAGTAGTTGATAGATGAATGATGTTCACAAAAACTCATGCCTCATGCCGTATGCGGGACTCAAACCAACACCTGACTTGAATCCAGTTTCCAACACAGTACCATGACTGACTGAGCCAGTGGGGCAGCTGGTAGGTGTACTTAAAGTAAGATTAGTTACTGAATGTTTAACCAGGTTCACGATGCATCTGTCACACATGATTTGTGAAAGATTCATTTACATATAACTGGTCAGCATTCTAGAATCCATTCCATTGGCAAAATAGCCTGCCTTCAAAACATAAAAATACTAGAACAGTCATACCGGTACTAAAACGTTTCACACAGTAAATCTAAACCTATGGCACACATGAGAATGATTAGAATTCGGCGATGAACTGTGTCCTTACCGTTCCAGCAGTATCCAAGATTTCCAGCATACACTGTTGTCCGTCAACCTCTACCTGCTTACGGTAGCTGTCCTCAATTGTAGGGTCGTATTTTTCAACAAATATGCCTTGCACAAACTGAACAGTGAGGGCAGATTTACCAACACCGCCACTCCCTAGCACCACGATCTTATATTCACGCATCCTTGGTGGTCAATTCCTTTCCACACACTCGCACACACAACGCACGCTGAAACACAAATAATAATACAATATTAATCATTTATCGCCATTATACATTTGAAGTAAATTCTTACGAAGGCCTTCAAGCACACTATTGTGTAAGGGCACTCGCTCATGTTGAATTTAAAATGGTCCAGACGAGCACATCAATCTACTTTAGGAAGTGAACCAAAACATGGATCCAAAGACACAACGTAAAGACATGCATACTTAACGCCTGTCTAAATCTATATTAGCAGTCATCATATTTTTCTATCATCAACATCAAAAAATTGACAATTGTTCCACAATTAAAGCCAAGGATGACAAAGTAGGAACAGGGCACCACAAGAGCAATCTTAGCACGACGACCTATCTTGATCAGTCATAACTAATCATATCTTAAAATCTCCAAAATCATCCCAAAGAACTTCACAACTCTGAAACTAGATTTTAACAGATAACAAAAATACTCATTTCCCTCATTTCAGAGAAAACTAGAAATTGGCATCTCAATTTCAGAACTTATATTCAATTCATTTGACCCAACCTTTTTCCGAGTTGTGACATAGATATTCCTTGATTCTGTTCATGTTCCTCTACATAATCAGAAATACTTATGTCATGACTCATGATCTCTGGAGGACACAAAGATTAATAATTTCTGAAATGAAGATGATTTCTGGAATTCTCTAAAAGTAGGAAAGTAAGCCTAAATATCGTAATCAGTCATCAAAACCTAGTTTCAGGGTTGTGATGTACTTTAATGAATCTAAAATTATTG
>OZ023327.1:74508049-74535549 GCA_964007535.1 Brachyptera risi | reverse complement strand
AATGGGAAGGATAGTGGGAAGGAAGCGGTCGTGGCCTATATTGTGGGAACCATCCCGTCATTAGCCTAGACTACAGAGGGAAACCACGGAAAACCCCTGTAAAGATGGACGGTGGCGGGGATCGAACCGGGTCCGATATGTCCCTTCAGCTCCCGGGTCACACGAAGCAAGTGCGCTAACCACTCAGCTACATGTTACAGCTACATGTGCCGGTTACATGTTTTCCCGCCATACGAATCTCATTTGATTCTCTCAAAATGTTCACGTCATTTTCTGGGTATTCCAAGAGCTAATATACCTCTCCAGTCAACGCAGCATCAAGCGCATGGATAAAGGAGCGAACCACTCAACTAGTTAATAAACAAAACCCGAAAGAGTCGTCCACAAAGAACTAATTACAATTAAGCATCATTCATGCTATGTTCATAAAAGCTGGGCTAGATCGGGATCATGATGTGGTATCATAAAAAAGCTATTATCATAATTATAGTCGACACAAGTATGTAGGCCTAATGATTCGTTTCAAACTAGTACTTGGGACAATGTACGCCGCAACAAACGCCATCACTATACTGCTCGGATCTATGTATGAAGGTCGGAACAAGTGCGACGGCGAGCCAGCCGCTCGTAAGTTCGACACCCCACCTAGCACCGATCATGCACACACAAATAATATCGACAATAACAATATTAGTCACTATTCATTGAAATTGGCGAGTGTTGTGTATGAGGAGAGAAGGGGAGGGGGTGATTCCGTAGAACAAGAACTATGTTGTGAAATATATTGGCAATTCATAATTTTGTTCGAAGCGATCTTCCCAGTAAGATATCGTAGTTGTTATTAGCTTCGAATGTGACAAAATAGGCCAAATGAAAGGCTATATGAACTCGCTGTTTCGGCCACTTCCTCGTTATCTGTATTGTGCAGTCGAGTTCCTACAGCGGAAATGGGCGTGAAACGTCACTCTCTCGTCGAGTACAGCCAACAATAATTCCGTCAGTGCAGAGCAGGGTTAGGCAGCAGTCCAGTCAAGAGTTCAAACACACTTTGTGACACGTTTCAATTCTCTGAAGTGAGCCGGACAGCGACGTATCGGCAAGACTTAAAATAGATAGCGTCCACCCGGGTTCGATTCCTATACTGAACTGTTGATTGATGTTTAAGCGGTGGAGATCTCGCGAGACACTTATTGTGTTCGCAGATACTGTTACAGAGGCACAAATGGTGACTGGTGTGCAACTCTTCCTCCCTCCCACAGCTGCCCTGGAACTCCCACCTGAGGAGCTGGAAGTGACTGAGGGGATGGGATGGGATGGGAGGCTTCACGGCACATGGATGTTGACGACGGTGGCCGGCAACCTGTTGGAGGGTGAAGACTCGATCACTTGAACCTGCTCATGTCTCACTTACGAATCTTCATTTACATTGGCTTTAACGACGCACTACGATCTTCTGGCGACGGTGAATGATGGATGAGATGATGGGATGATGAGATGAAAGGTTATTTTATTAGGTGTTTTTGGATGGTGGGGAAGAGTCGGTCGTAGCCTGTTGTTACAGAACCACCCTAACATTGACCTGCACAACGAGGGAAACCACGATCAAAACTGTCAGAATGGTCAACCATGGCGGGAATCGAACCCCAGTCTTCTGAATGACGGATCAGTGTATTAACCACTCGGCCACGCGTCTCAGTATAACCATGGTATCGCCCAAGTCTCCCAGAACAGGAAGTATAGGAAATACCGGTACGTAGTTTTGATGCAGTTGTATTTCAGATACATGCCTTCAATGTATAGGCCCTATGTCAAATGTATTTCAAACATCGGATGTACCGGTATCTAATTTTCTCAAAATAAAAAATGCTTTGCGCGTACCGATATTTTGAGGAAATGCCTAGTTTACAGATACCGATTATAGATAAGAATATTGAATTCAACTCCCATTTCTTAGGGCAATTTGATGTTTATAAAATCACAAAAATCCAAATATATTACTGTAATTACTATGAAAAAATAATTACATAAGATATGCTGTAGGCCTACCGTATTCTTTTTCTTCTAATAACATCGAAACTTGATACAAAATCATTGTTCTCCAATTAAGGCCAGGGCCGTCGTTAGGGAGTCATTTGCGCCCCCCCCCCCCCCCCCCCCCCCCAATAACTTATCCTCCTTAAAAACATATAATGTTGACCTACGAATAAACACACAATAAAACATGATGAGTTGATGACTTATTGATATGAATTTTATCAGTATACACTCTACTACTTTACATTTCCTTTTTTCTTTTCGATAATGATTCAATTATTAGATTTCAAAACTGCTCGTGAATCGCAAAAATCACTTGAAAAATGACCATATTTCAAAAAAATGACTGCTGGGAATTTTGCTGGGAGGAATCGCGAAAATGGCTTCGAAAATGTCCATAATGATTATACTATTAAAAATAACTTTGGTAATGTCCATTGTCCATAGTGATTCAATCATTGGACTCCAAAACCGCTTGTGAATGTCAAAAATGACTTGAAAAATGGCATGGGTCTATTTCAAAAAATTGCCTGCGGGGCTTTGCTGGGAGAAATCGCAAAAGTATAGCTTCGAGAATGTCCATGATGATGCAATTATAAGTCTCCAAAGCCACTCGTGAATCGCGAAAATCTCTTGAAAAATGTCCATATATCCCCTTTTCGCGCGTGGCAGGTGTCCAGCTGTTAACCTGTGCGCTCCCCCCAATACACAAATCCTAACGACATCCCTGATTAAGGCAAAGGATAAAAAATAGTTCGAAATTTGGGCATGGAAATCAGGAGATTTCGTGGAATAGGGATGATTATGGGTTATCATAATGAAATGATGTAGACGAATGGAAAAGAAAGAAACGATGAAGGCTGAAATTCAAGATTCTAAATGAATACCGAATAAGTATATTAAGAATCCTCTATCAATTTAAAATTCAATACAGCATATAGAAACAAATATATTTTGAACATACAAAATAAGTGTCTTTGTAAATGTATAAATGTAGGCCCATTTGCATTATGACAGTATTTTGTATTTCAAAAGCATTTTGCTGATACCAGGTAATGAGTGCATTCAGTGCCTGAATGGCCTAGTTGTCGAAGTAATAAAATAATTTGGGCGGGTAGACTAGTACATGAGATCATCGTGGGTGTGACAAACTTCACAAGATGGAATGGTATGACACTATCAACATACAGGAAATTGTTATCCTCATTTACCCCATCCTCCCATCACTCATGAGAGGGAAAAGTTTTGAATCTTCTAGTGTCCCAAGTTGAACTAGTTCAACTCCTTGAATTAAAAAAAGAGGTACTGGTTGACCTGTTTGTGCTCTGCTCCACAAAGGAACCAAAATGATTTCAATAAAAGGACTCGGAACATACACTCATGATATTTGCATACAAACATTTTCACAGGGTTGAAAAGTGTCATCCAATCCGCTTTACAGACATTGCCTACTAATGGTAGGCATATACCTATAGTTACAAATATTTTCAAAAATAAACATCCAGACTTTGACTGTAAGGTCAAATCCAAGGAAAACGAAAACATCACATTTGATGAGCAGATTTGTCAACAGTTATTTTTGAATGGTCCTTAACAATCCCACCAACAGCTATGATATACCGGTATGGGGGTAAAGATGAGAAGGTGATAATAAAAGATGGAGTGGTAAAAGGTGAATGTACGTTGACAGAAAAACATGTCTTATGCAAGATTCGATCCCACGCCCGACTTGACATCACGTTCCAAAGCGATGACAAACTCCTGCGAGACCGATTTTATCTTCATAATATGACAACGAAATGAAAAAAACATGAGATGAAGTTTCATCATTTTGCAATTTTGTCAAAATCTAACTCAGAATGTCGCATACAAGCAAATATCGTATGTGAACACTTACGTACGCACCATAAATTGGCTATTCAAAGATAGAAATTCAAATGAAATAGGGTGTTGTGGACTCAGTGTGAATTTTGCTATCTTTGAATATAAATCTGGTGATAATTATTGTTCGCTTAAAAATCCTACCAACAGCGGGGTCATTCCACATGAAATCAACCTAAATAGGCCTATTGGAGAAATAAACTGATTAACTGAACTAATGATTTTGATGAAATTTGCTATGGTTGTTAAAAAGCCAAGAAATTGACATACGTTTTTTTGTTCAGCTCTAGCTCTAATAGTTTTTGAGTTGCGGCACGTTGCGTTTCAACAAAAAAATCAAATTTGGGTACGCGTTCCTTTGACCAATTTTCTTCAACTTCTTACCTGTTTGACCTAGAAGGCTATTTTTTTTTTTTTAAATAATGCTGTGTTTCTAGTACGTATTATTATGTGCAAAAAATCATTTTTTTTCACAAAGAACATAAGATATATCTTAATTTTGACTTTAACAAACCATTACCCAAAATGAGGTATTTTTCAAAATCCCCTCCAAAAAATATCATTTCCCTCAGTTTGTTGCCTGTGTAATAAACTAAAATGTAGACTGTTGTCACCTTTGGTTTGGGAATTATAAAATTGCATGTGGTTTCGTGCATAGGAAATGGCTAGAATGAACTCAATAAAGGTACTTTAGGCCTGTACGGTACCTACTATGAGGACAAAAACAAAAATTGTAGCCATTTCCTAGGCATGAACCCACATATTATTTTATAATTCCCAAATCAAAGGTGACCACAGTCTACATTTTAGTTTATTACACAGCCAACAAACTGAGGAAAATGATTTTTTTCTTGTGATTTTTAAAAATACCCCATTTTGGGTAATGGTTTGTTAAAGTCAAAATTAAGATATATCTTATGTTCTTTGTGAAAAAAAATGATTTTTTTGCACATAATAATAGAAACACAGCATTATTTTTAAAAAATTAGCCTTCTAGGTCAAACAGGTAAAGAGTTGAAAAAAAATTGTCAAAGGAACGCATAACCAAATTTGAGTTTTTTGGTGAAGCGCAACTTGCCGCAACTCAAAAACTATTAGAGGTAGAGCTGAACAAAAAAATGTATGTTATTTTCTTGGCTTTTCAACAACTATAGCAAATTTCATCAAAATCCAAGAGGTACATGGAAATATTTCAGTTGATTTGATATGGAATGACCCAGCGGCGTTATTTAAGGATACGAATAAATGCAGCCGAGAACCATACCCTACTAGGCTTAGTGATGTAAATTTTCATTAAAATTTGTTTCTTTGAAGATTTTCATGGAGATTTTCAAAAGCTTGAAAATTTTTAATTTTTTCAAAAATTATTTCTTATGGCATATAGGCCAAGTTGTCACAGAAGAAACTGGAGTTTGAATTCACTCTCAGTGATACTAAAACAATTTGTTGAACCACCACATTGAAGGTGCATAAATGCTTACAAAATTGTCAAGACCCTAAATGAGTAGGACATGCATTGATAGATCCTCACTAAATGTGTCTACTTCACGGCTATCACCCGTAGGTGGAGCCATTACAGTACTCAATTGTACTGTCCTCTTTTGAAAAGTCCTTAGAAAATGACCTAGTTGAAAAGTAAATGAGTAAAGATATTGAAAATTTGCATTGAAAATTTTCAATGTTCAAATTGAAAGAAATCCAAAGATTTTGAAAATCACTGAGAAAAACCATGGGGATGGATTAGATAAATTCATTTTCAATTCCATTAGATTCACATAAAATTTTCGGCCCATCACTAACTGAGTCTACCGCTACCGTATCAAGGCATGTCACGCGTTGAAATGAATCTGACCCCCTACTTTTTAAACCCCACTACTTACTTCATCACTAGGCCTACTCTCTTCTAACCCCCTCACCTGTAACACACACACAACCGCTAGAGAATGCTTCAGATATGCTGAACTGTGCCGCTACCAAGCAGTCCCCAGGGCTGTACCTTCAGTGGCAAGCATAGGTACGGTACTAATTACAGACGTAGGCAAAGGGAATGGAGGTGTGCACAGGGATTCATTCTTGCTTAGCCATGAGAATTAACTGTCTTGATAGTATATCTCTCATGTATAGTGAGCAATGTACCGGTACTTAACAAAAACCCGTGTCTTATAAATGCAGAACTTGAACCCATCTATGCCCGATTTTAGCACATGGCTTAGGCTGACTGAATCAGAACGCTGGCAAGTTTAAATATCTTTCAAGCCAAGTTCATAAATAAATGGGGAGATGGAATAGCAGCAAATGATTCGTGTAACATGTTCTTTTCAATATAAATGGATTTATATGCAAAACATCTGACTGGAACAACAGCAAACACTCTTATTTGCTGTGATTCCACTGGAATAACAGCAAATAGACTTTATCGTTCAATTTTGAAAAGAACATGGTACACGAATCATTTGCCGTTAATCCATTTGCTGCTATTCCGCGCCACCAAATAAATATGTCTCACTGGACACGCTGCCTACACTATTTTTGAAGGAGTCCCGTTCACAAGAAGTTGAAACAGCATATCAACCATTTGATTGACAGTAGATGGCTCTAAGAACAAATGAAAATAAACTTCAAGCAAAGGATTTGAACGCAATTCCAAGTTCTAGCCTCGACATCTCACTCAATTACCGTTACCCACCTTTACAAATTAAGCGAAGTCGAGGCAAGCAACTTGTAAACTCACCATCCACAAGCAGTAGCAATGGCCATAAACGATTAAATCATGCTACCGGTACTGCACTGTACTTACTCCAGAATAAAACAACGGATTGCATAAACTGGATGAAGAAGGCTCAGTATAAAATTAAATGCATGACTTATAAAGCAATACACACAAAAATGAAAAAAGGCCTGTGACATGGATGGACTCGAAGGTAGGCCTACTGGTAGACCTACCATTGATATGCTACTAATAGTTGAAAAAATCACGAAACTATCGACATGTTACAACTAGGCTTACATCAACTGAAGTTAGCAAGAAAATTCAAATTGGCTTACAGGAATCAATTGACTCCAACTGGTTTGAAGCCCAGTTTGAACACATCAAACTTTGGCCAAGTCGTATTCATTTGAACTAATTAGCACTTGAGTTGAAAGTTGAAATATCAATAGCTTGGAATATCTTGAGAAATGCTTTTAAACATATTAGAGTGTTGCATGCAATACACAACCCTATCATTGATAGTTGATACTCACTGAACAGTGTTTGGTGCCACTGCAGTTTCTCAGAAGAGAGATGCACAAATGCAACTTCGATAAGATACCTATAGTGCAAGCGATGAGTTAGATAACAATTCAGGTGTAAATTGCCTTCACGAGAGCAATCTCGAATGTCTCGATAAACAGAAATCTCCAAGTCGTCTTGCATTCAATTTGGTTTAGTTTGATTCGATTTGGAAGGAAGGAATTTTGGGCTTCAAGTGTGTCAACACTGAGGGTATTTTGCGAATGTACAACGTATTAAACCAATTTATGATCATGTCCAATGATAGTTCATTTTTTTAAAACAATAACAGTTGAAAGCGATAACTAGGGGGGTAACTAAGAGTCAGAACATGAACACAGAACATAGAGTAAAATGTGAATGAATATTGTTTGCTTAACGACCCCACCAACAGCTAGGTTATACGGGGGTAAAAATGAGCAGTGATCATGATACTATAAAGTGATAAGTGAAGACGTTTACAAAAACCCATGCCTTATGCGGGACTCGGCACCCACGCCCAATGGTGAATTCAGTTTCTGAAGTGGTGCCTTAGCTGCCTGAGCTACCGAGGGCGGCAGTCAGATGTGTGTATGATGCAAATGGTCATAGGCCTACACACAAACTGATAGCTGAACCAAATTATTGTATAAAAAAACGTCATTTTGATCGTTTGTTGAAAAATAAGTCAATCAAATCTCAAGAAGAGAACTTCGACAAATGAATGACAGGGTTCAACTGCACGTAAACAATGAAGGTTATTTGCAATTGCACCGTGGGACGTTTTTTTCCCAAAGTGATGTAATTCAGAGTTGATAATTCTTCTGAAAGATGCCTTTAGACATACATATATATATTGAACCCTACAGAGTGATATATATATATATATACATATATATATATATATATATATATATATATATATATATATATATATATTAGCGGTAATTTTACTGATCAACGTACCATGGCCAAATTTGCCCTATGTTCGCGTTTTTTGTGTTTTCTGATAGATCTTGCTCATATCTATGGTGTGTAGTTTGGACATTTTGCATTTTGTTTGTTTTAATAGGCCTATGTTTTTTACTCACTTGAAGTTGATGCTTTGTGATCTGACTAAGATGACAAAGGTGGACAGTAGGTTAGGTTAGGGTCAGGTTAGTGTACAAACGTTGCGTATACCGCCAGCAGGCGGAACGGAGCTTATATATAGCCTACTTTTAAAAAAATGAAGAAAAAAATGAAAAAAATGGCGTGGTTTGTTAATCAGTCAATTTACCATATTAGCTTCTTACATTACCTGTATGCCTACTAATAATTCAACAAGTGAATCAGGGCCAAAATTCGATAGGTCTATTACCAGCAAAACACCCCAACGCCCTAGTTCCTAAGAATGTGAAAGCTAGGTCTACACTTGGTCCCTTCTGTCTGCTATGACTATGGACCTACGAGTTGGAAGATTTGTGGGCAACCCGTTTACTGTAGATGTCTCTTGTAGGCCTACAAGAATTGAAGGTTATTCAAGTTAAATTCATTAGGAGAGTTATAACTGACTTGACTGTAGGTATACAAAGGTACAAATACTTTCAAAGCATGGTTAGCATCAAACAGGAATGTAAGTCATCTAGCCCATACAATAATGGTTTACACCAGTAGGCCTAGGCCTATACATTTATTATACAATGATAAGATCGTGAAAAGAAGACCATCTAATTAGTTAGTGGAAATGATCATCATTGTTGAGTAGGCTACATATACCCCATAGCCTACATTTCACAGCTGAAACCAGTCTAAGCTCAGTGATTTCATTCCCAAATACTGAGAAGGATGAAACACAGCTGTCTAATGACAAATAGGCCTACTAGCCTTGGAAGGCTCAGGCTACGCCTTGAGCACATCTAGCAAAGAGCAATGACAGTGAAAGAAGACCATCGAGTTGATACATATTCATTATCACTAATATAATTAGAAACTGTTGATAAACAACAAGCCTACCTTCAAATCACAGTAGGTAGGCTGGGCCTAGCCTAGTAGGCCTACTGCACAGCGATTGACCTCTACTTTGCTGGATTCACTCAAATGTTACACCGCCATGTCTCAACACATTGATTTCATATAGATCCACAATATAAGAACTCGATATTGCACTGAATAAGTCGAGATTAGATGTAGTGACAACTGTTACAATTCAGCCTTCATTTGTGATAAATAAGAACAATTCAAGAAATTACTCGGCACTTACCGTGGGCAAACTACCGTTATCTTGGGCGATGGCTTCTCTACATCCGTTCGGTTCACGCATGCGTATTTCGTACTAACATCAGTTTCCGGCAAGCGCGTTCTATGAAGAAAGCGTTCGGGTAAAGCAGAGCGGATTAGTGAGCGAACTCGTGCAACTGACAAATTCACCAAGACAATAAGGCGGGAATGTCGTATTAAAGACAACAGAGATTTTGTAATTTGTACTTGTGTTTGAGGTTTTAATGAGTTTATATTCTTTATGAAAGTATCTCAAGCTATCACAACGTTTTATGTGGTGTTCAGTATATGTTTATTGTGCTTGACATTTATTTTAAGGAGAGCTAGTGGGCGTAGACTACTCCTAACCTATAAATATGAATCACTTTGGTACTAGGCCTAGGCCTAGCAGTTGTGCAGAAGATTCTAATCAAATAGGTAATACAGATTCACTGTACTCAAAAGTTCAGAGAGTTTATTTAAAGTCTAAAAACAAAGAAGAAAGACAGCGAGATCTACGAGTAACTGTGGATATTTTAACAGGACTTAGTCCTGTTTGCAACCAGAACTTGTCCCTTCAATTGACAGATGATGAAGATCCATTTTTCTTGTATGCCCTCTTAATTACTGAAGAAGATTTCAAAAGTCTGAAAAGCCAACAAGGCCTCCTTGTCGATTTTGACCATTTTCCTGGACAGTTTGTCCGATTGTTAGAACAGTGTAAAACTGGTCATGAAAATCAAGGCCCGAGATTTTTGTTAATTCTCGATGGAGAAGAGAGAGACAGCGTAATGGATTCCAGACACATGCATCTTAAAATTGTAGAGACTAACCATTTCAAGCATCTATGTCACTTGGATTTGAAGATTGGTGGTGGCAGTGATGCAGACATTAAGAAATTAATGGCATCAAAAATAAGGCATTTGAAAGATGTCATTTTGGTGAAAGAAAAGGAGTTGACTCAAACTTTGTCTCAGCTTAATGACACTTCCCGACGTTTGGAATTAAAGTGTCATGAATTAGAAGATTTGCAACAACATTGGAGTGAAGAAAAAAATCTAATTTTCACACAGAATTTGATGGAGGTAACCAAAGAACGTGACAGACTTAGCTCAGCTCAAAAAGAATGGCAAATGCAAATTGAGAAAGACAAACGAGAAGTAGAAACTAGAAACCAGAACAACATGATTAATCTAGAGTCTCAGATCACTCAACTTACGTCACAAAATCAAGCCCTCTTTGAGAAAAACTGTCAGGAGGAGTCAGCCAAACGGTAGATATTTCTAATGTCAATATTTATATCTCAGACCCAGATAACCAATTAAATTGGGCCAGGGGGTGTTTCCACCAGTTTTTCTAGGGCAGACTTCTCATATCAATCGGTTCCTGCCAGTTCCGACTTCTTCCTCCTCTTCTTCACTACTGCTAGGCCTATCCTATATTTCTTCTTCTCTTCCTACGAGCTCCCTCCATCGTTCTCTATTCTCCCACCATCTCTCGTCTTCCACTTCTTCCCATTTTTCTCCTCGGTTGACTACCCCAAACTTGACTCCCTCTTGCCACCTTTCTCTTGGTCTTCCAACTCTTCTCTTGGCTCCATTGTTTTCTGCTATCTCAAACATTGCTCTCGGTATTATCTCCATTTCCATTCTCCGCATATGCCCGTACCACCTAAGTCTCTCCCTTTCCAATTTGAATGATAACCTTTCCACTCCCACTTCCTTCCTTATATTACTGCTTCTCTTCTTCTCCAACTTTTACACTCCTGCTACGCTCCTTACAAACTTCATTTCTGCTGCCTCAATTGTCTTTTCTTCTCTCCAGTTGATTGACCATGTAACTGCTCCATATGTCAAGATAGGCAAGTAGTACCCATTATAAATGAGTATCTTCCCACTCCTTGGAAAATCTTGGTTCCAAATCAGCTTACTTACTTTTTGAAATTTTGATAATGTCAGTATTATTGAAAATAGGCCTATTAGCTACGTCAACGTCATAAACTTGAAATGATGCAAATATAGTTCACTATCAGGCCCATTATAATTATAAAACATATAGGCCTACATATTATGCTATATGATTCCAATATATTATATATAAAATGACTAATGAGACACTGAACTTTGGACATGCATCGGACTAAACGTGTGTTTTAGCAGGATATAATGAGCTACCGGTATATTGCGTAATCAAAATATCAGACCGATGAATTTGATATTGTACAATAAGTGACTATAACCTCATTGTTCAGTCCTACGCAGGTGCGTAGAAAAAGAGGGAGGAAGGAAAGCAACATGACCATCCCTTAATGTATCTTGACCCTCCCACTGTCACTTATATCTCTATTCTTGTAGGCCTACTGTTTTTATTATTTATTTATTATTTGAGAATAACAGCTTTGGATCATAGGTATTATATAAATATATACAGTGTTAAAGTATGTGTTCATAATACCACGTCTCACTCTTCCGGGGGCTGGTGGCTTACTACTAAAAATAATTATGACTAAAAGTAGTACAGTAGTTTAAATGTTTTGTAAGGTTGAACAAATGTAAGGTTCACAAATCTAAATCTAATAGTATTTTGTTGAAAGTCTCAAGATTATGGTTTATTCTCATCTTCTCCTGTGGTATTGCGTTCCACAAGCGGATCGACCTTCCCAGACCTGTATTCGTCCGATATCTTGGGAGGAATAACTTCTCGGTGTGGTCTGTTCTGCTGATGAAAGTTGACTTCTCGATCCGCTTGTGGATGTCATTCCAGGCTGGTTCTTTCGAGATGGCTGGGAAAAGGCATCGAAGGGTTGTCCTCTTACGTCGCACATGAAGTTTTTCCCATTTGTAGCGAGTGAGAGCATTGCTAATACTAATGCTAGGTCTCTTTGTCGTGCAGCACCATTTGCGATGATGGTTTATAGTGTACCTCATAGCTTTCTTTTCAACCCCGACAATTTCTTGGATATCCTGTTTTGCGTGCGGGTCCCAGACTCCACTGCAATACTCTAGGAGAGGTCGGATTATGCACTTGTAAGCGTGGGCATCCGTTCAGGTTTCGCATCACCAAGTGGAGTTTCCTCTTAGCATTTGAGACCATCTTTGCAATGTGCTCACTCCAATTTAGATTTGCTTGCAGGGTAATGCCTAGATATTTGCAATTTTTTTATTTGGCCAATTGTTTTCCGTTTAACGTATACGAAGTTGGGGTTGGACTGTTTCTTTTCGTAAAACTGACAATTTTAGTTTTATCTTCATTTAATTTCATTCCATTTTCTGAGACCCTTGTTTGCACTTGATCAAGTGCTTCTTGGAGTCTAAGTTGGTCTTGTGGCTCTCTCTCCTATTGACTGGTAGATAATACAATCATCCGCAAACAGTCTATAATTTGTTTTTATATCTTTTCCTACGTCGTTTATAAAGCCTATAAATAATGCAGGCCCGAGTACTGGCACTCCAGAGGTAACTGTCACTTTGGATGAAGAAGTAGCATTTATTTGCACAGATTGGGTTCGGTCAGTTAGGAACCTGGATATCCAGCGGATTACTTTGATATCTAGACCCATATTTGAGAATGTTTCAAGGAGTATAGTGTGGGGTACTACATCAAACGCCTTTGAAAAATCAAGGACGATTGCATCAACTTGGCCACCACTGTCTAACTCGTCAGCAATTTCTTGGGTGAAACCAATAAGTGAAGATTCACATGAGAATTTTTTACGAAAACCATGTTGGGAAGGTGATAACCAGTTAGTTGTTTTCCAGACTGAGTGAATGTATTTGGTGATTAATCGCTCCAATATTTGACACACAATTGATGTGTTACTAATGGGACGATAATTTGAAGGATCGTCTTTGGGGCCATTCTTATGGATTGGTCGTATAATGGCATGGCTCCAGTCTTTTGGTATGTCCCCACTAGACATGGACATGTTAAAGATCACGTTCAAGTATCGAGATAAGGCTAGCTGCATGGGCCGTCTTTAGGGCCATTCTTATGGATTGGTCGTATAATGGCATGGCTCCAGTCTTTTGGTATGTCCCCACTAGACATGGACATGTTAAAGATCATGTTCAAGTATCGAGATAAGGCTAGCTGCATGGGCCGTCTTTAGGGCCATTCTTATGGATTGGTCGTATAATGGCATGGCTCCAGTCTTTTGCTATGTCCCCACTAGACATGGACATGTTAAAGATCACGTTCAAGTATCGAGATAAGGCTAGCTGCATGGGCCGTCTTTAGGGCCATTCTTATGGATTGGTCGTATAATGGCATGGCTCCAGTCTTTTGGTATGTCCCCACTAGACATGGACATGTTGAAGATCACGTTCAAGTATCGAGATAAGGCTAGCTGCATGGGCCGTCTCCAGGGCCATTCTTATGGATTGGTCGTATAATGGCATGGCTCCAGTCTTTTGGTATGTCCCCACTAGACATGGACATGTTGAAGATCACGTTCAAGTATCGAGATAAGGCTAGCTGCATGGGCCGTCTCCAGGGCCATTCTTATGGATTGGTCGTATAATGGCATGGCTCCAGTCTTTTGGTATGTCCCCACTAGACATGGACATGTTGAAGATCACGTTCAAGTATCGAGATAAGGCTAGCTGCATGGGCCGTCTCCAGGGCCATTCTTATGGATTGGTCGTATAATGGCATGGCTCCAGTCTTTTGGTATGTCCCCACTAGACATGGACATGTTGAAGATCACGTTCAAGTATCGAGATAAGGCTAGCTGCATGGGCCGTCTCCAGGGCCATTCTTATGGATTGGTCGTATAATGGCATGGCTCCAGTCTTTTGGTATGTCCCCACTAGACATGGACATGTTGAAGATCACGTTCAAGTATCGAGATAAGGCTAGTTGGGCCGTCTCCAGGGCCATTCTTATGGATTGGTCGTATAATGGCATGGCTCCAGTCTTTTGGTATGTCCCCACTAGACATGGACATGTTGAAGATCACGTTCAAGTATCGAGATAAGGCTAGCTGCATGGGCCGTCTTTAGGGCCATTCTTATGGATTGATCGTATAATGGCATGGCTCCAGTCTTTTGGTATGTCCCCACTAGACATGGACATGTTGAAGATCACGTTCAAGTATCGAGATAAGGCTAGCTGCATGGGCCGTCTCCAGGGCCATTCTTATGGATTGGTCGTATAATGGCATGGCTCCAGTCTTTTGGTATGTCCCCACTAGACATGGACATGTTGAAGATCACGTTCAAGTATCGAGATAAGGCTAGTTGGGCCGTCTCCAGGGCCATTCTTATGGATTGGTCGTATAATGGCATGGCTCCAGTCTTTTGGTATGTCCCCACTAGACATGGACATGTTGAAGATCACGTTCAAGTATCGAGATAAGGCTAGCTGCATGGGCCGTCTTTAGGGCCATTCTTATGGATTGATCGTATAATGGCATGGCTCCAGTCTTTTGGTATGTCCCCACTAGACATGGACATGTTGAAGATCACGTTCAAGTATCGAGATAAGGCTAGCTGCATGGGCCGTCTCCAGGGCCATTCTTATGGATTGGTCGTATAATGGCATGGCTCCAGTCTTTTGGTATGTCCCCACTAGACATGGACATGTTGAAGATCACGTTCAAGTATCGAGATAAGGCTAGTTGGGCCGTCTCCAACAATTTAGATGATATCCCATCAGGTCCTATACCTGAGTTGAACTTGACGTTACTTAGCTCCCTGGTTACGGAATTGAGACTTGTAGTAAAACAGTTGGGGTTAGGTAAACTTGATGAAGCAGGGTGTACAAACTTCTGTACGTTCCACTTTTTTGTACGTTGTATTTAGAAGCTCTGCTTTCGCGAGGTCAGATGTTAATAGTGAGGTGCCTGATTGAAGCGATGGGATGCCATTGTACATTCCCTTTTCACTTTTCAACTGGGAGTAGAATTTCTTCCAGTTACCTTGGGATCTCTCATCCATTAGTTCCTCCATGTGGTCTGCAAGCTTGATTCAGCTTTGAGACAAGAAGCTTGAAATTGTTTCCTATCTTTCTCGTTTTGTATGCTGTTCTGCATTTCTTTTTCAGGATTCTTATCTTCTTATTGTAATAACTCGGATCTGGGTTATTCTTTAGTCTTCGACTAGGACCATATTTTTTCTGTACATCTTCAAGGATTGATTTGAAGTTATTCCATGCTGTATTTCCATCATTTCCTGTTTGGAGGTTCCAGTTAGGGAAAGCATGCTTGTTTGTGTTTATATATTCCATTTTATTGTACCGCACGCTTGTCTTCATTTAAATGAAATGTTTTCAGGGAAGGAATCAGCCAGCTGGATGCATTAGAAAAAGAGCTTGCCACCTCCCAGCGTGAAGCTGCAACTTTGAGAAAACAGAATTTGAAGCTAGATCTAGATTACCATGAGAAAGAAAAGCAGTCCAACAGTTTGCGTACCAAAGTAGCAGTAATAGAGCAAGAACTCAAAGATAAAGCTGTTTTACTAAATAAACAACAGGAATTGCTACGAAATGCTAATGAACAGAAGGTATTCATCTTGTTTTATTGATAACTACTCCATTCCATCAATAATCAATAGACAATAGGCCTACTGATGTGATGACGTTCAAATGAAAGTGGATCATTATTGTACTTGACTGCCTGTATAGGCCTACGGTACGCATTTTGTGAAGGTGTAAACGAAAATGTCATGCACAAGCAGAGAATTGAACCAAAATAATCAGGTTCAGTTTCAATCATGGGTTTCTATTCAAACCCATGTTTACCTGTGAACCTGTGCTGTTCAAACTCTTGTGTGCATTTCAATACAATATTTTTCATTTTGAAACCTTGAAATCTGTGATACGTGTGTCCAATTTAGGTAATGAAATTTGAATGGTTTGAAAAACCTTTACTTTCAGATTCACTTAGAAGAGACTCTCCGTGAAAAAGATAAAACCCTTCAACGCAAACATGCATCACTTCAGAGTTTATCAGAAGAACTTGTTAAGGGTAACGAAATTCTAACAAAACTGCAAGACGAGTTGACTGCAGTGAAATCAAAGCTGAAGCTACGAACTAGCATTGCCCTCGAACAGGAGCGACTGCTGGAAGCAGAAGGACGAGATCGAAACGATGCTCACACCAAAGTCACACAATATGAGCAGTGCATCAAAGATCTGGAAGCAACTGCTGCAAAATTACAAGAATCTTTGACAGCAGCTGAAGTAAAAGTTGAAGCTAAAGAAAAACAAATTCGAAACAATGATAATGGTAAGTATATGGGCGCCACTGTTGGGTACTACAATTTTAAAATGAACACACTGAGACAAGTGGTCAAGTGGTTATAACACTGAACTGTCATTCAGGAGACCGGGTTCGATTCCCGCCATGGTCGACCATCCTGACAGGGGTTTTTCGTGGTTTCCCTCTGTCGTTCAGGTTGATACTGGGATGGTTCCTTACGACCGACTCCTTCCCACCATCCAAAACACCTAATAAAATAACCTTTCATCTCATCATCCCATCATCTCATATATCATTCACCGACGCCAATAGATCGTAGTCATCAGTAGAGTGTGTCGTTAAACCTAATATAAATAAATAAATTTAAAAAATGAACACATTCGTTTTTTCCGAACTTATTGATGAACGTGCTAGACCTATAACTTCCAGCCAGGAATGTAAATTGTATATAAGCGTTTAATTTTTCGGCAATCTTCAATGGGATATAAGAACGTTTATTGGAAATTTTGTAATTTTGGATTGCTTTCTTATCCAAGGTAGCTCTGTAGCCGCAACCTGAATGTGTAGGCCTACTGTTCCCAGTTTGTCATTCCATCATGATCATGTGTCACTGGAGGTCAAGCGAAGTTATATTCATTCACCCTCGCCCATGTATCATAGCTACCCTGGCCTTGACAGTATAAATACGTAGCATGAACATATTTTGTTGTTACCTGGGCAATCATGTGTTGTGACTTGTAGGCTGTGCATCGCTAAAGTTGAAGGACGTGTATTATTCGACAGTTCTGTCACAAGGGGAAGAATATTTAGCATCATGGGCGGACTGGGGTGGTTCAGGGCCCAGTTGGGAATGGCACAGGCAAGGGCCTTTGAGTCCTGTACTTGTTGAAAATGTGTACGTATATTGGTCATAATTTGACAGAACTTCTCAACTCATACACCAGTACTAAGGCCTCTAGGTAATGAATATTATGGATTGAAGAAAAAATAAATATATTTGGGTCTTTATTAATATAAATCATAAATATCAAGATGGTATTTCATATTTGTATTTGAGTAACAGAAATTTTAATCACTTTGCTGTATAATAGTTTGTGATGATATTTGGCATAGATGATCAGATTGCCCTGGGTGAAAATGTGGATTAGAACGATTTGTTTTCACTTGTGATAGGGGGTAAATAAAGATTGATCAAAAAGATGCCAATTAGAACAGCATTACTGCATTTGCATTGCACGTCTAGCAGATATAAACAGAATACTAAAATCAATAGAACATTACATTTGTACAACATCAATACCAGTACTGAATGTGACTTATTGTCTGTCTTTACTTATTGTCCATGAGCCATTTCTACAAAACAACACCAGATAGAGCAGCGATCAATAGCTTGGGCATGCGCAGGAGCTCGTATTAGGTACGGCACCCGATCTGTGAATGCAATGTATCCATGCCACAATGGGGGGTGTGGGGGAGGGCCCCCCCCCCCCACTGTTCCCCGCAGGTAGATTTTTTGAAAATGGCGTTTTTTTATTCTCACTTTTCATAGAAGCTGTTGTACACTGGGATAATTATACATAAGAGTAAACAAAGATCATTTCTTTCAAAGCTAACTTAAAATTCATCAACACTTTCATATTTGGGAACATTTTGGGTCTTGGAGTAGATAGAAAAGAGACTTGAGGGACCAAAAGGTACTCTAATTGATGAAAAAACATTTAGCGGTATATGAGTAATAGTTGTTATTTTACATAGAATGAACATTTTCATTACTTTATACCCATTTATAATATAAGAAAGTAATAATAATGATACATATTTTAGAAGAAACTTCGATTTTATTTTCACCGTGTTATTGTTACGGGAATTTTCTAAATTGTATTGTAATCAATAATACCTCAAAATAATACAAGATCTACTAGGCTGATTATTATTAAAAACTATCAGCTGTGAGGTAGTAGACGTACTTGAATCTTGATGAATTCTTTGCCGGTATATTTACCTGCAATTGAAGTAATATGACGACATCGGGCGGCTCCCACATTCTGACAAAATGTGAAGCATAGTAAAACTGGTTCAAACGAGTAGATTTAATTTTCAAAGAAAAATTGAATTGAATAATTCTGTATTATATTCACTGAGTGAAGTCTAAAACTGATTTATTAGTGTTAATATCACTTGACAAATTTCATATTTTCAGTATTGAATGTTAATAATTTGTCCATTATATTGAAAGAAACATCACGGCGACCAGCGGCTTCTTGATTGATAAGTCATTCAAATGAAATGTGATTTTAGGCTGAAACTAGTGAAACGCATAAATTTCGGAGCTAATTATGATTATTCTGTATGATTTAGTAATATTTGTATTTATTTATTTTTAATGATCCGTAGTTAACATTGTCGAAGTAAAAGGTATAGAAAAAGTTCTAACATGCCAGGCCGTGTCTAATGTGTCACTGAAGGTGACGGCCTGGGCCTACTCGGCCGCCCCTGTGCGCACGCCCATGATCAATAGTCCTCTGAAAAGTACTCAGGAAATGGAACATGTTTTTGAATTGGTGAAGTCACCATCTCCCGGCTGTAAACCAACGCAACCCTCAATGCATCTTGGTTTCAATTAATTCTATAAAGTGAACTTTTGTTTTTGAAGAGAGTTCAATCTTGAAAAACATAAAAGGAACGAAATGTGTGTATTACAGAACATATGGTGGAAATAATTGTTTTTCAAACATCGTTTCACCAGTGTATATTTTCTCTAAAGCTTCTATTGATGAATAAGTTTGCTAGGTTTCATACATGGATTGCGTGAAAAGGGCAAGCGAGAATGGATCCACTGCCAGCCATTCTCCTCTTCCTCTATTCTAATGTTACCCTACATCAGCTTCTCCCTGTCCTCCCACTACATCCAACCACTCTATGACAACCCCTTCTTGTTACACCCAACTCTATCGAGCAGCTTTTCTTCATCATTACTACCACTAATCTACAATAATGAAGATAATTTGTAAAAATCTCGTGTGTTTGTATCGCCTGTGTTCTATCAACGGGCTCTCCACTATGAGTATTGCAACTTATAAACCTCAGTGAGCTGCTGTTCTACCTTTCCCTTTCTCCATCATTCATATATCCAGCCTCAGGCTATTTTCCTAAACACACCAAGTAATTTGACATCATTCACTTTGTTTCAGTAATCCATTGGCTGAATCGCCAGCTGGTAGGTGTCCAAAATGAAACGCGAGAGCCTCCGTCTCAAGGCCTTACCTCAACACCTATGTTGTTACAATACAAACAACATGGTAGGGATAGACTGAACTCGAATCTCAGGGCAAGCTCAACTATCAACAGCACACAAATGCCAACACCATCTGTGTAAGTAGACATTCATTTACTTCAGCACTATTCAATTGAACCACATTCATTGGAATACCTCATCATCATCATGGTCTCTCATGAGCTTTGAGGGCATTTGTTTCGTGAGCAATCTGCATGACATCAGTTGACCATAAACAGTGCGTATTTGAGCTGACTTTTCACGCTCGACCAGAATCCGACACCTGCTGACGACTTGGCAGGCTTGGACCTGTGGAATGATTCCAAACAGAGAAATGTTCTCATCAAGACTACTCACCCATCAATATAATTTACTTCATCTCAATTTAAGATGGTCATTATTCAGTCATTTATCAACATCAGGTATCAGGTGATTGTGACTTGCATGATGGGAGGCCTGTGTGGGGCCCAGCTAGTCGACTACAATATTGGTGAGTTGGCCAATGAAAACATAATTTGAACCACACAAAACTTTGTTGTGAAACTTTTGTTAAATACTACCTTATATTTGGTTAATGATACAGTATAATCAACTCGCTACGAATGTCGTCTTGTAGGAACTGACATTAGATCCCTAGTATATATATATATATATATATATATATATATATATATATATATATATATATATATATATATATATATATATATATATATATATATATATATATATATATATATATATATATATATATATATATATATATATATATATATATATATATATATATATATATATATATATATATATCCTGTCAAATTTCCTGTCAATTTGGGGTGCGATCCACAAGTCTTGAAATGTGTGACTGTACGAAAGATATCAACAAATAAAACTGTTCAAAAAGATCTTCCTCTCTGGCGTAATGGGTAGCGCGTCAGACCGGCAATCTGGAGATCCGGGTTCAAGTCCCGGGGGAGGTCGCAATTTTTAAACAGTTTTAAAAATCATATATATATATATATATATATATATATATATATATATATGTATATATTATAGGCCTATAGCTATAAGCCTAGACATCATGCGTGAACATTTTTAAACAGACAAATATATGATAAAAAGTTATGTCACACTATTACGAGTGCTCAATTCCTTTTTGCAGTGCGTAGTTTGTTTTAATTTTTTTTGTCAACAGGTCATCTGTCACGAATTCCAAGTTTCTTGAGAAGCATTTGCCATCACTAAATGACAACAAAGTAGGTTCTGTCACTAAAGATGGTGTGGCAAACGACGTCCCCAAGTTGCCATTAAATACTAACATCATACTCGGTAAAAAAGTATCTACTCATCCACCAATTCCTTCAGCTTATTTTCCTAAATCTTCTTCCAGTTGATCATACTATAATTATGGGAATTGTGTAAATATGTATTATTCATCAGTGATCATTTTGTTATGGTCATCTTTTTACGGGTTTTCTATTGATGGTGAATTAGGTAATTGGTAAGGATTGTGTCAAATAGAAGAGACTTTAATTTTGCAGTTGAAACCCTAACCAAATCCATCACCTAACCTAACCCTAGATCAGTTACTGAGAGAGATAAGTCGTATTCATTGCATAGTGTTGACCAATAATATTCTCTGTGTACATTCTAAATACTAGGGTTGCCATTCGATTCCGATATTCTAGGACTTGGATTCGATATCGAATTGGAATATTCTAATAATTCACTATCAAAACGATAGTTGATGTCAAAATGAAAAATCAAAAACAGCTATTATAAGTAATAAGTAAATAACCAAGTAACAAAAAGAGTGAATATCTAACCAAAAGTGAACTAGATAAATAAAATGGCCTTTGCGCACTGTTTTTCAGTGCTGTCAGTAATGGGTGTATGCTGAGTATAATATGTGAATGTATAGGCAAAAAAAGCTTAACGTGCTTGTTATGTGTTCCCATAACTACCAGTATAAAATTGTTATAAGATAACTTCCAGTGTGTCAATCACTTTCTCCTTTGAAAAAAGAATTGACTATCTTAAAGAGTCAAATATATAGTTTTGTATATTATTGTAAAATAGGTGAAAAATAAACTGATTGAAAATCGATCGGATCGATTATCGAGAATCATGACTTCCGGTCTCACATTTTACCAATTCAATGCTTTTTATTTGATTCCCCCCCCCCCCCCCCCCCCCCACTGAATGCTTTCCATAATTTTGTTATTTTATATACATAGGCCTAGGTATGTATTACAATTCAGAGTATTGCAGGCCACATTAAATCCCATTTTGAATTCAATAAATATGAAATCTTCGTTATATTTTTGATAATTGTAATTTTCACTGTACAGCTAATACATGCATTAGTGGCAAAGATCCTAGAACTATATCATGTGCATTAGAAATATTGCTTATATCTGCAAAAGGATTCACGCTTCATCAATAATTATCAATTTACTCACTACATTTTAATATTGTGTTTTATCTTTCAGTTTAAATCTTCTCTCTCTTGCTGTATTGAAGTTTCAAATTATTTTTATTTTTCAAGTTACACAAATATATCGTTGTCTAATTTGTCCCAGTCCCTTCCTGTCCAATTTATATCCAAACATCTCTTCTGAAACTGTATTTTACCTTCTTACTATTGCCCTTTCTGAATGTATGTCTCATGTATTTTATTATCAATTTGACTTGACCCCGCATTAGGCTACCCTCCTCGGTCTTTCCAATGTTGTATCACAGTCACTTTTCAATTCTTCCTATCCTGCTTCTCGCTACCAACTGTTGAACTCTCTCCGTGTCCTCAATCTTGTGGGTCCCAAACAGATGATGCATACGCCTTCTTCTCAACTTGTCTCTTCACCCCTCTCAAGTGCCTTATTACAAGATGTACATTATTCAGACCTTTTAAAGAGACGCTACCCACTTGGTAGCTCACCACTGAACACAATTATACCAGCTATTTGAAATCAAATACCTTTTTAAGGTTTTCACTTCCAGTTGTATATTCTCTAGAGCTGTACTGTCATCGTACCCATATTATAAGAATTGAGCAATTCATATTTAATTATATTAGATTATCAATTACCCAATTGTTTGGTATTTTCAAATAATTTTGTAATTGTATTCCATCATTTACCCCAATAACCTCCTGATCTACCACTCAATCATCAGCAAAGAGCCTTATATTTTATAATTTGACTGTTTGTCCACTTTTCGTATATTTTATGTAATCTGATGCAAAAAAAAATATGAGAATCACCCTAATGAGAATGAAATGGATAGTTATTACAGTTTATGGCTCCTTTTGTGCACATGCAGTAATAATGAATCCATGTTCCTTATATTGAATATTGAAAATTCAGTATCTAATCATTCAAAAGCTATGAAAAATGAATAATATAATTTGGTCTTCCACTTTTTGAGTCTATGTTGTCTTGATAATATGTCAAGTAGACCTTATAGTGGTACTAATATGTGGTAATTACCACCACAAATTTCTTTGATATACTATCTACAGGCACCCCATTAGTATCTTTGGGATGCAGGCATTTGTACAAAAATATACTAGTTCCATCTTGAAATGCACATAAACCACAATTATAAATAGTTTATGTGCATTTAAGATGGAACTAGTATAGTAATGCCTGCATCCCAAAGATACTAATGGGGTGCCTGTAGAGCATATACCAAAACAATGTATGCTCTGTTGTATGTCATGGGCGGCAAACCTTCCATTCAGAAGTACCCTCAAGTCTATGATGCACAGCCGAGTATAAGTTACACAGATATACGCTCCTCTGCGTCCCCATTCTCATCTGGAAACGTTGGCCTGCATGCCTATTGCCTACTGTAATAGCCACACTTGCGGTCACATAAAATGGTTTAATTAATCCGAAATTTTAATTCAAATACAATCTACGCACATTTGAGTGCTAATTTTTCCCTAGACTATGTGTGGAGTGTGCATGTACGGTATGTTGTCTTCTAGCTGCAGTGCGTATAATATCAGTATTTTTTCTTCAAGGTGCATTTGAATGCACCACATTTATGTGACCGCAACCACAACTTTATACGGCCATGTGAGGTGCATACTCCCTTTATTGAGGAATGGTTGATGAACAAGCAACACAACTTCCTCCAGTTGATTCTCAAGAGGAACTGATACGGTACTGAAAATAACTTCAAAATCTAATTTTACAATAATCTAAGTACATGAAACAAATGTACTGACTTTGAAAACTCACAATTGAATTAATAAATTGAAGTTTTAAAAGAATGTTCAGTTTAATTTATATACTGTTATGAACCATATTGTCCATGCAAGTTCTCATCAAGTCAAACTTCTTGTAAATTTATTTGAGATCTTTTCTTCCATACTTCTTTGTTCATAATTATTACTGTCACTGGTAGTAGCTCAGTGGTAAGGAGCATGGTCCATGTAACCAGGGCCGGCTCGTGATGTTTTTGCGCAGGGGTGGATCCAGGTCACATTCATGGGGGGGGGGGGGGAATTTCAGTTTGTAAAGAAAATACCATATGAGAACAGTTATGTGCAACGGCCCGTTTTTGCGAAGCCGGCGACCCGCGGGGGGCAAGGGGGAAGGCCCCCTTCTGGCCCTGCAGGTAATTTTTTCAGATTACACTCATTTTTAATACGGCTCAGCTTGTTTCAGATGAGGTTCAGATGCCAAAATCATTCGACTTATGCTATCATTTCAAAAATGACGCCAAAACCAATATTTATAGCTGCAAGGCCGTTTCATGTCATTTCGTCAGCACCCCATAAGGCAAGCATTCAATTGTGAGCCCCCAAACCTGAGTGTCCATATCAAAAATGAATGCAAGGAGAGAGCCATGCCCCGCAGGTAAATTTTCAAAAATTCACTTTCGATGGTACAATTTTACGGGTTTCAGGAACTACAGGAAATTTCTGGAATACATGGATTTCAACAAGACTAATTTTGCAAAATGGCGGTTCCAAGCAAATGAAACACTGAATTGATTTATCATTCAATAACAGTGATATTTGAATGTGAGAACATTTAAATTCCATCCAGTGATATATAAATAAAACTACATTTGATTAATAGAATACAATTACTGGCAGAAAGTCAAAAATGGATGCCAATAGCACCCCTTAAATTTTTGCCGCCGTCTTCGCCCACCCCTAGAATAAACGATTCTCGTCGTTATTGTCACCCATCACTTGAAAGAAAGCACTGTAGTGTTGTTTGTTTGTTAGCATTATTTTCAATGCAATTATTTAAAATATGGAATCTTGGCATACATAGCTTTGAACGATAATTATTTCTCTCTTTCTATTTTCTTTCTTTGAAAATGATGCTGTCATCCCCGTATCTGCCACTGGCCCTGAGTGACATATGAGTAGATTTTATAAATTTGGAGGCCAAGCTTGAGATGATACGCGATTCTAGTTTTCCACTCACTTCACTTGAATTCCACTCAAGATATGATTTGTAATGATTTGGGCAGTTTTCATGTTGGTTCAGTCAACTTCAGTGCTGTTGAGATATTTTTCCAATCGTCGAAACTGTTCTGACCTAGCTGAGCACTGCTCTTGCAATGAGTACTTTTGTCAAATATCTTGCAGCAAAGGCAAAAAACCCTGTCTGATTTCTTTAAATAGATCAACTAATGGCAGTGGTAACTTTAATCATTTGTCAAACGCCAGCTTGCAGTGAAATGAAGAAAAACTACTAATTTTTGCGCCCCTGGAAATGTCGCCCAGCCCACAAGCCGGCCCTGAATGTAACTGGGAGTGAGAGTAGATCCAGAATAGGCCCAAGGATTTGTGGAGAATCTTGTTACTTTGGGTAAATATATACATATATATATATGTATTGAAAAACATTTCGTTATAGATGCATTCGGATATTTATGATCGTTTTTGTCAAATCATACCATGTGCCCACTTTGAGACTTGAACCCAGGACCTTTTGATTTGGTCCTAGCTCTAACCACTGATCTCCACAACCACCCAGATCAAACCAAAAGGTCCTGTATTCAAGTCCCACTCTGGTAGTCCCAAAGTGGACCCATTTTTATGATCAACAAAAACGTTTAAATAATAATACCTTATATATATATATATATATATATATATATATATATATATATATATATATATATATATATATATAATATATATATATATATATATATATATATATATATATATATATATATATATATATATATATATATATATATATATATATATATATATATATATATATATATATATATATATATATATATATATATATATATATATATATATATATATATATATATATATATATATATATATATATTTATATATATATATATATATATTATATATATATATATATATATATATATATATATATATATATATATATATATATATATATATATATATATATATATATATATATATATATATATATATATATATATATATATATATATATATATATATATATATATATATATATATATATATATTATATATATATATATATATATATATATATATATATATATATATATATATATATATATATATATATATATATATATATATATATATATATATATATATATATATATATATATAGTATATATATATATATATATATATATATATATATATATATATATATATATATATATATAGTATATATATATATATATATATATATATATATATATATATATATATATATATATATATATATATATATATATATATATATATATATATATATATATATATATATATATATATATATATATATATATATATATATATATATATATATATATATATATATATATATATATATATATATATATATATATAATATATATATATATATATATATATATATATATATATATATATATATATATATATATATATATATATATATATATATATATATATATATATATATATATATATATATATATATATATATATATATATATATATATATATATATATATATATATATATATATATATATATATATATATATATTATATATATATATATATATATATATACTATATATATATATATATATATATATATATATATTATATATATATATATAATATATATATATATATATATATATATATATATATATATATATATATATATATATATATATATATATATATATATTATATATATATATATATATATATATATATATATATATATATATATATATATATATATATATATATATATATATATATATATATATATATATATATATATATATATATATATATATATATATATATATATATATATATATATATTTATATATATATATATATATATATATATATATATATATTATATATATATATATATATATATATATATATATATATATATATTATATATATATATATATATATATATATATATATATATATATATATATATATATATATATATATATATATATATATATATATATATATATATATATATATATATATATATATATATATATATATATATATATATATATATATATATATATATATATATATATATATATATATATATATATATATATATATATATATAT
>OZ023327.1:74485909-74507849 GCA_964007535.1 Brachyptera risi | reverse complement strand
TATTATATTATATATATATATATATATTATATATATATATAAATATATATATATATATATATATATATATATATTATATATATATATATATATATATATATATATATTATATATATATATATATATATATATATATATATATTATATATATATATATATATATATATATATATATATATAATATATATATATATATATATATATATAATATATATATATATATATATATATATATATATATATATATATATATATATATATATATATATATATATATATATATATATATATAATATATATATATATAATATATATATATATATATATATATATATATAATATATATATATATATATATATATATTATATATATATATATATATATATATATATATATATATATATATATATATATATATATATATATATATATATATATATATATATATATATATATATATATATATATATATATATATATATATATATATATATATATATATATATATATATATATATATATATATATATATATATATATATATATATATATATATATATATATATATATATATATATATATATATATATATATATATATATATATATATATATATATATATATATATATATATATATATATATATATATATATATATATATATATATATATATATATATATATATATATATATATATATATATATATATATATATATATATATATATATATATATATATATATATATATATATATATATATATAGGGCCTATAATATAACATATACAGTATGTACGGAATATGTATGAGGACTTGGTCTGATACAATTCAGGGAAGCCATTCTCCTATTTGTCTACATATTCAAGTCAATATTCCAAACTTAAGTAGACCTACTCATTTAGTTAGGTAGATTACATTGAATATAAGGAACAATTAGGGGTTTAGAGATAGAATTGTAGCCTATAAATTCTACCATATGCTCAGAGAAAATAATTAAGAAAAGTAGGCTACGGAGAATTGCAAATTTTGCAACCATTTGGGGGTGGGCCATGACTGATTTTTTCTTATATGATGAATGTATTGTGAAAAAACAATCTGGTGATAGATAAATTATTGGACCAAAAACTGTGATTGACATTTAACTTTTTGAACTCTTACACTATTTAGGGTTTGGTGCAGTAGTAGCATGCCGTGAGATTTTTGGAGAGGGAAGCAATCAAGCAAACACCAAGTCTAGACAAAACATATAAAATGAGATATAAAAATATAATAAATATGATTATACGAAAATGAACATTATTTATTAAATAATAAATCATTCACGATACAATTATTCACTTCATTCATTATCCATCGTCTTCAACAGTTCAACTACTTTTTGTACAGCCGGTAAACCACTCAGTATATTAAATACACGTGCTTGCTCGAGGCACCGCGGTCCGCACTCTACTACTGTTGGAGTTATACGCTTTTTGATGCGTGGATGCAATCGACAGCGTTACATTCGTATAACTGTTTAGACGGACCTATTTGTAAGAGTGAAATGTAGATGATATTCTTCACGTTTATTTGCAAATAAAAGTGTTTAATTGAGCATCCAGATATTTGACTCATGTTATAGATTTGAATATAAGTGAAACTAAGACAAAAACATAAATGTATTTAATAAAACAAATCTTGGTGTACACATGAAATTCACAGAAGACTGCATGTGACCGGCTGCTACATGGGCTCACCAAGTCTTCTGTACATAATCACGTGTAGGCAATGCATTGCAGACTCCTTGTGAGCAGCCCTCCCACTCTCTCTCTCGCTCTCTCTCTAGTCATCGCTGCGACATGATGACACGGAATTCGCATCTATATACCGTGCACGCATAACATCAAGTCCATAGCTTTAGAAAGAACATAATTAACTTGCTTAATGGGAACAATTGAATCTGATGCAAGTTATTACTTCATTGATTTCTCATTTTCTTTTGATACAAATTCAAGGTAGGTATTTAAAACATTCATTTACAGCAAGCAACAATGCAAGGGAAGCATTGCTTCCATGAAATAAACGCCCCTGGTTCGGTGATAGATACGTATAAATTCTATTACATCCTCAGGAAATATAGCATAACAAAATAGGTACGGAGGACAGCGAATTCCGCAACCATTTGGGATAATTATCCGTTTGTCATGAAATTTCCTCAGAATGTTGATATTCTTCTATTACATATTTTATTACATATTTCTAGCGAGTTTGAAGAAATTCAATCAATTTTTTATCCAGGAAATGAATGATTATGCCGGAAGAATGACCAATATGGATTAAAGTTTGTCAATGAAAATCTACAGGTTGAAAGGCTCAAGAATGAGAGAATAAATAAGGAGGGCTCAGAAATGTGAAAACCAAGGTGTGCATATTACGGGTGTCGGCGGGTACGGGTACACCACTAACCGACTCCAATATTCCTTACCCGGGTACCAGCCAATTTTTACAACGCGAGCTTTTGTTCTTCATTTTTACTGACATAACTTTCAAACAAAGCGCGCTTGTGTGGGGGAAAAACGAAAGAATTTAGGTCTCCTCTACTCTTCTCTAGAAAATAGATATCATCTATTATCATGAACCGACCTTATGATTAGAGACGAATAAACACTCCCCCCCCTCCCCCAACACTCTGGCACTCGTAGCAACCACAGTTCTAACACTTGCATACCGCTTAAACAAATGACCCTTTGTTCACAAAAAAAGAGGGACATGCCACATTCACTCAAGTTGGCTCAACCAATGTTTGGGTAAATTATGTTGTGCTGAGAGGGTCCCTATTCCCTGAGAGGGATATGATATGAGCAGACTGTTTATAGTTGTAGCATTAATGATGGTAACCTAAAGATGGTAAATAAGATGTCTAAAATACTTTTAAATGAAAAGTAGATAAGCATAGTTGGGATTTAAAAAAAATTGATTACCCGGGTAATGATGACGGGTACCCGATACCAAAAATTGCTACCTGCCGACATCCCTAGTGCATGTAGTTTTCTGGTACATTCTCTAAAAGAGAGTCAATATATAAAGAGGACAATGTCAATTGATTGGTAATTTTACGGTACCAGCAAGATGATTCATTTTTTCACAAGATACAACATTTTTAGTTTTTTACACTACATTTATAGCATACTACAAGATAAAAAAATTGTTTTCACCCAACCACTCCGCCAATGAGAAATACTGAAGAAAGGCTGATCCCCCAAACGATTGTGAGCTCCGCCATCCTTCGTAGCTCATTTTGTTAGCCCTATGCTATATTTCCTGCTGAGCATGTAATACAATTTATACGTATCCATCATAGAACCCTGAAGAGTGAGAGTTGAGTTAGAGGTCATTTACCAGTCAATTTTTTTGTTTCAAATGCATTAGCAGTTTAATCTAGGGAAAAATATGAATTTGCTGAAACACTAAGCTAATAAAAAAAAAATAATGGCCCACACCCAAATGGTTCCAAAACGCCGCCCTCCGTAGCCCATTTTGTAGAGCACGTCGTAGAATTAAGACGATGACCCTTGATTGTTTCACCAGTCTACCAAACTGATGATTGAGTTGTAATAAAACTGAAATTTATCCTCGGTAGCACAATAATAAAAATTACCTACTCGATACTATAAAGGTAGGCCTACATTTAAAGAGGCTCTGGTCAAGATTTGCATAATATTGGAACACTCATCAACCATAGTTCCTGGTCCCCTTCTTAGTACAGTACCGGTAGTACAAATCAAATTCTCAGCTCAGTTTGATAACACCTTCATTCAAACCGGTATAAACTTTCATATGTAACATTTTTTATTCAAACAAATAAGCACAGTTGATTGACTGTACGTACATACAAAAAAGGCTACTCTGCAAGCTTTATTTCAGGATACATGGTCTCTAATGTGATACAAATTTTACCTCCCCTCTATTTCAATGTGAACAATTTTTATGTATGTTAGGTATGTTGAGCTAAGAATCATGCTTGAGCACAAAATTTCATATTTTAATTCATAGAAATAATGACATAAATCATAAAATTGGGTTGTGAAATAAAATATCAATCGACAAGAATTTATTTAAACAAAATTGTGAATAAGGCTCTTGAAGTAATTTCTGTAGAGTCAAGCAGCAACACTCAGTTCGTCATACCTCAAATGAAAAGATTTAAAAAAATATATAAAAAATGTTAAATGGTCACTATTGTACATCCATCGAAAAATTATAAGATATGATACTAACAAATCTGTTGTACAGGTTTTCATAAACTCTCATAATAGATCTAGTGTAGCTTGTAATGGTGCTAAAATATGTCATACGCCTAGGCCAACGTACTAGTGCAATGACAGTACTGTGATATACAATATGGCCCACAACGTAATAAATGATTAAATATGAATTTGCTACCAATCAATGACTATACATTTTTCACAGAACTGGAAAACGGTTTATCCAAACCGATTCAGCCTGAAACGGTTCAATTATTCCATGTTCATCAAGACACTCTGAATTGATTTAGTCCAGTGGTGCACAACACACGGGCCAAGGTGGGCCACGGTGACGTATTTTGTGACCAGCCGACCAAATGAAACTGGCACATGCAGCGCAGTGGTTAATGCACTCGCTTCATATGATCCGGGAGGTGAAGGGGCATATCGGACTTGGTTCGATCCCCGCCATTGTCCATCTTGACGGAGTTTTTCGTGGTTTTCCCCTGTAGTCTAGGCTAAATGCTGAGACGGTTCCTACAATATAGGCCACGACCACTTCCTTCCCATTATGGCCAATATGGCCTACAACGTAATAAATTATTAAATATGAATTTGCTACCAATCAATGACTATACATTTTTCACAGAACTGGAAAACGGTTTATCCAAACCGATTCAGCCTGAAACGGTTCAATTATTTCATGTTCATCAAGACACTCTGAATTGATTTAGTCCAGTGGTGCACAACACACGGGCCACAAGTGGCCCACGGTGACGTATTTTGTGACCAGCCGACCAAATGAAACTGGCACATGCAGCGCAGTGGTTAATGCACTCGCTTCATATGATCCGGGAGGTGAAGGGGCATATCGGACTTGGTTCGATCCCCGCCATTGTCCATCTTGACGGGGTTTTTCGTGGTTTCCCCCTGTATCCTGTAGTCTAGGCTAATGCTGAGACGGTTCCCATTATGATACCCACTACCTAAGAAACCCTAATCTCATTAACTATTCATCCGACGCCAGTGGATCTTAGTTATCATCCTAGTGCGTCGTTAAACCCATTATAAAAAAATAAATAAACCAAATGAAAAACTCTTGAAACTTTCATGTCATATCCCAAACATTTGGTAAGAAATTATTTTACCATTTTTAGCCTACCTTTAATGAATATTTTGTTCAAGAAATTATTAAAAAACATGATACTGTGCAGACGTCTTTCTGTATAAGGTTCAATGTGACTATAGTGTTCCTGACAGTATTCAGTTGTAGCACTGTCATAATTAAGCTGGCTGTGGCTTGGTTGTTTGGTTAGGTTAGTAGTTGAAGATGATGGGGGCTTGAATTTTCGCAACATGTTTTGCGAAGGCAACACGTCAGCTAATCACCGATTGGCTGAACGGAATCAATGTTTTCAGTTTTGTTCAATCATTCGGCACTTGTATTTGTATTATTCAATATAGTTTATAAAATGTACTTCATTTGTAAATATCTTATTTTAACTTTGATTTATGGGTGTTTTTCTGTAATGGCAAGTAATCATAATGAAATCATGGCAAAATTTTACCGTTTTTTCCTCGAGGGTTTCAATCAAATCTCGATATATTTTGTTCCTAATGCAATGTGAAGAGTGACCAGAGTACAGTGGTATGTGCATACAACCAGCCTCCTCTCAGTAGAGAATTGATATAACTTTCCCGGACACTTGTAATCTTTAGGGCCCAAACAAATACAACATGGATAAAATGGCCCTTCCGATAAAAAGGTTGTGCATCACTAATTGAATCGAACCGAGATGGGAATTGAAAAATGCCAGCCACATTTGTTCACTCACACTGCCTTGTTATTGGCTTACAGTTGCAGTTATGCCCCTCTCAACCATTTAGACCTGTTCACCACAGTCTCAGAAGTGATTTGACAGTGCCAACTTGCATCTAAAACTGTGGCCTATATCACGATGTTTGAACCATTTCAAGCTGAATCGATTGGGCTAAACCGTTTGCCAGCTGTGTGATAAACGTAGTCATAGTCCATGTAAATAAGTACAGTATGTCAACATTATAACAGTCGACTTGAAAATATGCAAAACTCGACAGCCGACAAACAGGAAACTAGCCAGTTGGCATGTGTTGTCATAAAACAGTGAATAACTAAAAATTACAAGCAAGTTTATAAATCTTTCAAGACAATATCTTAAGTACAATATTCCATTGCTACTATTACCCTCACAGACCCACGCTATGTCACTGGTTGCATAGTCGAGTTTGGCATATTTTTAATGCAAGGCCTACCAACATGTTTGAAACACAAATAGACTTGCTTTGCAACCAGACACTATGAACACTACAGAGTGTAGGTTCATGCTGATTTAAGAGAGTTGTCTCTTAAGAATGAAGGCAACTTAATTGCAAAAATCTTTCCAATTTAAGTTGACCACAAAAAAAATATCAAAATCGGTCGACGGTGTTCATCCAAGCACGGTAGGATTGACGGTACGTACAAGGAAGATTGGGACAGGCCTACCTCTTCACTTCTACACTGTGTATACGTATATCGGTACATAATTCATAAAAGATTTGTTCATCACTCGCCATAGTGATTAAAGGGGACTTTTTTTGATGTCTTGGAACTCTTACTCTTAGAGGATTTATCTCTCTTTTTAGACTGTGTAGAAGAACCAGTGGAACCAGAGTCTGCAGGCGAGTTGGTGTTGGAATGCTCTTGCTCCCAGGTGCGGCCCAGCTGATCCCGCATGCTTTGAGCATCTCCTTCTTCATATGTATCGACATCAACTGTATCAAACCCTAAGCCTGCTTCTCCTTCATGGTTAAGCAGACTGGTACGTGCGGCTCGCCTTTGTTCATCAGAATGCTGTGGACATCTCATAGAACGAGTACACAAACGTTTTGTATGTTCCGAGACCACTCCACAGATTTGCATTAGCAAACTCTTCTTCAAGTCCACTGTCATGCCTTCATAGCTTATGTTCATATCACTATTCACACCAACAGATCCCTCAGTGTGGTTAGAATTACCATTGTTCCGAGGTGGTTTTGGTGGTTTAATACGTTTTGGGTTAGGCCGTTCTTTCTTCTTTCTACGCCTATCAGAACCGACAGTCCAATCTGCATCACCATCTACATCATCGGCATCATCGCCTACAGTCGTTGCACTGTTGCTGTTGTTAGCAATACGGCGCTGTGCAATTCGTGAACTGTTGCGTCCCATGCCCATACACTTCTCTAAATGTGGAGCAAATCTTGCAGCTGTGAGACTTCGGTGGCATTCCGGACAAACACAATCTGGTGGTTTCTTTAATGGTGGCTGACCAAAGATGTCGAGGCCTGGCTCATCAACAATCTGTAGATCTGTATCCCGTGGTATGCCAATTTCAGAATCCCATAGACCAATTTTGAGGTTACGGTGAAACTCGAAAGCAAATCCCAGCATTACCGATTTCAAAAGATCTTCATACACAGCATTTAGGCCTTGTTCAAGCAGATTGGGATCATTAATAGCAGCTTTTGTTTCGTCCTTTATCAAACGTATTTCGTCCTCAATTTCTCGCCGAGGGGCACTTAAAGCTTTTGATGGCGAGAGATGCCGCTTTGACATGGCCATTATTTTACTAGGTAGGCCTAGGCCTCAGGGCCTGTTTTCCATAAACTGCCCACACGTCTTGTTTCATCACATTATCATGTGGTAAGCCTATTGAGCAGTCCATGTGATTATCGTACCCACATTCAGTACGTATAATTACCTAATAAAGTTTTGTGATAAGAAAGGATCGTCTGTAATACTCGTCCCACTTCTCCAGCCATCCCATTGCAACTTACACGACTAGTGTCAAAACGTCAACACTCAACAGGACAACCAAGAGTCGTGTTACACAGCACGACCGCCGCCAAGTGGCGAGTGCACCAAAGTTCGATAGTCCGGGAATGCCTGTATGGTCGACCAACTCACCCAGAATGACGTCATATTATATAGTTTTGATGCGTTTCGTTCTTTTTGGTGTACTGTGAGCTGTGGCCTATGATCGAGGTACTGAACCCATAGTAAAAGAATGTAATCTATTTAATTTATTGAGGTAAAAATAGAAGAAGAGTATTATTTCGTTTGCTCGTTTACAGAGTTTTGCATTGCATGAAACAAATGTTGGGATATTTTTTCAAAAATACATATATACAGGTATTAAATAAGATGTATGCTTTGACCTTTCAGATTTCATTTTAATTATCATGTATCAATTTCACACAAAATTAATAAATTATTTAGCTTGTAAAATTTCTATAAACTAGCCACAATATTTGTCAGTCAGGACAATTTCAACATTAATAATAATAAGTACAATAATAATGTTCGTTTATTTAGCGGCAATGCGCTATTCATTATATTCATTGCGTTCATTATATTTTTCTAATTGGGTGAGCTTTAGCAAAGAATCTCTGTGGGAGTCTCAAAGTTTCATTTATTTAAAATTTTTACATACCATTGAGTTGGTGTTTCATAAACTCAATGATTATGTTTCACACAATAGTGTTGAGAATATTTGTTTCAAACAAAATGAGGAGTACAAAACATTTGGTAGTACATATGTAGGTAAAGTCAATATGTAATCATATAAAATATGATGCCAATAAATAAATATACACTTAAATGAAAAAATATCATTTAAAAATGTGAAAATAACCAGATGTATTGGTGTTGTTGGCAACTAAAGCAACACAACATTGAATTCCATCACCAGAGTTGGTGCTTTTTAATTCAAAGTACTATACCCATTTGAACCTCTACAACAGGCTAGCTATACCCTTGACATTTCCAGTGATGACAACTACCACATGTTTACTAATTCTGTGATGCATCATGCAGGAGATGGTTAATCATAAATCTATGGCAGCTAACAGAAGTGACTGGCAATATGGAAGGTCCAGGATGTCATTTGAATAATAATGCCATAACTTATATTGCAAAAAAAGGAAATGGTAGGTAAAACTTGGATAGCAATAATATTATTCACTGTAATTTTATTATCTAATCATTATTTTTCTCTTTTCTTATACTGTATAGAGAAGCCATTATAGATGTTTTACTTTGATTTCATAGGCTACCTATCCAGTTGTCAGCCAAGAGTCTTCTTTGGAAACTGAAGTTGAGTCGGGCGTGGGTTCGAATCCCGCATAAGGCATTTTGGTTTTTGTAACCATCAGAGGTGTGCAGTCAGGGCTATCTATAGGTAAACAGAACTCACCCAGAGTAAAATGCATAATAATACAAGTAATATAAGGCTATAAGATGATTTAAAAAATGACCGTCCATCATAACTTGAGTAAATTAACCCCGCCGATATTGAGTTGTTATATAAATAAATACCATAGTCATAATATGTTTGGTAGGAGAGATGAAATCATTTTAGTTTGCTCATCTCACAGATCATCTACCTACGAGATTATGCCTAGTGAGTGATATATTCAATGAAGACCCTGAAATATATAATGCAGCAGAGGTAAGAATTTCAGTGTTAATTTAATATTATATATATATATATATATATATGTAATATGTTACAATGACTTATTGAATAACTTGAATATTTTTTATCAAAATATACAGTCATTCGGAGTTGGCATTATTGTCATTTCGGAAATCGATGCTGAAAAAAGAGATTATTCGGATGATGACTATGATACAATATATGTTCTAAAAGAGTTCTGTGGACCGATATTTGAGAAAATTCAATCATCAAGGTACGGTACCATATTATAGTGACTAAGAAAGTGTATAGATCTGTTTACATGTTCTAAGGCCAAATGAAGGTGAAACCAATTGTTATTTTTGTATTGCGTTGTTCATTTTTAAATTCTAGGCGTCGAATTTTGGGTCCAACAGCCCTGAAGTCATTATCCTACCAGAAACAAACATTGCTGAATAATGCACGACCTTTATTTTCGCTTTCTATGGTGGAAGTAATCATTCATTTTTCTGGATTCAAGGATGAGGCCCAACTGGTATGTTTGCTGGAGTGTATTGGGTAGTTATTTCTAAGATTTCAGTAAAATATTTGAATATTTATTATTTCTTTGACCATGTTATAGAAAATATCTTTCTCAGAATAGGCAAATGCAGCATTTGCATTGTGAGGTGAGCGAGATATTTGTATGGAATTTACTCGACACTCACACACATCGACTTGGAGAACATCAAGTGTAGAAAACTGTGAATTCCCATGTCATAATTCTGATATTTATTATTTCTTGCTATTGGATCTGGAAAAAATATATATGATGAATTACTTTTCAAATGGCTTGTGCTATATAAATGAAAACCTGTAATAGAGTGCATCTTTCTTATGTTCACATTCATTGATGTCAATTCATGAATTTACATTTTTTTGAAGACTTTTTTCGTAATTTTTTCGTCTGTGTTAATCTCATGGAGTTTTTCTGAATTTCCCATGGTCTTTCTCGAAAGTGTCATACCGATTTGGCCCCAAAACTATATATACCGGTAGTTCTAAGTTGGACGAGACCGCTTATCCACAAAGGTTTCATGTTGATAGCCAAACTGTGTGACCTGTGCAGTCACGGGCGGATACAGGGGGAGGCGATTAGCCTCCCATGAATCGGAAGCGACGAAAAAAAATAGAAAGAAAGAAAGAAAGAAAATAAAGAAAAAAATAGGTAGAGAGAAGAAAGGAAAAAAGAAAGAAAGAAAGAAAGAAAGAAAGAAAATAGGAAGAGAGAAGGAATAAATATCTATAAAGCTAGGAATGCCATGATTTCATATTTTACATAATTGCATTGAGAATGAATCGGGAGTAGGCCTACTGTTTCAGAATGTCAGATCTAGTAGGCCTATGTAGTTTAGTCAGCAAGAATCAATTCAAACAACACTACCGCGCTTCTTTCAGGTTGTGAATATATATTAAGATGCTTGTGAATAACGATGATAAAAACGACGAGGGTCGTTTCTAGGGGTGGGCAAAGAGGGCGGTTGCCCGGTGGCCAAATTTAGGAGCGCTTTCGGCGCCCATTTGTGACTTTCTATCAGCAATCGTATTCTTTAAATCAAATTAATGGCATTTTATTCACATAACTGGTTGAAGACCATTAGTTTTAAATAATCAAAATGGGGTGGTAAGATCGCCCTTGTGGTGCCCCGTCCAAACGATCCTATCTTTCATCCATAGCCTTAATTGGGGAACAATGATTTTGTATCAAGTTTCGATGTTATTAAAAAAAAAAAAAAAAAAACTGGATAGAGTAAACGTTTTTGTACCGGTACTCAAATATCACTATTATTGAATGATGGATTGATTCAGCATTTCACTTGCTTGGAACAGCCATTTAGCACAATTAGTCTTGTTAAAATCCTTGTATTTCAGAAATTTCTTATAGTTCCTAAAACCCGTGGAATCGTATTAAAAAAAGATATTTTCCAAAATTTCTCTGCGGGGCATGGCTCCCTCCTTACATTCACCATCGATATGCACACTCAGTTTGGGGGCGCACAATTGACTGCCCAATTGATTACTTGCCTGGGGTGCTAAAATGACATTGAACGACCCCGCAGCTACAAATATGGTTTTTTGGAGCCATTTTTAATTCCATAAGTAGAATGATTTTGGCATCTGAACCTCATCTGAAACACGCTGAACCGTATTAATAATGGGTGTAATTTCAAAAAAAGGGGGCCAGAAGGGGGCCTTCCCCCCTTGCCCCTCGCGGGTCGCCGGCTCCGCGAAAACGAGCCGTTGCATAACTGTTCTCTTGTGACATTTAAAAAAAAATGAAATTGCCCCCTCCCCCATGAATATGACCTGGATTCGCCCCTGTGTGCAGTGCGTATAAAAAAGACATACAAACAAAGCTCCATAAGAGTGGCATGTAAATCTTTGCTAATGCTGATCATATTATGTCAAAACACCATTTCAAATCAATGGTGTCTGTGTCGGACTATATTCTATAGCATACTTATCAACCACAATTTGCGATAAACGTGCATACAAAGTATTCTGTGAATAGGCTTCTATCATGTAACAAATGACAAACAATCGTTACCATAGCAATACAGCGAACTGGTGAACTACCAAATATTCCAATTGGTCAATTCCAACTGATGGACTTGTCTGTCTCTTTCAACAATGAGTGACATCACTTGACAGAAGCCTATGGTTGGTTTTGGTTATACTTTTTTCTATTTTTATACTGGGTTTACTAATGCACTGTAGTGATGACTATGATCCATTCGTGTCAATGAATGATGGGATAATACAATGAAAGGTTATTTCATTAGGTGTTTCGAATAGTGGGAAGGAGTTGGTTGTGGTGTGCTGTTGAGTGACCATCTCAGAATTGACCTGGACAGAGGGAAACCACAAAAAATCCCTGTCAGGATGGTCGACCATGGCGGGAATCGAACCCCAGTCTCCTGAATGACGGTTCAGTGTGCTAGCCACTCGACCACTCACCCCAGTCGGTCATACTGTGAACTTAAAAATATTGACCCGACATATTTTTCTTTTCATACAGGCAGTCAATTGACTCATGAAATGAAAACCCCAGGCTACTTTTCCTCCTTTCCCCTTCCATCAGGTGACTGGAAGTTTGGGTGAAAAAAGATGGTCCATTTAAAGAAGGAGTGCTCTCAGTGTTTTCATTTATTCGATGAATTATAATTTCTCTGAATTATTCTTGAAATTACTGTACAGTAAACAAAAAGAGAAACACTTTGGCAAAATTTTCATTTTTTTATTTACCTCAATTTATTTTTAGATGATAAAATCATCGAAAAAGCATAAAGCATAAATACACCAATATAATATAACTTATTTAATGAATTCCAGAAAAACTTGATAAGCAAGGCTCGCTATATGGGAGCAAGTGTACGCTCTTATGTTGACAAATCAACAACTCATCTCGTTGCTACAGGAAACAGAGGCAAAAGTTACAGCATTGCACAGATGAGAGGAATTCCTATTATGGATGTGGAATGGGTAGAGAGATGTTGGGAAGAAAGACACAGGACTGATATCAAAGCAACGATTGGAGAAATGGTAAGCTTTCGATATTTACGGTTCCATGCAGTGGTAGCCAGGGAAGATGCCATTGAAGCTGGAGTATGCAGACATGGGACAGGAGCGATGATGGATATTCGGGGTGCAATAGCCAGAGGGAGCCAGATGGGGGAAGCCACCGAGGCTGGAGAATGCAGACATGGGACAGGAGCGATGATGGATATTCGGGGTGCAATAGCCAGAGGGAGCCAGGTGGGGGAAGCCATTGAGGCTGGAGAATGCAGACATGGGACAGGAGCGATGATGGATATTCGGGGTGCAATAGCCAGAGGGAGCCAGGTGGGGGAAGCCACCGAGGCTGGAGAATGCAGACATGGGACAGGAGCGATGATGGATATTCGGGGTGCAATAGCCAGAGGGAGCCAGGTGGGGGAAGCCACCGAGGCTGGAGAATGCAGACATGGGACAGGAGCGATGATGGATATTCGGGGTGCAATAGCCAGAGGGAGCCAGGTGGGGGAAGCCACCGAGGCTGGAGAATGCAGACATGGGACAGGAGCGATGATGGATATTCGGGGTGCAATAGCCAGAGGGAGCCAGGTGGGGAAAGCCACCGAGGCTGGAGAATGCAGACATGGGACAGGAGCGATGATGGATATTCGGGGTGCAATAGCCAGAGGGAGCCAGGTGGGGGAGGCCACCGAGGCTGGAGAATGCAGACATGGGACAGGAGCGATGATGGATATTCGGGGTGCAATAGCCAGAGGGAGCCAGGTGGGGGAGGCCACCGAGGCTGGCGAATGCAGACATGGGACAGGAGCGATGATGGATACTTGGGGTGCAATAGCCAGAGGGAGTCAGGTGGGGAAAGCCACCGAGGCTGGAGAATGCAGACATGGGACAGGAGCGATGATGGATATTCGGGGTGCAATAGCCAGAGGGAGCCAGGTGGGGGAAGCCATTGAAGCTGCAGAATGCAGACATGGGACAGGAGCGATGATGGATATTCGGGGTGCAATAGCCAGAGGGAGCCAGGTGGGGGAGGCCACCGAGGCTGGAGAATGCAGACATGGGACAGGAGCGATGATGGATACTTGGGGTGCAATAGCCAGAGGGAGCCAGGTGGGGGAAGCCACCGAGGCTGGAGAATGCAGACATGGGACAGGAGCGATGATGGATACTTGGGGTGCAATAGCCAGAGGGAGCCAGGTGGGGGAAGCCACCGAGGCTGGAGAATGCAGACATGGGACAGGAGCGATGATGGATATTCGGGGTGCAATAGCCAGAGGGAGCCAGGTGGGGGAAGCCATTGAAGCTGCAGAATGCAGACATGGGACAGGAGCGATGATGGATATTCGGGGTGCAATAGCCAGAGGGAGCCAGGTGGGGGAGGCCACCGAGGCTGGAGAATGCAGACATGGGACAGGAGCGATGATGGATACTTGGGGTGCAATAGCCAGAGGGAGCCAGGTGGGGGAGGCCACCGAGGCTGGAGAATGCAGACATGGGACAGGAGCGATGATGGATACTTGGGGTGCAATAGCCAGAGGGAGCCAGGTGGGGGAAGCCACCGAGGCTGGAGAATGCAGACATGGGACAGGAGCGATGATGGATACTTGGGGTGCAATAGCCAGAGGGAGCCAGGTGGGGGAAGCCACCGAGGCTGGAGAATGCAGACATGGGACAGGAGCGATGATGGATACTTGGGGTGCAATAGCCAGAGGGAGCCAGGTGGGGGAAGCCACCGAGGCTGGAGAATGCAGACATGGGACAGGAGCGATGATGGATATTCGGGGTGCAATAGCCAGAGGGAGCCAGGGAAGAAGCCATTGAAGCTGGAGAATGCAGACATGGGACAGGAGCGATGATGGATACTTGGGGTGCAATAGCCAGAGGGAGCCAGGTGGGGAAGCCACCGAGGCTGGAGAATGCAGACATGGGACAGGAGCGATGATGGATATTCGGGGTGCAATAGCCAGAGGGAGCCAGGTGGGGGAGGCCACCGAGGCTGGAGAATGCAGACATGGGACAGGAGCGATGATGGATATTCGGGGTGCAATAGCCAGAGGGAGCCAGGTGGGGGAAGCCACCAAGGCTGGAGAATGCAGACATGGGACAGGAGCGATGATGGATACTTGGGGTGCAATAGCCAGAGGGAGTCAGGTGGGGAAGCCACCGAGGCTGGAGAATGCAGACATGGGACAGGAGCGATGATGGATATTCGGGGTGCAATAGCCAGAGGGAGCCAGGTGGGGGAAGCCACCGAGGCTGGAGAATGCAGACATGGGACAGGAGCGATGATGGATATTCGGGGTGCAATAGCCAGAGGGAGCCAGGTGGGGGAGGCCACCGAGGCTGGAGAATGCAGACATGGGACAGGAGCGATGATGGATATTCGGGGTGCAATAGCCAGAGGGAGCCAGGTGGGGGAAGCCACCGAGGCTGGAGAATGCAGACATGGGACAGGAGCGATGATGGATATTCGGGGTGCAATAGCCAGAGGGAGCCAGGTGGGGGAAGCCATTGAAGCTGCAGAATGCAGACATGGGACAGGAGCGATGATGGATATTCGGGGTGCAATAGCCAGAGGGAGCCAGGTGGGGGAAGCCACCGAGGCTGGAGAATGCAGACATGGGACAGGAGCGATGATGGATACTTGGGGTGCAATAGCCAGAGGGAGCCAGGTGGGGGAAGCCACCGAGGCTGGAGAATGCAGACATGGGACAGGAGCGATGATGGATATTCGGGGTGCAATAGCCAGAGGGAGCCAGGTGGGGGAGGCCACCGAGGCTGGAGAATGCAGACATGGGACAGGAGCGATGATGGATACTTGGGGTGCAATAGCCAGAGGGAGCCAGGTGGGGGAAGCCACCGAGGCTGGAGAATGCAGACATGGGACAGGAGCGATGATGGATATTCGGGGTGCAATAGCCAGAGGGAGCCAGGTGGGGGAAGCCATTGAAGCTGGAGAATGCAGACATGGGACAGGAGCGATGATGGATATTCGGGGTGCAATAGCCAGAGGGAGCCAGGTGGGGGAAGCCATTGAAGCTGGAGAATGCAGACATGGGACAGGAGCGATGATGGATATTCGGGGTGCAATAGCCAGAGGGAGCCAGGTGGGGGAAGCCACCGAGGCTGGAGAATGCAGACATGGGACAGGAGCGATGATGGATACTTGGGGTGCAATAGCCAGAGGGAGCCAGGTGGGGGAGGCCACCGAGGCTGGAGAATGCAGACATGGGACAGGAGCGATGATGGATATTCGGGGTGCAATAGCCAGAGGGAGCCAGGTGGGGGAGGCCACCGAGGCTGGAGAATGCAGACATGGGACAGGAGCGATGATGGATATTCGGGGTGCAATAGCCAGAGGGAGCCAGGTGGGGGAAGCCACCGAGGCTGGAGAATGCAGACATGGGACAGGAGCGATGATGGATACTTGGGGTGCAATAGCCTGAGGGAGCCAGGTGGGGGAAGCCATTGAAGCTGGAGAATGCAGACATGGGACAGGAGCGATGATGGATATTCGGGGTGCAATAGCCAGAGGGAGCCAGGTGGGGGAAGCCACCGAGGCTGGAGAATGCAGACATGGGACAGGAGCGATGATGGATACTTGGGGTGCAATAGCCAGAGGGAGCCAGGTGGGGGAAGCCACCGAGGCTGGAGAATGCAGACATGGGACAGGAGCGATGATGGATACTTGGGGTGCAATAGCCAGAGGGAGCCAGGTGGGGGAGGCCACCGAGGCTGGAGAATGCAGACATGGGACAGGAGCGATGATGGATATTCGGGGTGCAATAGCCAGAGGGAGCCAGGTGGGGGAGGCCACCGAGGCTGGAGTATGCAGACATGGGACAGGAGCGATGATGGATATTCGGGGTGCAATAGCCAGAGGGAGCCAGGTGGGGGAGGCCACCGAGGCTGGAGAATGCAGACATGGGACAGGAGCGATGATGGATATTCGGGGTGCAATAGCCAGAGGGAGCCAGGTGGGGGAGGCCACCGAGGCTGGAGAATGCAGACATGGGACAGGAGCGATGATGGATATTCGGGGTGCAATAGCCAGAGGGAGCCAGGTGGGGGAAGCCACCGAGGCTGGAGAATGCAGACATGGGACAGGAGCGATGATGGATATTCGGGGTGCAATAGCCAGAGGGAGTCAGGTGGGGAAAGCCAGTGCTCAGCTAGGCAGAGAATATCAGGGGAGAGGTTGGCGAGGAAGAGTTCCAGCTCAACACTTCTATCACAGGCAGATTAGATGTTGAGAAAAGATGTGTGGGGGTTTGGGGGAGCTCGAGGAGTATGGGTGTGTTGTGTTAGGTTGTTTGGGGGAGCTTGAGGAGTATGGGTGTGTTGTGTTAGGTTGTTTGGGGGAGCTTGAGGAGTATGGGTGTGTTGTGTTAGGTTGTTTGGGGGAGCTCGAGGAGTATGGGTGTGTTGTGTTAGGTTGTTTGGGGGAGCTCGAGGAGTATGGGTGTGTTGTGTTAGGTTGTTTGGGGGAGCTTGAGGAGTATGGGTGTGTTGTGTTAGGTTGTTTGGGGGAGCTCGAGGAGTATGGGTGTGTTGTGTTAGGTTGTTTGGGGGAGCTCGAGGAGTATGGGTGTGTTGTGTTAGGTTGTTTGGGGGAGCTTGAGGAGTATGGGTGTGTTGTGTTAGGTTGTTTGGGGGAGCTTGAGGAGTATGGGTGTGTTGTGTTAGGTTGTTTGGGGGAGGGGAGGAGTGCCTCGAAAAGTTGGATGGGGTTTTACCGAGAGAGTTTTGTGGTGGGTTTTGGAATGCTGGGAATTTCCTCCTGAGACTAAGTGCAAAGACACAGTGAAAGGGGTTGTGAAGAAAGTTTATGTCCCACAGGGGAAATTTTGTAAATTCACTTTTTCTTATGCAATTTTATACGGTTTAAATTTCTGGAATATAAGCCTAGACTCTTTAGTATGGTAAGGAGGCTAATTTGACTGAATGGATGTTTCAAGTAGAGAAAAAGAAAAATGTATGAAAAACTTGATTATACCCATCATTTAATACCAATAAATATTCAATTACGAATGTGTACTCTATCCAGTACAGTTATTATAACAAAGAAAAAGAATAAAAATCTTCTTATTCAGTAAAATATATTATAGAAATTGGAAATACGGAGGAAGGAGGATCGTTTATGTAATTTCTTCAGGGTAATGGAGGGAGAGGGGGGGTGGGGGGAGCTGCATGAGTTGATAAAAAGAAATAAGTCAGGGTATGGAGGTAGGCGGGGTCATGATAGAGCGGTAGTCATAAAGGGGGCTACATTAGATGTCGGTAAATTCTCTTTCTTAAATAGGACAGGTAGGGACTGGAATGGGCTTAGTAGAAATGTTTTTGAAGGGGATGAAATCAGGTTAAAGTTATTCCGTCAGAGGGTTAAGGAGATGGTGGTATAGGGGTACTTAGGGAACTTGCCACCGCGCATTTATGTGCATTTGCAAGAGTTAAATAATAATAATAAATAACATTACAAAAATATGCTAAAAGTGATTCTTGTATAATTATGCACAATGGTGGCACTTGAATTTGCCACCCACCTCTGAAAATGGTTCTGAATGTCTAATTGGTTGATTGCAGCTAGTGGTATACATACAACTAGAATCATTGCTAGCATTGTTCACTCATTGCAGCTATTTGCTTCATCAGGTTGCATTTCCCAATTTCACTTGATACAAAAATAGCATGCAATTTTCCGGTCCTTGCTTCCAATATTTCTGAAAATTACTCGTATAATACAATTTCAATGATTGCAATTATGTTTATATAGATAGATAGATATTTATTAATTTAGCATTATTGCTATTTTTTCTTTGGTTTACATATACAACATACAATTTTATAACACTTATTATACATAAATCATGGTACAGGAATAAAGAATTATTACATAATTATTCCTGTAGATAGTTCTTATCTTAAAATATTATACATTTATATTGAACTAAATATAGTACTGTACCTAGTGCTTGATGTGTTGGGGAACAAAGAATTGTGAGTAATAAGCCAGGGAGGGGGGGGGGGGCTGGTCTGCCCAACCCTGTTGATTGGGTTTTTGTGAACATCCTTTCACATATCATCATTTCATCTTTCCATTTTCACCCTCTCATTCGTACTCCCATTTAATATAGCTGCTGGTGGGATACATGGAAAATTAATACAAATTTGAACGCAATTGCATTTTCCGAAAGCTCAAATCGACTGAACCACTCTTGTGGTAATATTCTAGTTATAATGTAATTGTAATTCATACTTACAGATGGTTTACACAGTATCACTTTTCAAAAATATGTGGATTCATTGCCATGGATTTGATCCAGAGGAAGATGAAGACATGAAGAAAGCAATAAGGGAAAATGGAGGAGAACCAATTGAATTGCACGATCCCAGACTCACTCACGTGGTTAGTTCCTACCAGTAGACTAGACTGAGTGGCCTTGACCAAAACAACATGGACGTGAGCTGAGCCGAGACGTGAACAAAGATGACCCAGGTCATATCCAAGGAAGTGTACACTGAATGTACACTGAAATTTCATCTAATAATTACATGCAACTACATTACTATAACACATAATATACATGCAATTAGTATGACTCACACCAACGTAATTCTTGGAAACCTATAAAATGGCTTTCAATTAGAATTTCAAACAATTACCTGCGAGGCAAAATGCAAGCCTTCCCCATTGTTGGCTCGTGATTGTGTACATCATTGGCAATATCTCTATTAAACATGTAGTCACAAATATTGAGCAGAGTAATCAGGTGTTCATTAGCCATGGTAGTATTTTAGTACTTGAATGTTAATGTATGTGTAATTATGTTTACAGTTGATACGATTCTTATAAGTTGGCACTAATAAAGTGATGGCCAGTTCACACGACGCATTGTAATGTACCGTTGGAAGGCTGTAGTGCCAATGCCAGGTTTTAGGACTGAAGCTTAAAACGTTTTCAGCCTACCAATGTCAATGTTTTGTTAATTCACATGGCAGCATTAGAAGGCTATAATACTCCAACGATGGCATTGCAATGTACCGTTGGAAGGCTGTAGTTCCAATGCCAGGTTTTAGGACTGAAGCTTAAAACGTTTTCAGCCTACCAATGTCAATGTTTTGTTAATTCACATGGCAGCATTAGAAGGCTATAATATTCCAACGGTGGCATTGCAATGTACCGTTGGAAGGCTGTAGTTCCAATGCCAGGTTTTAGGACTGAAGCTTAAAACGTTTTCAGCCTACCAATGTCAATGTTTTGTTAATTCACATGGCAGCATTGGAAGGCTATAATATTCCAACGGTGGCATTGCAATGTACCGTTGGAAGGCTGTAGTTCCAATGCCAGGTTTTAGGACTGAAGCTTAAAACGTTTTCAGCCTACCAATGTCAATGTTTTGTTAATTCACATGGCAGCATTGGAAGGCTATAATATTCCAACGGTGGCATTGCAATGTACCGTTGGAAGGCTGTAGTTCCAATGCCAGGTTTTAGGACTGAAGCTTAAAACGTTTTCAGCCTACCAATGTCAATGTTTTGTTAATTCACATGGCAGCATTAGAAGGCTATAATATTCCAACGGTGGCATTGCAATGTACCGTTGGAAGGCTGTAGTTCCAATGCCAGGTTTTAGGACTGAAGCTTAAAACGTTTTCAGTCTATCAATGTCAACGTTTTGTTAAGTCACATGCAGGGGCGGTTCTACAGGGCGGGCCAGGCGGGCCCGGGCCCCCCTGACTTTTTACTCCCTCCATCATGAAAAAAACGCGGGAGCTAATTTTTCAAATTTCCAATACTGTTAATTGCGTCAGAAGTTGTCAGGGAGAGTTGAGTCTGACGTCAGAGCTTTTTTCCGAAATACGGTACGTTACTCCTCTACTGACTTTTTTGGGGTGAGAGGTCCGAAGCTCTGACGGGATAGTAGCTCTAATGGTCTATTACGTGCGCCGGAAGGAACAATAGAAGTAGAAGAATCATTACAGAGATGAACTAAAATCGCCGTCGAAGAATTAGGATCATAATATTCTGGACATAGCATTGGAAATGAAAATCCAAGCAGTTTACTTTTTTATTGAAAGAAACTCACTCATATGCGGCCGATATACGTCGATATGTTTGTGGGAGTGATTTTTATTCATCTGCTCGAATCAACGTATCTCGGCCGAATATGAGTAAATTGATTCCAATAAGAAAGTAAATTGCTCAGATTTTAGTGGTTAGAAATTGGGATGCCAATTATTCAAAAACTATAACCAACATAAACTCTGGAAAGACTATAGTAGCCTATCTGAATTAAAACTCTACAATACTTGACTGTTAAATGATGAACCTCTTGATCTGATCTAGGATAGAAGTTAGAATTGTTCTCAGAATTAGACAATATAGACTCTGAGACATTGTTGCAGGTAGTGTGACAGACAGGTTATGATTTATGTCGACATCCGAGTGTCTGAGATAAGCCTACAAGAATACATGTGTTTGGGAAAACCAACATTTACCTTTTCCAAAACCGTGAAATTATGCGCATGGGACTGTGAGTGCTATAATAATGATAATAAAAATTGCATTTTAGCACAAGAATCATCAGTCAGTGTGTATGAGTCTATGGAACAGTTCGCTTGTCTTTTGGAGTATTTTGTGAACTCAGTGCTTGTTGCTGAGTGTAGAGTGTAACTGTGTAGCAA
>OZ023327.1:74418021-74483209 GCA_964007535.1 Brachyptera risi | reverse complement strand
TATATATATATATATATATATATATATATATATATATATATATATATATATATATATATATATATATATATATATATATATATATATATATATATATATATATATATATATATATATATATATATATATATATATATATATATATATATATATATATATATATATATATATATATATATATTCATATATATTTATATATATATATATATATATATATATATATATATATATATATATATATATATATATATATATATATATATTTATATATTTATATATATATCGATGGTGGAAAGCCAAAATGTTGTAAGCGCCTTTTTTTTTTGCATATATTCTGTCCAGAAGGTCATCTCCATCGATGTGCAAAGTGTCGTAAGTGACATTCCAATACTGAAAGCATGGTCGCCAATTCAATTCTGTCTTAAGCGACAAGACTCAGTTTCTTTCTGCACATTTTGTTGTAAGCGGCATCTGTTAACAGGCAAATATCAAGTAATCAATTCTCCATTCATTGAGCTAAGGTATAGAAGGTATCAGTATGCGTGCGTGAGGTATATCTTTGTTCGGTTTTGTCTTGTTCCTTGTCTTGTTCAAATGTATCAGCATTTTTCATTCAGAACACAAGACATAGAAATGAGACAGAAAACCAAAATTAAATTGCTTATTCACAGACCCTTATCAGGGCTGAACTGTGGTGATAACAGAAATAATTACTCTATATTACACAAAAAAACTCATGTGCAAGGCATGGAAAGCTTCAACAGAAGTTCACAAGTTTGTCATTCATGGTGTGTGTATGGAAATCAATCAAAAAATGAAAGAAGTTTACGATGAATTACTATTTTGTATTAAATGGAAAAATACTTGTGAATTAAAATGTGATGACATAGAAATGAGAATCAAAATAATTACACAACATACCACTGAGAGATCACAGTAATGCTCAGAACTGACCTCACTGAAAATCAGTATCATAGGATACATGAATTCTGTTTGAAATTTGTGTAATTAGATCAGTACTCAAATTCACTGAAATTTCGTTGAAAGTAATTGGTATTGGATATTCGAGACCTCTTTTCTCGCACTCATTATTGAATGAGAGAATTTTGAGGTTGTTCGTTATTCTAGATCTGGTAGTATTTGCAGACTGATCCACAATATTTCCGAAATAGTCGTGGGAATAATTTTCAGATTTTATCTGTGGTCAAATAGGTTATTGATTGGTGAAACATTGCAATGGCAAAATATTCCTTCTCATGACATTCCCGTACTTTCTCTGAACTTGAGAAGGAGTTCGGGTCCTTGAGAAGGAGAAGGAAATTTGGGTCATTTCCGTTTGTGTAGAGAATCTGATGTAGGCATAATAATAACAATTAAACTCAGTTATTCTAACGCAATATCGTTGAATCTATTGACAGAAATGATCCGGATAACTTGAACCATTTGAAGATGACGCATAATTTCAACGTGTACTATACCATGACACAATATGTCGTAAGCGTCAAATATGCTACGCAATTTCCCAATTAATATACAATATTTTGTCGTAAGTGCCAAAAGTTTGTGAAAACTCGATATATTTTCATGAAAATTTGTGACAACCTGTGAACATATGTACAAATATGACACATGAATTTTGAGAATCATATCTCCAAAATTGAATTTATTAAACGTTTTTAATTCCCTGTGAACAATTTTCAAGATGGCGCTTACGACATTTTGGCCTTCCACCATCGATATTGTATACACATACATACATACATAATAATTTATATACATACATTATCTGATGAATGAATTATATGAACATATTAATTTTTTGTTGTAGTGTCCAGACTTTCGGAAAGAATATCCAGCATTTGTAAATTTTTTTGAAAGATCTAGTAAAACTCTAACGGAGTGTGATGAAACTAAACCCCGATTCCATGCGTTCTTGCAAGCATGTAAAGTCAAGCCCAACTTTCATCGCCAGAATCTGAAAGACCTCATGATCCGTCCTGTTCAACGATTAGCTTCAACTGTCCTCATATTGAATGGTAGGTGTACACTGATATTGTAGCCACCCCTTGTAGCTTATTCAGCTACGGCAATACCTTAGAAAGTCAAGCCCAACTTTCATCGCCAGAATCTGAAAGACCTCATGATCCGTCCTGTTCAACGATTAGCTTCAACTGTCCTCATATTGAATGGTAGGTGTACACTGATATTGTAGCCACCCCTTGTAGCTTATTCAGCTACGGCAATACCTTAGAAAGTCAAGCCCAACTTTCATCGCCAGAATCTGAAAGACCTCATGATCCGTCCTGTTCAACGATTAGCTTCAACTGTCCTCATATTGAATGGTAGGTGTACACTGATATTGTAGCCACCCCTTGTAGCTTATTCAGCTACGGCAATACCTTAGAAAGTCAAGCCCAACTTTCATCGCCAGAATCTGAAAGACCTCATGATCTGTCCTGTTCAACGATTAGCTTCAAATGTCCTCATATTGAATGGTAGGTGTACACTGATATTGTAGCCACCCCTTGTAGCTTATTCAGCTACGGCAATACCTTAGAAAGTCAAGCCCAACTTTCATCGCCAGAATCTGAAAGACCTCATGATCCGTCCTGTTCAACGATTAGCTTCAAATGTCCTCATATTGAATGGTAGGTGTACACTGATATTGTAGCCACCCCTTGTAGCTTATTCAGCTACGGCAATACCTTAGAAAGTCAAGCCCAACTTTCATCGCCAGAATCTGAAAGACCTCATGATCCGTCCTGTTCAACGATTAGCTTCAACTGTCCTCATATTGAATGGTAGGTGTACACTGATATTGTAGCCACCCCTTGTAGCTTATTCAGCTACGGCAATACCTTAGAAAGTCAAGCCCAACTTTCATCGCCAGAATCTGAAAGACCTCATGATCCGTCCTGTTCAACGATTAGCTTCAACTGTCCTCATATTGAATGGTAGGTGTACACTGATATTGTAGCCACCCCTTGTAGCTTATTCAGCTACGGCAATACCTTAGAAAGTCAAGCCCAACTTTCATCGCCAGAATCTGAAAGACCTCATGATCCGTCCTGTTCAACGATTAGCTTCAAATGTCCTCATATTGAATGGTAGGTGTACACTGATATTGTAGCCACCCCTTGTAGCTTATTCAGCTACGGCAATACCTTAGAAAGTCAAGCCCAACTTTCATCGCCAGAATCTGAAAGACCTCATGATCCGTCCTGTTCAACGATTAGCTTCAAATGTCCTCATATTGAATGGTAGGTGTACACTGATATTGTAGCCACCCCTTGTAGCTTATTCAGCTACGGCAATACCTTAGAAAGTCAAGCCCAACTTTCATCGCCAGAATCTGAAAGACCTCATGATCCGTCCTGTTCAACGATTAGCTTCAACTGTCCTCATATTGAATGGTAGGTGTACACTGATATTGTAGCCACCCCTTGTAGCTTATTCAGCTACGGCAATACCTTAGAAAGTCAAGCCCAACTTTCATCGCCAGAATCTGAAAGACCTCATGATCCGTCCTGTTCAACGATTAGCTTCAACTGTCCTCATATTGAATGGTAGGTGTACACTGATATTGTAGCCACCCCTTGTAGCTTATTCATCACCCACTCATTTATAACAACACATGGACTAGTTTTTGCCGTGGTTGTATCAATCAATCAGTATTATTGTAAAGAGCACTTCTCGGAGTGAGTTATTGCAACGATAATTATCGTACTGTAACTTGACACATTGTTTTTTCAGAGCTTCTCAAGAAAACTGACATCAAAAGTCCAGATCATGCTGCTTTAACAGATGCTTTGAAAGAAATCAGTGAAACAGTTGCATTAATTAATGACGAGAAGAAAAAGTCTGAAACCCTAAGTCAAATTTTTGACATCTATAATTTGATATCAGATTGCCCGGTAAGTTACAGTTTTAGGTCCAAGTGAGAGCGGGACACGTAACCTAGTCTATGTATGACAGCAGGCCTGCCCACATCTGATTGTTGTGTGGTTCGTGACTATATTGTCACAATTTCACAATTACATGTTAGTGTGCTGCCAATAGATGTCACAATTTGTCACCTATAATGCAGATACATACCTTAACTTCTGCATGCGTTCCCATCCACGAATATACAAGAAAATGAGCTTGACACTTTCCTTATGACAATTAAGGGTTGCTGCTCAATTTCAATATTTTCCATCTATTTGTAATTTAAGGACTTTGAAATCGAATTGGATATTTATTCAATGAATTTGAGTTGAAAATATTTCCGATATCAATAAAATATTGTAAAAACTAGAACAATACGCTGTTGCCAGGAATTTGGTATTTGTATTTAACTTACTCATTACAGATTGTTTTTAGAACAGGTGGTAATGATTACTATCATGAAATCAAAGGAAAACAAACAAACATAGCCTACTTGGTAAAATTATACGTTGTTATTTCTTCTTAACTCTCTTCTTAAAATCACTTATCTTCGTTATATTGTTCAACTCTTCTTCCAATTCATTCCATTCCCGCGTCGTTCTCTGGATGAATCCATATTTCCCTACTTCTCTATCCACTCTCTCCACTTCCATTCTTACCCCTCCCCTTGTACTTCTTTGTAATTATTTTCCAAATCTATTGCTCAATTCCTCCCATCCTGTATATTCATTCTTGACTCCAACAAAATTGCACATTCTTTCTATTTGTCTTCCTTTTGCCAAATTTTCCCATCCCATTTCCTCAATCATTTTACTAGGTCCTTATATTTTATATAAATATATTATAGGGTATATTTTATAGGTCTTATATATTTTGAGCGAGAAATTTGAGTCTTAGCCATTCGTAGTAAGATAAAATTTACACAGAGCAGTGAATGTCTCTATGCAGCGAGCTAAATTCATGCATCTGATTCCATTCTGATTTCTAACCATAATTGTGGTATTGTTTCATTCAATATTTCCAATATTAGCTGAATATTGAAAATTTTGATTCATTTTTGATGTTTAAATTACGGTATCATATCCACATTTCTTTTGGACGGCAACCTTCCCTACAACCTACAGTTGTTATGAATCCTAGCGTTCCTCTCAATCTAGTTTTTTAGTAAATGTAAATTTCAAAGCAAATGCAATGGTTGTTTGTTTCATATCAAAAAGAAACATAGGGTCTACCGTCACGAATACAGTAAAACCTCGTTTATATAATACCGTAATTACATTCATAAGTTTCATTTTCTAACCCACCCAAACGCTTCCCATGTTGAACTATTTCATACGTTTTTCATAATAGTGTATTTTTTCAGTATGGTCCCGTGAAATATGTACTAATGAGTTTCAATCTACTTTAACAATTCGGTGCCTGTTAATTAATTAACTAATAATTTCAGGCCGACCTGTTGTCATCTCAACGAGATTTGATTCTCCATTTCGAAGCGATTGAATTACGTGATCATGGATTTGGCAAACTTGGGGATCATTTAGTGTTTTTTGTTTTCGTTGACATTGTCCATGTAAGCATATTTGTATATTGATGACTAATATTTTGCTACTTGAACATATTTCTAGCAGTGCACTATTGCTGCTTCACACGTTATTATTAGGTACAAACTGTCAAATAGGCCTTTAGATATCATTGTATGTTTCACAATCGAAAGAGCGAGCTTCTGCCACCCTGAGCACAAACATTTAATACATTGATATCTCAGCTCCACTTCATTTGAGGTATACAGTAGTTTAAAAATTCATCTACTAAATGATAACATTAATCAATTAAGAAAACTCAACTTTCCCTTCATTGGATGAAATTCAAGAATATTCTACATCAAGCTGCTTCCTTCAGATGATACAGGCATATGTGTCGGACTAATCACCCGAGTACCCCTACTGAAATTAGATGGCAAATCACGTGTCTAAAATGTCCCTAAGTATGACCGTGAATTGCCCGTGTTTCGGCCGTGTTATTTCAGTACGGGTAATGAAGTTGCATACACGTCATAACAAATAAGCACATGTAGTATGAGAATAAGCCAGCTAGTAGATGGGCAAGCATCTTGATCCCCATGTTGAGAGGTCCTGAAGTAGCAGGCTGATATGACTGTCAGCTGTCGTAGTGATCCACTGTTTATCTAGAAACGTGCTTCGAAGTGTTCAATCTAATTAGTGTTTGGAATCATTCTTGAGTGTTCTTATATATGAACACTTTAGATGACCGACAGGTTGACTTCACTAGCTAGCTGGTAGGTTGCTACAATTGGTGGGATGCCTTCTCAAATAGTTCAGTATTTACGTCGCTAATTGGGATGGACAGTTATTGCACGCTCTCATTATTTACAAATGATCTTGAGGTTATCAAACATCGAAAATACATCAATTATCATAAGGTTTTATGATGCCAATTCTTTAATACATTTTTTCATTCTGTGAACTCACCACAAAATTAATTTTTATATCATTTATGATTTATAATCGACATTATAATCTCATTGATGTTAATTATTCAATCTAGGTGTGTAAAATACGGTCGAAAGTGTTGCACCTTGGTGATATGGCTTCCCCTCAGCAGCTACGGCAAGCAACAAACGGACAACCATACAAACATCTCACTCTGATTCCGTTGAAGAATATCACAAGAATTGTTGACATTGTTGATAATTCAAGTAAGTTGTGCAGATTTCAATGTTCAATAACTGTACAAGAAATAATTGTAAGCACAGCTAGGATTTTTGAAGACCTGAGGAAATGCTGAAGCCATTGAATTATCTTGATGAGTGTCACCTGCATATACATCCAGTCATTCAACTGGTATACATAGTTCAACCATTTACACATAGAATGTGCCAATTTATGCATTTTTACAAGTAAGGTGACCCTTGTCAAAATAATTCAACACATTTATAGGAAAGAATTTCAAAATTTGAGAATGAAACTATGTTTATAAAATTGAACATTTCTTGAATTTGATCTGGGTTAAAACTAATACTTGAAAATTGGATATGTTTCTGTACCAAAGGGTTGATGGATGTTTCCCGAGCTTAAGGTTAAAAGTATTGCCTATTGTATGATACCCCCAACATTCAGTATTTATTTAATATGTTTGTTTTTTCAGATGTTGTCAATTCATTTTCTCTGTGGGTACGTGGAAATAACGACTATGAGGATAAGAAATACTCGGTACAATTGACAGGCAAAGTAATAGGCAAGAAAGATTTACTACAGTTTCTTACAGGACACATAAACAAGAATAATACCAAATCCAAACTCGTGAGTTTTTGTTCTCTTCAGCTTTTTGAAACTTTAAAATGATTGTCAAGATAAATACCTTTCATGTTCTTTCCAGTACGACTTTCTCATCGAGAGAACTGGCGAGATGGAAGGCATTTTAACCGGTGGAGCCAGGCTCAATAAGCCGTTCAAGGCCTTCAGCAGGTAGCACCACGATCCTCAACCAACATAATCATTACAACTTTCCAATATTTGTAATCAGGAAATAATATAATTGATCCAGTTTATTTATATTGGGTTGATGACGCACTGTACTAATGACTGCAATCTATTGGCGTCGGTGAATGATGTATGAGATGGTGGGATGAAGAGATTAAAGGTTATTTCATTAGGTGTATTCGGATAGTGGGTAAAAGTCGGTCATGGCCTGTTAAGGAACCATCCCAGTATTGACCTGAACAACTGAGGGAAACCACAAAAAAACCCTGGCAGAATGGTCGACCATGGCAGGAATCAAACCCCAGTCTCCTGAATGACAGTTCAGTGTGATAACCAGAGCCATCGTTAGGGGGTCTCAGGGGGGGCAATCGACATTTGCGCCCCCCCAATGACTTATCCTCCTTTAAACTATATAATGTTGACCTACGAATAAAAACACAATTAAATATGATGAGTTGATGACTTATTGATATGAATTGTATCAGTATACACTCTACTGCTTTACACTTTCTTTTTTCTTTTCGATAATGATTCAATTATTAGATTTCAAAACTGCTCGTGAATTGCAAAAATCACTTGAGATATAACCATATTTCAAAAAATTCCCTGCTGGGAATTGTGCTGGGAAAAATCGCGAAAATAGCTTCGAAAATGTCCATAATGATTATACCATTAAAAATAACTTTGGTAATGTCCATTGTGATTGAATCATTTGACTAAAACTGCTTGTAAATATCAAAAATCACTTGAAAAATGACATGGGTCTATTTCAAAAAATTACCTGCGGGGCTTTGCTGGGAGAAATTGCAAAAGTATAGCTTCGGAAATGTCCATGATGGTGCAATTATAAGACTCCAAAATCACTTGTGAATCACAAAAATCTCTTGAAAAATGTCCATATTTAAAAAAATTCCCTTCTTCCCCCCCAGACCCCCTTTACACGCGTGGCAGGCAGGCCCGGTCCTAGTGATTTTTCATGCGTAAGAGAGATTCATTCTGCCCCCCCCCCCCCCCCAATAAAAAGAAACATATAGGCCTATAGTTTAATCACATTATTACACAAAAGTTAATTTACAATCAAGATACACTTCTTTAACATTTGAATATTCAATTTTTTTGTTGGTAGTTTTACTGTGGAGCAACAAATTAATTAAACATCTTCGAAAATATTATAGTTTCATTGTTACATTTTACATAAGCCTACATACTAGTTTAATCACATCAAGCCTACTTGAAGTTCACTTTTCTAGTTAATTAAACATCTTTGAAAATATTATAGTTTCATTGTTACATTTTACATAAGCCTACATACTAGTTTAATCACATCAAGCCTACTTGAAGTTCACTTTTCTAGTTAATTAAACATCTTTGAAAATATTATAGTTTCATTGTTACATTTTACATAAGCCTACATACTAGTTTAATCACATCAAGCCTACTTGAAGTTCACTTTTCTAGTTTTCATTGCTGAAAATTCTGCAATTAACTCTTCCATATCTAATTGTCTTGTCTCAAACTTGAAAGCTGTTAACGAACGAAAGAATAACGGTCAATGGATTATGAAATACTCTAGAATAGGATACAATAGAGGTGGATCCATGTCATGTTCATGGGGAGAGGAAGGGGGGATTTTAGTTTCTTAAAAAAATGCCGCATGAGAACAGTTGTGCAACGGCCTGTTACCACGAAGCCGGCGACCCGCGAGGGTCAAGGGGGGAAGGCCCCCTTCTGGACCCGCAGGGAATTTTCAGAAATCACACCCATTTTTAATACGGTTTAGCGTGTTTCAGATGAGGTTTAGATGCCGAAATATCTACTAATGGAATTAAAAATGGCTCCAAAAACCAATATTTGTGGCTGCAGGGTCGTTTTGTGTCATTTTAGCACCCCGGGCAAGCACTCAGTTGTGCGCCCCCAAAACTGAGTGGGGACATCGATGGTGAATGCAAGGAGGGCCACGCGACCCGCAGGAAATTTTTTGAAAATCCATTTTTTTAAAACGATTCTACGGGTTTCAGGAACTACACAAAATTTCTGGAATACATGGATTTTAACAAGGCTAATTTTGCCAAATGGCTGTTCTAAGCAAATGCAATGCTGAATTAATCTATCCATAATCTATAATTGTATGATAATCATTAATCTATAATTAATATAACAGTGATATTTGAATATGAGAACATTTACTCCAGCCAGTGATCTGAATAAAATATTAATTTGATTCAAAAATTGATTTGATTTGTTTCCTGATGGAAAGACGTCACAAATGGGCGCAGATAGTGCTCCTTGAATTTGGCCACTGCGCGATGGGCAGCCGCCCTCTATGCCCACCCCTAGAAACAACCCTCGTCGTTATTATTGTGATGAATTTGATGCATATACACATCCATTCTTATTTTATTAACGGACATTTAGTAATATTGTCATGAACTTTCATTTTTGGAAAACATTTCATCTGTCAACTGTAATTAACACACAAGATAGGTCTATGAATTGAATTGTGTAGAAAATGTAACTATGATATATAAATTTGAAAATCGTACATTCTAAGAAGAAATATGCCGCCCCTAGAAAAGTGTTGCCCTAAGCAGCCGCTTATGTCGCTTACGCCTAGAACCGGGCCTGGTGGCAGGTGCCCAGCTGGGCGATCATTTTATTCATGTAACCTGTGCGCCCCCTCCTAATGACGTCCCTGTTGATAACCATTCGACCACTTGCCTCAGTCTGATCTAGTCTAATTTTCAGGAGACCGGCGTTCGATTCCCGCCATGGTCGACCATCCTGACAGGGGTGCATCGTGGTTTCCCTCTGTCGTTCAGGTTGATACTGGGATGGTTCCTTACGACCGACTCCTTCCCACCATCCAAAACACCTGATAAAATAACCTTTCATCTCATCATCTCATTCATCATCCACCGACGCCAATAGATCGTAGGCATCAGTATAATGCATTGTTGAAAAATATATATATATACAAAAATTAAGATTGCATGGAAGTGGATTCAGCAGAATATCACTATTTGATGATAACTCCTAAAAGGCATAAGATGAAAATGTTAATATGGGAGGAACACAGATATTTATAATACCTGTAGGTGTAATACCTTACAAGAGAAACTATTTTACATTGCATAATTTTCACAACAATATGGCTGAAAAAATGGATTATTTCAGCTGTGAATACCTGTGAAAATGTTAGAATCCAGAGTTTATGATTTTACTTCACATCATTTTGAATGTATCAATGAGAAGTGCATTCCTCCCATTTTAAAATGTTGATAACTCATACTGTTGATAAAGTAGTGTCTAGATAGGCAATGCCATATGCCAGAGCCTATATGCTCACCAACAATGAAAACGTTGACTTGACCACAGCGCTCCTAGCAGCATTCACTCGCAACAGTGCTCCTAGCAGGATTACCAGCGTAACACTACCAGGGTCTGTTTAGATAGGCAATGCCATATGCCAGAGCCTATATGCTCACCAACAATGAAAACGTTGACTTGACCACAGCGCTCCTAGCAGCATTCACTCGCAACAGTGCTCCTAGCAGGATTACCAGCGTAACACTACCAGGGTCTGTAGACTGTTTAACCAGGGCGCTGCCACTCTATCCCGTAGGATACTTCTTTACTCAATGCTCATACTGTTGATAAAGTAGTGTCTAGATAGGCAATGCCATATGCCAGAGCCTATATGCTCACCAACAATGAAAACGTTGACTTGACCACAGCGCTCCTAGCAGCATTCACTCGCAACAGTGCTCCTAGCAGGATTACCAGCGTAACACTACCAGGGTCTGTTTAGATAGGCAATGCCATATGCCAGAGCCTATATGCTCACCAACAATGAAAACGTTGACTTGACCACAGCGCTCCTAGCAGCATTCACTCGCAACAGTGCTCCTAGCAGGATTACCAGCGTAACACTACCAGGGTCTGTTTAGATAGGCAATGCCATATGCCAGAGCCTATATGCTCACCAACAATGAAAACGTTGACTTGACCACAGCGCTCCTAGCAGCATTCACTCGCAACAGTGCTCCTAGCAGGATTACCAGCGTAACACTACCAGGGTCTGTAGACTGTTTAACCAGGGCGCTGCCACTCTATCCCGTAGGATACTTCATTACTCAATGCTCATACTGTTGATAAAGTAGTGTCTAGATAGGCAATGCCATATGCCAGAGCCTATATGCTCACCAACAATGAAAACGTTGACTTGACCACAGCGCTCCTAGCAGCATTCACTCGCAACAGTGCTCCTAGCAGGATTACCAGCGTAACACTACCAGGGTCTGTTTAGATAGGCAATGCCATATGCCAGAGCCTATATGCTCACCAACAATGAAAACGTTGACTTGACCACAGCGCTCCTAGCAGCATTCACTCGCAACAGTGCTCCTAGCAGGATTACCAGCGTAACACTACCAGGGTCTGTTTAGATAGGCAATGCCATATGCCAGAGCCTATATGCTCACCAACAATGAAAACGTTGACTTGACCACAGCGCTCCTAGCAGCATTCACTCGCAACAGTGCTCCTAGCAGGATTACCAGCGTAACACTACCAGGGTCTGTTTAGATAGGCAATGCCATATGCCAGAGCCTATATGCTCACCAACAATGAAAACGTTGACTTGACCACAGCGCTCCTAGCAGCATTCACTCGCAACAGTGCTCCTAGCAGGATTACCAGCGTAACACTACCAGGGTCTGTAGACTGTTTAACCAGGGCGCTGCCACTCTATCCCGTAGGATACTTCTTTACTCAATGCTCATACTGTTGATAAAGTAGTGTCTAGATAGGCAATGCCATATGCCAGAGCCTATATGCTCACCAACAATGAAAACGTTGACTTGACCACAGCGCTCCTAGCAGCATTCACTCGCAACAGTGCTCCTAGCAGGATTACCAGCGTAACACTACCAGGGTCTGTTTAGATAGGCAATGCCATATGCCAGAGCCTATATGCTCACCAACAATGAAAACGTTGACTTGACCACAGCGCTCCTAGCAGCATTCACTCGCAACAGTGCTCCTAGCAGGATTACCAGCGTAACACTACCAGGGTCTGTTTAGATAGGCAATGCCATATGCCAGAGCCTATATGCTCACCAACAATGAAAACGTTGACTTGACCACAGCGCTCCTAGCAGCATTCACTCGCAACAGTGCTCCTAGCAGGATTACCAGCGTAACACTACCAGGGTCTGTTTAGATAGGCAATGCCATATGCCAGAGCCTATATGCTCACCAACAATGAAAACGTTGACTTGACCACAGCGCTCCTAGCAGCATTCACTCGCAACAGTGCTCCTAGCAGGATTACCAGCGTAACACTACCAGGGTCTGTAGACTGTTTAACCAGGGCGCTGCCACTCTATCCCGTAGGATACTTCATTACTCAATGCTCATACTGTTGAAAACTTAACACCAAAAAACTGATATTTTGAAAATCAACTCTCAAGTGTTCTCATTAACACTGTTAATTGAATGAATAAATAATTAAATATTGAATAATTTATGAATATTTACTTTTATGCAAAAATATAGTCGAGACCCTTAGAACCACCCTTGACATTTTGTGTTGGTATACCGTCACGTTATTATTTCAGTTTTGCCTGCAAAAGCACTTTCCAACTAGGAACTGCTTTGGGATTTCACAGAACTTCAAATGATGACCTCAAGTTACAGTATCCCAATGTATGCCTGCAATCCAGCAATGTCCTTCCAACTCGAGGAAACAGCAAACAAGGAGTAAGTTGACCATTTGTCACATGGCATTTGAAAATTAAAATTATATTATTGCTGTATAGATATAGTGTGAGTAAAGTTGAAAAGTAGAGTTTGAAAGAGTAGTAATTCAAGTTTTAACCCCTAATATACTAGGTGAGAGTTTCTTTCCAGCAAAGAGAATCCTTCTTGTACAGTAGTATGTTTAAGGATAGGGATATCTCCGCGTTGAACAATCATGAGAATTAGTTGAACTTGAAACAAGTCCTACGTGAATCGAACTAACTATCAGTAGCAGATGGTGACCTAAAGCTACAAAGCCATAGAACAGTGGGTGTACAGCTTTGCAAGCAGTCATCAGCTCACTGATATTTCTTACGCCTATAATAAAGATGCAATTTTCTCGTATTACACCCACATTTGAGACACAAAATTCATTTATCTTCATAACTAAACTACAATCTGTTCTCTTTGTTTGCATGGATTTCTTGAAGAAAAATATCTGAAATTTAATGCTGGCCATAACGCAAATATTCCAATGTATTTATATGAACAACATTTGAAAATTAAGTTTTTATAAAAAGTAAGAGTTTCATATATCAATTAATTTACATGATTAGTAGGCCTATTCAACTCCACCATGCTCTTTCAGCGAAACACCGTGATGACATTTGTCAAGAGATTAGAACAGAACGATCCCAATTATTGATAAGCATGTCAATATGGGATTCTTTCTTGGGGAAATGCTTCTCAATATCATTGGAATAAAATACTATCCATTCAAAACCGTATCATTTCAACAATAGTGCCCAATCATGTGAAAGATCAATTAAGCCACAGTATTCCCGAGTATTTTCGTTATTAGTCTGCTTCCAGTTCCTATGTTGTATGAATATCGAGTCATCTTGAAATACTATTTTTCAGAAGAATTTAAATTACATTCTAGTCATTCAGCTAATACTTGGTTTGCCTTACTTTCCAATTTTGTTCTTCCTACATGGAACAACAAAAATGGAAGGAGTAGTCTTAGTTATATAATTCCATTATTCTTCAATTCTTTGCCTAATAATTTGAGAAACTTTTCCAAGTTTTATGAAGTCAAACGAGAAATCGAAACTTTTATTCTTTCTAACATGGACGGTGTATGACCATTGTTGAATTATTTATAGAAACCTAGGTTTGGTTTCTTTGGTTCATCACTTTCTTGCTCAACACATTTAGGCCTACATTTGAATTTATTTGTTTTCTGATTATTTTGTTTATTCAAATAATATTTCTGCCATTTTTATTACTCATTCAACACCTACATATTATAGCCATATGATCTGGTGACTATATATATATTATTGTATTTTATTTTATATTTCAAAAATGTCAAGTAACGACTTTTTATTTTATGTGTACGAAGAGAGACAGTTTTTATTTAATTACATCAGTTATAACGCCACAGTTAAGCCCTTATGGGGCATTGTGGAAATTGACAAGTGAATGTGGAATTTGTAATTTACGTTAATTTATTAAAGCAATAAAAAAAAAATGTTTGGATGCTTGAACATCCAGCCATTAGTAGTAAGAGATTGGGAAAGGCGACAATAGCCTGGATCCGTGTGTGTGTCAGGTTCAAGCTTGCCTGAACAACAGGCTATGCAGCACATTTGGAAGGTAGAAGGAAAGCTGTGCGCTTTCTTTGACCACTTACTCTGATATGCTCTCAGTTTCACAAGTTGCCTTGTGTCGCCCTTGCAGGCTTTCAGCGGCATGGAGGTTTTATTATGCATTTGAAGCCACGGACGTTTAGCAAATGCAATGAATAATTACCTTCTTTTTGCTAATAGTTTTGGGATAATCTGTATTTTTCTCAACAATGATTGCGATAAAAAAACATTACACGGCGTGAAAGAAATGATCTATTCAAGATAAATTGATTAAAATGCCATTGTGCAGTACATACACACGAGCCCCCACTGCTTACTAATCTCATCCAACCTTATTTCAAATGAGTTTCATGGTAATTTCATAATTCCAACATTGTTTAACATGAGGAACCTCTCTTCCAGAGAAACGTATTATCTAGGTGTACTTAATACTAAATAGGACAGACCGCAGTTTGGAATTTCTGTTTTTATTTTCATTCAAATAATTATATTTGGAAACGAAAAGATTGCTTGCAACTTTAAGTAGATGACAAGTTTTACAGAGTTTTTTTTTTCCATTTCACACGTTCATGACAATCATGAGATGTTGCATGTTTGCAGGGGCGGACTGGGAAAATATTCCGGCCCTGGCAAATCTTTTCAAACAGCCCTAGGGTACTGTTGTTGTAGGGTAAATGTAAAAAAAATTCCATGATTTTTGTAATTTCAAAAATACCCATGAGAATAACATATAGCGGAAAAAATTAAGAATAATATTATTTTCTCGAAAAAATAAATTCTGCAATGAGTTTGAAGCTACGATTTTAAACATTTCTTGCAATTTTCAGATCAATCGGGTTAGCCGTTTTGAAGAGAAAAATAAAATGTGCCAAAATCATACCTACACGCTCACGCTCATACAACGCATTTATGGCTCTTTCCCAGTTAATTGAATCACGTAGGCCTCTCTCGGCTTCCTCTCCTCTTGAGATGAAGAAAATGTGAAATCAAGTGAAAAAATCAATCCAATGTTGGTTCCAGACTTTCCGTCTACATGATACAGATAACTGGATCATTAGAAATATAATAGTGACGAAGTTGATAGGCTATAAGACGAAATTGTTTGGATATAAATTAAAGTGTATCTTTGAAGGTTATTAGATTAGAAGCGGTTTCGAGCGAAATGCAGGGACGTCGTAAGGATTTGTTTATTGGGGGGGCGCACAGGTTACATGAATAAAATGACTAGCTGGGAAAGAAGTCTGGGGGGTGGAAGGCCCCCAGCAGAGCCCCGCAGGGAATTTTTGAAAGATAGGGACATTTTTCAAGTGATTTTTGCAATTCACAAGTGTTTTTGGAGTCTTTTGATTGAATCATCATGGACATTTTTGAAGTTGAACTTTTGTGATTTCTCCCAGCAAAGCCCCGCCGGGAATTTTTTTAAATGGGCCCATGTCATTTTTCAAGTGATTTTTGTTATTCACAAGTAGTTTTAGAGTCGAATGATTGAATCAGTATGGACATTATCAAAGTTATTCTTAATAGTATAATAATTATGGGCATTTTCGAAGTTATTTTCGCGATTTCTCTCAGCAAAATTTCAGCAGTGATTTTTGCGATTCACGAGCAGTTTTGGAATCTAATAATTGAATCGTTCAAATATCGCTCGCATCATCGCAAACTTTCTGAACAACTGTAGTGTTGTATTGCAAATATAATATTATGTGTTTATTCTAATAAGTTCATATTTGCGTAAACTATAAGTGCCGGCCCTAAGTGAGGCGGCCCACTGGGCAAATGCCCGGTTGCCAGATAGCCCAGTCCGCCCCTGCATGTTCGTACAACATGGAACCAGCTATTTTATCTAGGAACCCAAAAATATGTCAAGAGTTGGATAATTTTGCTGGGGCGGCTCGTGTGTAAGTACTGCAGAAAGGCAGCACTCCCTACGATTTTCCAAATTCATGCTATTTTTCAAATAAATTTATCTTGAATAAATAATTTCTTTCATGATGTGTAATGTTTTTTTCTAGCAATTATTGTTAAGAAAAATACAGCTTCATAAAAAAGTATTTACAAAATTAACGTAATTATTCATTGTTGAACGCCCGCAGCTTCAAATGCATCAAAATATCTACACTCCGCTGAACGCCTGCAAGCGAGCGGAAGGCAGCCTTTGATACACCTTCCGGAGCTGCATGAGTTACTGTGCTATCGTTGCTGATAGCTGGCCGAAGAATGAGGTTCAAGAGAGCGCGCGGAGAGGGGGGGGGGCGTGACATTAGCCTGTACACCTAGCATGAACTTCTCCAAACACTGCGAGACGCCGTGCACGCACTTCTTGCTCGCGAGGCCGGGTGTTTTGAGCCGATTGACAAGTTTCACCACTGCAATTACCAAGCTCTATATATTTTACACCCGATTGAGTTGATTTTTTCATTATGGTCTCACATTACTCACAGAAAAATGTAAAAAATACATGGTTGCATTTTTTTTTTCAAATTGAAAGTTAAAACATGTATATTTTTTATTGACATGGAGACACTTTTTCTGGAAAACGGCCCGAGATGAGTTGGGCGTTGTTTTTTTTCTTTTGTAGGAATTACAAATTAATTAATCTCACACATATTTTCTGATCCAAGCTATTCGATAATTTTTCTTTTCAACAATTATTTTAGCATGCTGTTTTCAAGATTTACTGATAATAATGCACAACTTTATTTATTATCTAGTTCATAAAAAACACGCACAAAAAATGTGAAAATACATCCAGTAAAATAGATTTTATTAACTTTTTCATTCCAAAATATGTTGAAAAAAAATGCCTAGGAAACGGCCATCAAACTTCACAGTATTCCGTTCTGAAGCGATTTTGGATCGCCACTAGATGATTGAAAGTTCAATATAAAATATACCAGTGTATTAATTCACATTATTTCTTCAGTATCCCCAAAAAGAGAACTGGAATGAATTAATTATCAAATCAAAAGAGAATGTAAATTCCAACAAATGAACATATCATCAGTGGTGTCCTTCCTTAATAGTCAGATAGTTTCATACTGAGCTTTCGGCGGGTGGCATTACGTAGAGTCACGCTGAGAAATCATGGCTGAGTTATATAGACCCACTAATCATATGAATCAATTGATTTATAGAACTTTTAATTTCATAAAACTCAATTTTTAAATTATACTTTCCAAATGAATACATCAAAATATTCAAGTTTTGGCAGCATTAAATTCAAGATATCTTTTTTCAATAAATCTGCAAAGACAAGGTCAACAGATTATGATTGACTTATGAAGAGAATTAATGTTGGGATCTGAACATGGATGTTAAATGAGAAAATTGAGTCTATTTTACCCTCATAGACGCAATTTTCTCATTTAACATCCATATTCAGATCCCAACATTAATTCTCTTGCCCCGAAAAAAGATTTAAAAATAAAATATTTGCGAAAAATATTCCCTGTAGACACTCATTGTTCTGTGGCTTTGTACCTTTGTATATCATTTTTTCATCAACTGCAGTACTCCCTATTGTTATAGTAACCAGCCGCCACTGTAATTTTGTGTAATCTTTAATTTTCAGGTTCTGGTCAAGGAAATAAATGAGAAAAAGAGCACATCTCTGACAGCAACTTTAATGAAACGTCTGTAAACATCTACGCCTCAAGCTCCAGTAATGAACATATATACCAGTGAAATAAAAATAAAAGAGTTGTTTTCTATTCACAATATTATCAGATTCCAGCATAATTTCGTTCTTGTTAATATTACATTTTCTGGTTATTTTGCATGATTGTTTGAAAGTACTATTATGAATTTTAATTGTGCCTTTTCTAATTAGAATAATTATCAGTAACATAAAATTATGTGAATTAAAATCAATTGCTATAATATACTTGACATGTTGTAGGATTACTGGTTGTACCCGGTCATAACGATGTAATGCTGGTTGAAATGAACTGCACTGTGAAGACATCTATTACCTTGTGGAGGATACCTGTCCTGACATCCTGTAGTAGTCTTGTGGAGAAATCCTGAGTGCACACCCTACAAGGGATTCCCCATTATTTTGTGCTAGTATTTTACATTAGATTACATTTCTTCATTAATCCACAGGATTTTTCATTTTAAAAAAATGAAAAATATATGGCAAGTCAATTTACATAATTATAGTTTGTTCTATATACAATGTATAGAAAAATATACATGGATAATCTGGATTGTAGTGCATACAAACCAAACATCTAAAACATAGGATGAAATTAACACACACTGTTATGTAAAGTAAAACTCAGTCATTATACATTAGAATCTTTCATGCTATATTTACTGGGTTGGTAATAATAAAATCTTTCATGCTATATATACTGGGTCGGTAATAATAAGATCTTTCATGCTATATATTCTGGGTCGGTGATAATAAAATCTTTCATGCTATATATACTGGGTCGGTAATAATAAAATCTTTCATGCTATATATACTGGGTCGGTAATAATAAAATCTTTCATGCTATATATACTGGGTCGGTAATAATAAAATCTTTCATGCTATATATACTGGGTCGGTAATAATAAAATCTTTCATGCTATATATACTGGGTCGGTAATAATAAAATCTTTCATGCTATATATACTGGGTCGGTAATAATAAAATCTTTCATGCTATATATACTGGGTCGGTAATAATAAAATCTTTCATGCTATATATACTGGGTCGGTAATGATAAAATCTTTCATGCTATATATACTGGGTCGGTAATAATAAAATCTTTCATGCTATATATACTGGGTCGGTAATAATAAAATCTTTCATGCTATATATATACTGGGTCGGTAATAATAAAATCTTTCATGCTCAATATACTGGGTCGGTAATAATAAAATCTTTCATGCTATATATACTGGGTCGGTAATAATAAAATCTTTCATGCTATATATACTGGGTCGGTAATAATAAAATCTTTCATGCTATATATACTGGGTCGGTAATAATAAAATCTTTCATGCTATATATATACTGGGTCGGTAATAATAAAATCTTTCATGCTATATATACTGGGTCGGTAATAATAAAATCTTTCATGCTATATATAGTGGGTCGGTAATAATAAAATCTTTCATGCTATATATACTGGGTCGGTAATAATAAAATCTTTCATGCTATATATACTGGGTCGGTAATAATAAAATCTTTCATGCTATATATAGTGGGTCGGTGATAATAAAATCTTTCATGCTATATATACTGGGTCGGTAATAATAAAATCTTTCATGCTATATATACTGGGTCGGTAATAATAAAATCTTTCATGCTATATATACTGGGTCGGTAATAATAAAATCTTTCATGCTATATATACTGGGTCGGTAATAATAAAATCTTTCATGCTATATATATACTGGGTCGGTAATAATAAAATCTTTCATGCTATATATACTGGGTCGGTAATAATAAAATCTTTCATGCTATATATAGTGGGTCGGTAATAATAAAATCTTTCATGCTATATATACTGGGTCGGTAATAATAAAATCTTTCATGCTATATATAGTGGGTCGGTGATAATAAAATCTTTCATGCTATATATACTGGGTCGGTAATAATAAAATCTTTCATGCTATATATACTGGGTCGGTAATAATAAAATCTTTCATGCTATATATACTGGGTCGGTAATAATAAAATCTTTCATGCTATATATACTGGGTCGGTAATAATAAAATCTTTCATGCTATATATACTGGGTCGGTAATAATAAAATCTTTCATGCTATATATAGTGGGTCGGTGATAATAAAATCTTTCATGCTATATATACTGGGTCGGTAATAATAAAATCTTTCATGCTATATATACTGGGTCGGTAATAATAAAATCTTTCATGCTATATATACTGGGTCGGTAATAATAAAATCTTTCATGCTATATATACTGGGTCGGTAATAATAAAATCTTTCATGCTATATAGACTGGGTCGGTAATAATAAAATCTTTCATGCTATATATACTGGGTCGGTAATAATAAAATCTTTCATGCTATATATACTGGGTCGGTAATAATAAAATCTTTCATGCTATATATACTGGGTCGGCAATAATAAAATCTTTCATGCTATATATACTGGGTCGGTAATAATAAAATCTTTCATGCTATATATACTGGGTCGGTTATAATAAAATCTTTCATGCTATATATACTGGGTCGGTAATAATAAAATCTTTCATGCTATATATACTGGGTCGGTAATAATAAAATCTTTCATGCTATATATACTGGGTCGGTAATAATAAAATCTTTCATGCTATATATACTGGGTCGGTAATAATAAAATCTTTCATGCTATATATACTGGGTCGGTAATAATAAAATCTTTCATGCTATATATACTGGGTCGGTAATAATAAAATCTTTCATGCTATATATACTGGGTCGGTAATAATAAAATCTTTCATGCTATATATACTGGGTCGGTAATAATAAAATCTTCCAGTTGTTGTTTGAGCACCTTCATATTCTTTTGCATTTTCAATTTGTCAGGTAAATTATCATAAAGAAGCGTACCCTTATACAAGTAGTCTTGTTCGTACATTACAGTGTTATGTGTGCATCCTAGATAGATATTATTTCCACCACTGAGTCCGAGCTCAGGCTAACATCTTCCAAACGTTTCCTGATGAAGATTACCAGTTCAAATATATATAAGCCAAACATTGTCATTATTTTAAAATCTTTAGAAAGTCCTTTACATGAAAATCGTCCCTTCTTGTCGTATAAAATTCGCAGTAAATTTTTTTGTACTTGAAAAATTACACTCATATTACCCCAGTAAATAATTCCATATCTCATAATTGATTCGAAATAACCGTGATAAACATCCTTCATCAATTCTAATTTCATATGCATTTTAATTATTCTTATAGCATAGCAAGCCTTGTTCAATTTTTTCTCTAATTTATGTACATGGGTTCTCCAATTAATATTTTGGTCAATTGTTACTCCTAAAAAATCAGTTTCTTGCACAACTCCCATCTCATCTATACCATTGAATACTGGTGGCATAATTACGTCAAAACAATTTCTGTGAGCGTTGTTAAATATAATGAGCTTAGTTTTTGAATAATTTAATACCAATTTATTGAGTTAAAAGTGATTATTTGTATCTTGTATGACTGAGTTGATATTTTCATGTGCTTCTTCAATATTCTCACCTGACACTAAAACAGTGGTGTCATCTGCAAATTTTGTAATTTTTGCATTTTTTACATACTTGCCAAGATCGTCAATATACGAAATAAACAGTGATGGACCAAGAATTGACCCTTGTGGTATGCCACAATTTATGATGCCAAGATCTGAATAAATTACATTCCTTGAATCATTTTCCCTACTGTAATTAAAAATTTCTGTTTCCTGTTCTTCACATAAGACTCAATTAGTTGGAGTGCAGTACCACGTATTCCCATTTTCCTTAATTTATGCGATAGTAAAACATGATCAATACAATCAAATGCCTTCTGCAGGTCACAGTATAATCCCAGAGTTATTTTATTCAAGTCTAATTGCTTCAGTATATACGACAAAGTATCAAGTATGGCATCCGATGTAGATTTGTTTTTGCGGAATCCAAATTGATCCGAGTTTATTATATCATTCATTTCCCAAAAAACTGTCATTCTATTCTTTATAACTGATTCATAAATCTTTGAAAAAATTGTTAACAGAGAGAGTGGTCTATAATTACTCATATGTCTTCTTTCCTTTACCTTTGTAGGTGGGTCTCACAATTGCTATTTTGAGATAATCGGGGAAAATTCCTGATGAGATGCTTTGATTTATCAATATGGTCAGTATATTCACGAATGAGTTGATAGTTCTCTCGACTACCAATACCTTGACATTGTCAATGCCTCGTTGTTGTTCAAATCCTTCACAATATTTATTATCTCGGTATTTGTTACAGGAACTAAATACATTGATTTTGACCTACTTTGACCTATATTAGGACAAGGAAGGCAATCAACCTATGACTCAGTTGTCAGTTGCCACTTTTCTACACACAACTGACGAGTACCTACTCGGCCAGAATAGCTATTTATTGTTCAAATATTCATCTATTTGCCTGTGATCTATTCAGTGAAAATAAATATCCAGTTTTATCAAGTATATAGTGCTACCTTTAGTCTCGGTGTCACCCTAACCTTGCAGCCAATCATCAATTGCCACAACCAACATGGGAATAGCTCCAACTAGCAAAATCGTCGTTACCCATGCTATTTGTTCCCTTAACTCTCGGAGAAATTTTCATTTTTATTCATTTTTCAGCCATTTGTTAACGGTTGATACACTTAAAAATGTAAAGAATAGTCAAATAATATGAAAATGTCAAATAAAAATAGAACTACTAGGAGCATACTAAAATGTATGCTTTAAAAAATCATCAACAGAGTAAAATGAGTGTTCAGTTAGAACCTCTTTAAGTAGTCATTTTGAAATATGATTTTCCTTAGCGTGTTCAAGTGTCTCTGGTAATTTGTTGTAAAACCTGCGTCCCACTTGTTCCACTCCCTGCGATGTCATTCTGAGTCGGCAGAATTGTTGTTGAATAAGGTTTGTCCCTCGGGTTGACTGAAGCTCATGGTTGCTCGTGAGGAGAGCTTCCGAGTGTTCATGCACATGCGTACGGATGTTGTAGATGTATAGACTATGGGTAAGGGAAGGATCCTGAGATCTCGGCTGCCTACACGACTCCCTGGGCCTGCGCTTCATCATGTGACGTACTATTTTTTTGGGGGTCGTAAAAACCTCATTACTGCTCGATGAGGAGCCCCAGAATATAATTCCATAGGATAAGATACTCTGGACTAGCGCAAAGTGTACAGTACGAATCAGTGATGTAGGACATTGCCTTGCCACAGTCCTGATTAGGAAGCCGCTTTTGGCAAGTCTTGCAACCAAATCAGTGGTGTGTGGCCCCCATTTCAGTTGGTTATCAACGACTAAGCCAAGGAACCTGGACGTGGAACTGACTTCTGTAGCAGAACTAGGAAGATGACCCATGCCATTGGGAGCCAAAATCCATGGTTTGTGTCTTGTCTGGATTCAAGGTGATACTATTTGTGCATTCAGTCTGGTGGTCTGTGATGGACTTCAAATCATTTTCCAGCTGTGGAAGTGTTGAGGACCCCACGACGGCCGTCGTGTCGTCAGCAAACTGGATGACATTGCTGGTCGGGTGAGAATGAGCCTTGATATTTGATATAAGATTTAAAGAGAGAATCTATCATTGAAGTTAATCACATGAATGTATCCAGGCAGCACAGCATTTGAAACAATGTAGTATCAACATCGTGATGCAGTAGTTCTCCATTTGCGGTCGATGGCATGTTCTCAATGTCGTAGCAACGTCGGTTCTCGGCTCAAACACACCATCGTATATACGTAGTCATTTGATGATCGCTACAACAATTGAGTACACCATCGTAGCAGCATTATAACTAGGGTTGCTGTTCGATTTCGATCGATTTTTGATCATAGGTTTTCGGTCGATATTGAAAAGTTTTCGAAGATCGAAAGCGTACAACAACAGCAAAAGAGTAGCGCGAGACGTCACGAGTAACGCGCTCGCTTCCATTGATGCCCATCGTTCCGAGATTTTCAAACGGTTGGTTGTCTCGAGTTGATACTTGTTCTGCTGCACGTGCGTCTAGTCCGTGCCTAGTCGTTTTGACGTGAAGGGTGGTTTTGACTTTCAACAAGTGTGAAGTGATTAATTGACTCCCAAAGTGAATTATTGCTTTTGAAATATCTATTATGACATATGAGATGAAATTATACATGCGAGGCAGAGGAGTTTGGTTTGGAAAAAGTCGAAAAACTACACGCATCACGTAGATGATGAAAACGTAATCTTAGATGAATATAGTGTTTCCAGTTTAAGAGAATTCTAAGAGGAAAAAGCAAACTGAAATATTAAAAATTGTCCGGAATATAAGCCAAGGGTTTTTCTCAAAATTTCAAGCCTAAAATTCACCCTGGGCTTATATGCGAATCTTGGCCTATAATTGGTTAAAAGTACGTGTTTTGCTCATTTTGATTGGGCGTACTGGACCCGCACACTCATGGCAAAGAACTCAACTTGAAACTGCGAGGTATTTCACTGAAAACACGTTAAACTAAAGATAGTCTACTATGCAACAATATATTCTCACCTCTCGTATGGAGTTATATTGTGGGGGGGATCTCCAAAAGTGTCTAGACTTTTCACTCTACAGAAGAGAGCTGTACGAATTATGTTAGGAGCCCAAAGAAGAACATCTTGCAGACCGTTATTCAAAGAACTTCAACTACTTACTGTGACAAGCATATATACATTTTCCATTCGATCCCAACAGTACACTCAAAAAATTCAAATCTCATTCAAAACAATCAAATCCATAGCCACCTCAGTAGAAACAACGACGATTACCACCTGCCGTCAACCAATGTATCAATGTCGAATAACAACCCCAACTACAACGGACCATACTTATTCAACTGCCTGCCCTCCTGGATTAAGAAAGAGAAGAATATTGTGCGCTTCAAGCTGATTTTAAATTGACGATGTGTTCTACAGTGTTCAGGAATTCAAATCATTCAAAACAACATTTTAAACTGTATTGCAAAGAGTTGCTATATTTATATTACAAACTATTTTAATTCAACTGCATCACAGATTGACTTATTCTATAAACATGTATATTTCATGTATGCACAAATATTTCACTGAATAAATAAATAATAATAATTATTATTATTATATAATATGATGCTCATTTACCTTGTCGGTACAACGTCAATTCACTGCATTGCCCCGATTTTGATTTAGGTTGATATCGATATTCTGCGTTGATACGACGAGGCCTAGGCGCTACATACTGATGCAGTGGCTCAAGCACGCGGGGCCAGATAAGTTGGACACCGCCACCCACCCACTAAGTCCAGGCCATGGCCATAGTTTTGAATAGGGTCTACGATTCATTTTTTCTTTGTTTTATTTAATTGACAATAAATCAAAAGTGCTCTGCAAAAAATAGCAACGTCGCTGGGAATTTTTTACTGGGGCGGGCACGAGATATTATACAATGATTGCAGAAAACACGAATGAGGGAGTTAGGGGCACACCAGCTCCGCATGTTTTTTTTTTACAAAATATGATATTCCAAGCGCTTTTTCATATTTTGGGAAAAGTTGTGATTTTATTTCCAGGCTGTGCTACAGCTTTGCCTATCCTTCACTACCTATTTTGAACAAGAGCCCTGCAGTGATTTTTTTCCAATATGGTATTTTAAGTGGTTGTTATATGCATATTTTGGAAAATGTGGTAATTTATTTCTGTGGTATGCTGAAGATTTCCCACTCTACTTATTTCAAATAGAAAGAGCCCCGCAGGTTTTTTTTGGAAACATGGCATTCAGAGTATAGGCCTATTAACCTACCTGTCACTATGAAAATATATTTGTCAATTTCTGGGTATGCTGCAGCTTTGCCCAGTCATAGACTACTTCAAACAGGAGCCCAACATGGAATTTAACTGACAAAAATGTTATTTTCATGGTTGTGTACCATATCTTTGAAAGTGCAGTTTTTCATTCATGCTGTATACTGAAGGGTCGCGCACGGATTTCTTCCGAAGATATGGTATTATAATTGTTGATTAATGTGGTTATCATGCTTTGCCCAGACTTCAGCTACAGCAACTAGAAGAATCATGTGGAAGTTTCTCTAAAATATTGTATTTGAAGTGTTTTTTGAAGTCATTTTGAAGATGTCATTTTTTGTTAGTGGGATATGCTTAATTTCTACCTGATAACTAAAGTGGTTAAAATAGAAGGAGGTAGGGAAGTCTTTTGAGAGTATATATATATATACTATTTCAATAATTTCTCATCAGCAAATTTTCAGAAGTGTATTGTTGTTCTGGGGTATGAGAAGCATTGCCCCGGCCCTTTTTACCTACTTCAAAATTTGATGAAGGAGTAGGGCCTAATCAAAGAATTCTACTCCTTGTATAATATTAGAAAAAAGCCATGTGTTCCTTTATCCTTTACTTGATTTATCCTATGATTCAATTATAATTATTAAATTAATTGATATTCTTCAAATCAAACCCTACTTTTCAAAAATAATAATGTAAATTTAATATTGCAATATTATGATGAGACAAAATAGAATAACATTCAAAAGATAAATAGTGAAGTGAATATTACAACTAAAAATACAAATATATATGATAATGTGAAATATTTCAAGTGAAGAAGGGATAGAGGGGATCAACTGAAGCTCAAATTCATATAATTTAATCATAAAAATGGTTCTAAAAGATGTATATCGGCTTTTCCAGAGCTAATAAAAATATGGTGGAAATGAATTCCTTTTTACGTTTATAAAATGAAAAAAAAGTACATTGGCCAAATAGTTGCCAGGGCTTCAATACGTACCATAATTACATGATCACTCAATTTGTATGCCTATTAGAAGAATATCCGCCAGTCCTTCTCATACAAATCATGTCAAACCACGATGAATATTTGGCTGGCCTATTTTTTTTTCTGTGATTATATATTTAAATATTTTATGAAGTCACCAATTTCAGCAAAGACTTTGCATTCTCTTTAATATATATTCAAATTAATAATTTCCGTTCAATTTATATCTATACCGCTTGCTCACAACATACTATTTATCAAAATGAATGTTTACCCTAATTTAAGTAAAAATTAAACATAAGTGTGAAAAGTTTCTCAATTACTGTGCTACATCAGATGGATAATATATTGAATAATTCCAAGAAAAAATCGAGAAAAAAATGATGAAGGTGCAAAAAATGAAAAAAAAAACGTCTTGGAAGAATCTTTTATCCAGATGCATGTATACTTACCAGGTCACTAGCAGCTGGCTGCTGGCTGCTGGCTGCTGGCTGCTGGCTGCTGGCTGCTGGCTGCTAATCACACATTGTTCTATTCTATAGGCTAGTATCGGCCTTTTTGTTTAATTGGGTTTCATCATGCATCAGTGGATGGTGCTAGTTTCAAGCTGCCATGGCTTGCTATTAAACTTAGTGTAACTTACTTACTAATTAAAATGTAATACGTATAATAGTTGTTGGCTGTTACATGATAAGCGGGTCCTCCTTTCAGATAGACTATCGCTAGGACGCTAGGACATTGAAGCAGGTTGGACGTAATATTACTATTACTATTCATCAAAACGAGAGTGAAAAAGAAATTATTGTTAACTGTAGAAACTAAAATTGCATATTTAGAAAAAAAATCCAGTTTTGCACGTATGTGAATATTTCCAGAGATGGCACTCAACATGAGCATACCACACTTGAGGATCATATCTTTCTCGTCTGGGCCATGAATAAGATAGTGCTCTCTCTTCCAGCGATATCCCATACTAAATCACTAGGACCGGGCCTGACGTCGGGCACATATCTTTCTCGTCTGGGCCATGAATAAGATAGTGCTCTCTCTTCCAGCGATATCCCATACTAAATCACTAGGACCGGGCCTGACGTCGGGCACATATCTTTCTCGTCTGGGCCATGAATAAGATAGTGCTCTCTCTTCCAGCGATATCCCATACTAAATCACTAGGACCGGGCCTGACGTCGGGCACATATCTTTCTCGTCTGGGCCATGAATAAGATAGTGCTCTTCCAGCGATATCCCATACTAAATCACTAGGACCGGGCCTGACGTCGGGCACATATCTTTCTCGTCTGGGCCATGAATAAGATAGTGCTCTCTCTTCCAGCGATATCCCATACTAAATCACTAGGACCGGGCCTGACGTCGGGCACATATCTTTCTCGTCTGGGCCATGAATAAGATAGTGCTCTCTCTTCCAGCGATATCCCATACTAAATCACTAGGACCGGGCCTGACGTCGGGCACATATCTTTCTCGTCTGGGCCATGAATAAGATAGTGCTCTTCCAGCGATATCCCATACTAAATCACTAGGACCGGGCCTGACGTCGGGCACATATCTTTCTCGTCTGGGCCATGAATAAGATAGTGCTCTCTCTTCCAGCGATATCCCATACTAAATCACTAGGACCGGGCCTGACGTCGGGCACATATCTTTCTCGTCTGGGCCATGAATAAGATAGTGCTCTCTCTTCCAGCGATATCCCATACTAAATCACTAGGACCGGGCCTGACGTCGGGCACATATCTTTCTCGTCTGGGCCATGAATAAGATAGTGCTCTTCCAGCGATATCCCATACTAAATCACTAGGACTGGGCCTGACGTCGGGCACATATCTTTCTCGTCTGGGCCATGAATAAGATAGTGCTCTCTCTTCCAGCGATATCCCATACTAAATCACTAGGACCGGGCCTGACGTCGGGCACATATCTTTCTCGTCTGGGCCATGAATAAGATAGTGCTCTCTCTTCCAGCGATATCCCATACTAAATCACTAGGACCGGGCCTGACGTCGGGCACATATCTTTCTCGTCTGGGCCATGAATAAGATAGTGCTCTCTCTTCCAGCGATATCCCATACTAAATCACTAGGACCGGGCCTGACGTCGGGCACATATCTTTCTCGTCTGGGCCATGAATAAGATAGTGCTCTTCCAGCGATATCCCATACTGAATCACTAGGACCGGGCCTGACGTCGGGCACATATCTTTCTCGTCTGGGCCATGAATAAGATAGTGCTCTCTCTTCCAGCGATATCCCATACTAAATCACTAGGACCGGGCCTGACGTCGGGCACATATCTTTCTCGTCTGGGCCATGAATAAGATAGTGCTCTCTCTTCCAGCGATATCCCATACTAAACCACTAGGACCGGGCCTGACGTCGGGCACATATCTTTCTCGTCTGGGCCATGAATAAGATAGTGCTCTCTCTTCCAGCGATATCCCATACTAAATCACTAGGACCGGGCCTGACGTCGGGCACATATCTTTCTCGTCTGGGCCATGAATAAGATAGTGCTCTTCCAGCGATATCCCATACTAAATCACTAGGACTGGGCCTGACGTCGGGCACATATCTTTCTCGTCTGGGCCATGAATAAGATAGTGCTCTCTCTTCCAGCGATATCCCATACTAAATCACTAGGACCGGGCCTGACGTCGGGCACATATCTTTCTCGTCTGGGCCATGAATAAGATAGTGCTCTCTCTTCCAGCGATATCCCATACTAAATCACTAGGACCAGGCCTGACGTCGGGCACATATCTTTCTCGTCTGGGCCATGAATAAGATAGTGCTCTTCCAGCGATATCCCATACTAAATCACTAGGACCGGGCCTGACGTCGGGCACATATCTTTCTCGTCTGGGCCATGAATAAGATAGTGCTCTCTCTTCCAGCGATATCCCATACTAAATCACTAGGACCGGGCCTGACGTCGGGCACATATCTTTCTCGTCTGGGCCATGAATAAGATAGTGCTCTCTCTTCCAGCGATATCCCATACTAAATCACTAGGACCGGGCCTGACGTCGGGCACATATCTTTCTCGTCTGGGCCATGAATAAGATAGTGCTCTTCCAGCGATATCCCATACTAAATCACTAGGACCGGGCCTGACGTCGGGCACATATCTTTCTCGTCTGGGCCATGAATAAGATAGTGCTCTCTCTTCCAGCGATATCCCATACTAAATCACTAGGACCGGGCCTGACGTCGGGCACATATCTTTCTCGTCTGGGCCATGAATAAGATAGTGCTCTCTCTTCCAGCGATATCCCATACTAAATCACTAGGACCGGGCCTGACGTCGGGCACATATCTTTCTCGTCTGGGCCATGAATAAGATAGTGCTCTTCCAGCGATATCCCATACTAAATCACTAGGACCGGGCCTGACGTCGGGCACATATCTTTCTCGTCTGGGCCATGAATAAGATAGTGCTCTCTCTTCCAGCGATATCCCATACTAAATCACTAGGACCGGGCCTGACGTCGGGCACATATCTTTCTCGTCTGGGCCATGAATAAGATAGTGCTCTCTCTTCCAGCGATATCCCATACTAAATCACTAGGACCGGGCCTGACGTCGGGCACATATCTTTCTCGTCTGGGCCATGAATAAGATAGTGCTCTTCCAGCGATATCCCATACTAAATCACTAGGACTGGGCCTGACGTCGGGCACATATCTTTCTCGTCTGGGCCATGAATAAGATAGTGCTCTCTCTTCCAGCGATATCCCATACTAAATCACTAGGACCGGGCCTGACGTCGGGCACATATCTTTCTCGTCTGGGCCATGAATAAGATAGTGCTCTCTCTTCCAGCGATATCCCATACTAAATCACTAGGACCGGGCCTGACGTCGGGCACATATCTTTCTCGTCTGGGCCATGAATAAGATAGTGCTCTCTCTTCCAGCGATATCCCATACTAAATCACTAGGACCGGGCCTGACGTCGGGCACATATCTTTCTCGTCTGGGCCATGAATAAGATAGTGCTCTTCCAGCGATATCCCATACTGAATCACTAGGACCGGGCCTGACGTCGGGCACATATCTTTCTCGTCTGGGCCATGAATAAGATAGTGCTCTCTCTTCCAGCGATATCCCATACTAAATCACTAGGACCGGGCCTGACGTCGGGCACATATCTTTCTCGTCTGGGCCATGAATAAGATAGTGCTCTCTCTTCCAGCGATATCCCATACTAAATCACTAGGACCGGGCCTGACGTCGGGCACATATCTTTCTCGTCTGGGCCATGAATAAGATAGTGCTCTTCCAGCGATATCCCATACTAAATCACTAGGACTGGGCCTGACGTCGGGCACATATCTTTCTCGTCTGGGCCATGAATAAGATAGTGCTCTCTCTTCCAGCGATATCCCATACTAAATCACTAGGACCGGGCCTGACGTCGGGCACATATCTTTCTCGTCTGGGCCATGAATAAGATAGTGCTCTCTCTTCCAGCGATATCCCATACTAAATCACTAGGACCAGGCCTGACGTCGGGCACATATCTTTCTCGTCTGGGCCATGAATAAGATAGTGCTCTTCCAGCGATATCCCATACTAAATCACTAGGACCGGGCCTGACGTCGGGCACATATCTTTCTCGTCTGGGCCATGAATAAGATAGTGCTCTCTCTTCCAGCGATATCCCATACTAAATCACTAGGACCGGGCCTGACGTCGGGCACATATCTTTCTCGTCTGGGCCATGAATAAGATAGTGCTCTTCCAGCGATATCCCATACTAAATCACTAGGACCGGGCCTGACGTCGGGCACATATCTTTCTCGTCTGGGCCATGAATAAGATAGTGCTCTCTCTTCCAGCGATATCCCATACTAAATCACTAGGACCGGGCCTGACGTCGGGCACATATCTTTCTCGTCTGGGCCATGAATAAGATAGTGCTCTCTCTTCCAGCGATATCCCATACTAAATCACTAGGACCGGGCCTGACGTCGGGCACATATCTTTCTCGTCTGGGCCATGAATAAGATAGTGCTCTCTCTTCCAGCGATATCCCATACTAAATCACTAGGACCGGGCCTGACGTCGGGCACATATCTTTCTCGTCTGGGCCATGAATAAGATAGTGCTCTCTCTTCCAGCGATATCCCATACTGAATCACTAGGACCGGGCCTGACGTCGGGCACATATCTTTCTCGTCTGGGCCATGAATAAGATAGTGCTCTCTCTTCCAGCGATATCCCATACTAAATCACTAGGACCTGGCCTGACGTCGGGCACATATCTCTCTCGTCTGGGCCATGAATAAGATAGTGCTCTTCCAGCGATATCCCATACTAAATCACTAGGACCGGGCCTGACGTCGGGCACATATCTCTCTCGTCTGGGCCATGAATAAGATAGTGCTCTTCCAGCGATATCCCATACTAAATCACTAGGACCGGGCCTGACGTCGGGCACATATCTTTCTCGTCTGGGCCATGAATAAGATAGTGCTCTCTCTTCCAGCGATATCCCATACTAAATCACTAGGACCGGGCCTGACGTCGGGCACATATCTTTCTCGTCTGGGCCATGAATAAGATAGTGCTCTCTCTTCCAGCGATATCCCATACTAAATCACTAGGACCGGGCCTGACGTCGGGCACATATCTTTCTCGTCTGGGCCATGAATAAGATAGTGCTCTTCCAGCGATATCCCATACTAAATCACTAGGACCGGGCCTGACGTCGGGCACATATCTTTCTCGTCTGGGCCATGAATAAGATAGTGCTCTCTCTTCCAGCGATATCCCATACTAAATCACTAGGACCGGGCCTGACGTCGGGCACATATCTCTCTCGTCTGGGCCATGAATAAGATAGTGCTCTTCCAGCGATATCCCATACTAAATCACTAGGACCGGGCCTGACGTCGGGCACATATCTCTCTCGTCTGGGCCATGAATAAGATAGTGCTCTTCCAGCGATATCCCATACTAAATCACTAGGACCGGGCCTGACGTCGGGCACATATCTTTCTCGTCTGGGCCATGAATAAGATAGTGCTCTCTCTTCCAGCGATATCCCATACTAAATCACTAGGACCGGGCCTGACGTCGGGCACATATCTCTCGTCCAAGCTGCAACAATTCCTCCAGTCTGCATGCTCGTAGATTGCTCAACAAACGAGTCAGATCGAAGAGCACTCAATAGCAATCATACCTCATTGTAAAGCGTGATGATTTGATATCATCAGGTGCATAGGTTATTAGGTTGACATCATTACCGAAACTTATTGATGATCTGAGTCAATTTCAATTTTTTATTTTTCAGGCAAATGTACTAATATCTTATATTACATTCTCCGATTGATTGATTATTGCTTGCTTAACGACCCCACCAACAGCTAGGTTATAAGGGGGGGGAAGGATGACCAGGTGATTATGAAACTATCAAGTGATGATAAGTGAAGGGACTCGAACCCACGCCCTACGAGGACTTCAGTTCCTAATGCGGTGCCTCAGCCGACTGAGCAACGGAGGGAGGCTAACATTAATCAACAATGATGATACCATTTTCTCATCAAACAAAAGATTAAAATGAATGGATAAAAATGCTTTTGAACAACAACAAAAATTAATTCTGTACAAATTTGGACGTCCTGAAAAACGAAAGGAGATGGCCAATAATAAAAACACTACGCGCATCTCGAGAAGTTTGAATTCGCCTCCGAATGTTGGTTCTTGAGTCAAGCTTCAAGTTTCATCTCTGTGAAGCGAAGCATGCATATTATCACGAACACTTGCTTTAAACAATACAAATAGCATCTTCAAACTGAAACACACATACGTTCATGCGGTACGTCGATAATGCTCCATATTGAATGTATGTAGTAGTTGTTGTTGTTGTTTATCAGCAAGTTTGGCTATTTTTACATTTTGATGCAATGATACATGATATTATTTGAAACACTGAACAAGAAGTACATACCGGCACTACAATTAAATAGTAAAATATGATAGATTACATGGACAACTTATAAAGAAAATCATTCTCGAAGTGATTATTTAGATGTGAGACTGAATATGATTTTGTTGTCTCGTCGAATACCTTGCATTCAACTTTTGTGGATTCTTCTCTTTTTTGTCATAATATTATAATGAATGACCCAAATACAGCATTTCATAATAAACACAGAAACAAATAAAACTTGATTACAGTCAACTAAACATTGCGATGAGAATCATCTTGACATCCTCGGGACGAGATATGTACATGTAGGGGTACATATCTCGTCCCGCACGAATCGAATATCAAGCGACAATCTTGTTTGTATTGTTAGGATGTATCATAATCCTCCGATCAAGTAGGCCTATACTGATCTCACCGCACAGTTTTCCGAGAGTAATACCCGCTCACGTTGAGTCTATCAGGAATCTACCTGCGCTAAGAATGATCAGTACACTTGCGCTCACAGAGAATGTATCTTTCCGAAATAAATGTTTTAATCTGCGCTTACTTAATCGCGAATCCCTTCATAGACTATGCTTGGGGTGCGTATATGCATATAGTCTTCTAGTTTTAGAGCGTATAATAGGCCTATCAATATATTTATTTTCTTCTTGATTCATTTTAATATAGCTTGATCGACCACTTGCTGTGACCGCCACCGTATATAACTCGAAATGAATGGCTCCAATATAAGGTAAAGCAACATTTAGTACCAGTTCTTGAAATAATAATCCGATTGAAACATCGATAAGCCTTGAACCATAGACAAATGGCGATCACCCACGGGCAAGGTGGAGGTGCACGCTTGCGTTGTCCCACCGGTAGCACACACAATTTCTATAAAGATGTTCATTTCCGAAAATATTTTTCTGGAAATTTCCCACGATTTTTGTTTCTTTGTTTGTTTCTTAAATGAATAAGTTGTTCGTATTGTTCCATATTGCGATTTTATTGGATTGTGAACTGTATCGCAATTCGTGATTCGTAAGCAAATTCGTAATGAATAGAATATCTACAATTATTTTATGAGCGTAAGTGAAGACTTCATTGTGGTCAAGGGAAAATCTTTTCTGTTTGTTTGTTTGATCCTTGCTTGTTTATTTTTGTGTATGAACAAACCGGACGATTTGTTTGATTGACATGTTTTTTTTGTAGAAACGTAAACTTATCAAACTTGGATCTGTAAAGTTTTTGAAAAAATCAGTTCTACGTCTTTTGAAAAAAATAGGTTCGAAATTTTGAGAAAATGGAAAAAATGTTTTTTCGAAAATATTGAAATTTTCACTGAATTTTTAGTTTGTTTACATCAATCAAACACGATAATGTAACGTTTTACATGATTCGGATGAACCGTTTAGACGATAGAAATTTTAAATAAGAGGAAACAATGTCTATCAATTGATTTTGTTTGTGCTTCACAGATAAGACGGGTGTTTAAAAAACATGTTTTTCTCTGTGAACTCTTAGAAATATCCGACTCAAATCTGTATAGTTTTGGGTCAATTCGGTATAACCACTTTTGAGAACAGTATGTATTCGATAAATTTTGAAAAACCTTCGAAAAATATAAAAACAACCTTTTCAGTTTATCCGCACAGTCGTTTAGATGAAAGAATTAAAACTGTTATGGATCAATTTCAACCACAATGAACACCTTTTCAATTCTGTTATTGGCTTAATGTTTGTTGAAACGTCCTTTGGCCCAAGTTATCCAGGTGAGTCTTCACCCGAGCACCACCTCATGTCAAGACATTCATATGTCACAGGTCACGGACCTGTTCATTCAAAAATGAATGTTACATTTTGGTCTCTACATAGATTTACACAATAAATAGGTCTGATGAAAAGTACTCTCAGGTGAGTTATTTTGATCACCGAATGAAAGTTGTTTTCATAGTGCTTTTTTGTAGTTCATCTTCCACCGCGAGTACTTATAGCGTTCCCCTAGTAACATCAGTCTCCATGGGTTTCACTTGTATAAATATCAACAAATCACAAGTTGCTGGAGATTATCCCGTTTCACTATACAGGTATAAATGGCCAACACTTGAAAATGTGAAAACTTTCCGTAAAAATATATCATTTCAATTTTTCGCAGAATTTTCCGACTCACTTATCTAAAAACATACAAACGCACTCAACACCAGAGTCTATACAAGTCAATAGATGAGCAGAGGGAAAGTTTCACCAAATTGACAGACAAAATGTGGTTTTTGTGTTTTGTTGTGACTTCTGAAGCTCAAGTGTATATGGAGAAATTATTCAAGTTGAAACTTTTTCAATTATTCCTCGAATTTTCTCATCTTTTATAGACCCACACGATATAGCTGATGGTTAAATAGATATTCTTCATTTTTTATCCTCAGAGATTTCACTAAAATATATTTCAACATGTTACAAATTTTCAACGATGTGGAAAACCTCGGAGAATAATCAAGGGAGAAAACTTGATTGTAATAGTGACGAAATAATTTGGATTTTATAAGGAATTGAGGATTATACAATGTCAGTCAAGTTGGATAAATGTTTGCAATAATCGCTTGAGCTGTTTGGCCCGAGCCGTCGTGTCAGAAATAATCGCTTGAGCTGTTTGGCCCGAGCCGTCGTGTCAGAAATAATCGCTTGAGCTGTTTGGCCCGAGCCGTCGTGTCAGATGTTCAAGAGTTGGATTGCTGAGTAGAGACTTGATTCTATTTTGAAGGCAATACTTGAAATGGTGTGTAACCGAAAAAATGAAACAACACACTTAAATTCGTAATTCAATATTAGAAAACAATCAAGAGATCTGATCTTACAAGTTTCATGGGTGAAGAAAAGTATTGAAAGATTTTTGTCTTGTAGTCAAATATAGGTGCCAACTGGTAATACAGTGATGATGCCGATCGCAGAGAACGCCCAAACAGCCGTGACCCTGCATAATATTGTCAAACAAATCTTGTTGATAGCTAGGCCTATTACGTGTGCGAAGGAAGGGGCTCAACTGAGTCGAGGTAGTGGAGATTGAACTAGTTCTCGTTTTGCAATTATCACCAGATGATGAAATAGAATTAATATGTCACTATAGATGGTTTATTGGTTCAAAGATTAAGTCCCTCACTCCTCCCATAAACTTGTTCAGAACACAATGTCTAATTTACTTGAATTGGAGCCAAACGTAGGATATTATTACATATTACAAAATATGCATTTTCATAATTTATTAGTTTCATATTTGCATGGGTTTTCCGTTGTCATAGATCCCGTCCTATGTTGTGTATGTGTTTGTGGTCAATAGATTAGTTAGGAGTGAGCTGTTTAGTTGAGGACCTTCCTGAGATGGCTAGATCGTGCAGTCAGTAGCAGTCTGAACCGTCATTCACAGAAGACCGGAGTTCGACTTCGCATCCCTTCCCAATCTTTTGGAATCAAGTCAAGGAGACGGCGGTGGCCTACTATAAAGGAACTATCCCACTGACCCACTTGACCCACTGAGGAGAGCCATGATAATCTTCACTGTCATTAAATCCACAACGTACAGTGCATTTCTGTAAAGGATATACCGACATGTATGCATCTTGTGCATGCACAAACATTAACATGTCAAATGAAATACTATTAAAAAAAGTTTCAATACTGATCATAATATTCTTAATAATATTTATTAATACCGGTAATAATAATATAATGATATACTGATATGTATGCATCTTGTGCGTTTGCACGTATAGGCCTACATTGACTTACAAATGTTGATAAATACAATTCTATTCTATTGAGGTTTCAATGTTAATAAAAACAGTCTTAATGATATTTTATTTTATTTTATAATGCCTACATTTTAGTAATAGTTACACAAGCGATGATAACAATAATAATTGTAATTATAGTAGATATCAGTAGTTTGATTTTTTTTTTTTTTTTAGAGTATATATATATATATATTTTTTTTTAATCCCATAAATTTACATTATTACAAGACATTTTTCACTCTTTAGTGTCCACAAAACCCATTGAGGGTTTAACTGTGGAATAAACTAATAATACTCTCTAGGATATGATACAATGAAAATGAATAAATTTAAACATAGTACAATACAAATACAATACAAGTTTTTGAAAACCTGTACAAAAAACAAATACAAAAAATACAAAAACAAATACAAATACAACACAAGTAAACACGCTACAATAAAGAATGAATGTAAATGTAATAACAATGAATACACTAATACCTTAACAAAATACACGCAGGGTTTACCTATAACTTCTACATAATAATTTTATTGATTGATTGATTTTATAATTTTATGTTTCATCATTGAATCATTTTATGGTGCTTAGTAACCAATTCTTTACCTCTCGTTTTATGTTCATCAGAATAGAAATATATTAATTTTATTAGTTGATATATATAATAGTTATACCTAATAGGTATAAAAATAATACGATAAGTGATAATAATTTATAGATAGAACATTTTGTACGAATCAGTATAATTCAGATGAAATTCAGTTATTCTGAATGATCGCATACGACTCTACGTATTCTTGTATTGTGTGATATGCTTCTTCAGTCAGGAATTCTTTCATGTTTTTGGAATGATTTTATTTCTGTTATATTTTCAATGTATTTTGTAATTTGATTGAAGAGTTTTATATCAATATAGTTTGAGTTTACTTGACATAACTTGCTGGTATATTGATTTGAGTGGAATTCCAATGCTTTTCTAGTGGCAAGTATGTGAACATCTTTTTTTTTCAATGGAGTCTTCATTTCTTTTCATGTACAATACTGATACTAGTGTATATAATTATATATGCATGCCTTTTTGAATAGAGGTTTACAATCTGTTTCGGGTTGACTTTGGTATATTATTCTTGAAGCTCTTTTTTGAATCATACATATTTTGTGGGTTTGATTTGAGCATCCCGAAAATTGAATACCATATCTTAAATGACTATCCGGTTGTGCATCGTATACTAATTTGTAATTTTGCTATTTCAACATTGTCTATATGGCTCTCATTCTTCTGAGCGCAAAGCAAACCAATTCTTGTTTTAGATCTGATCAGTGTGGTGATGCCAGTCTAAAACAGTTCAGTCAGGACACAGGAATCCTGCTATGGCCTATAGTAATTCTCTGGCTGAATGCACCTCATCACTATCTGTCAGTGACCGGCTTGCAATTATTGGAGAACAATAGGAGATGGATATTTTGTTTTAGATCTGATCAGTGTGGTGATGCCAGTCTAAAACAGTTCAGTCAGGACACAGGAATCCTGCTATGGCCTATAGTAATTCTCTGGCTGAATGCACCTCATCACTATCTGTCAGTGACCGGCTTGCAATTATTGGAGAACAATAGGAGATGGATATTTTGTTTTAGATCTGATCAGTGTGGTGATGCCAGTCTAAAACAGTTCAGTCAGGACACAGGAATCCTGCTATGGCCTATAGTAATTCTCTGGCTGAATGCACCTCATCACTATCTGTCAGTGACCGGCTTGCAATTATTGGAGAACAATAGGAGATGGATATTTTGTTTTAGATCTGATCAGTGTGGTGATGCCAGTCTAAAACAGTTCAGTCAGGACCCAGGAATCCTGCTATGGCCTATAGTAATTCTCTGGCTGAATGCACCTCATCACTATCTGTCAGTGACCGGCTTGCAATTATTGGAGAACAATAGGAGATGGATATTTTGTTTTAGATCTGATCAGTGTGGTGATGCCAGTCTAAAACAGTTCAGTCAGGACACAGGAATCCTGCTATGGCCTATAGTAATTCTCTGGCTGAATGCACCTCATCACTATCTGTCAGTGACCGGCTTGCAATTATTGGAGAACAATAGGAGATGGATATTTTGTTTTAGATCTGATCAGTGTGGTGATGCCAGTCTAAAACAGTTCAGTCAGGACACAGGAATCCTGCTATGGCCTATAGTAATTCTCTGGCTGAATGCACCTCATCACTATCTGTCAGTGACCGGCTTGCAATTATTGGAGAACAATAGGAGATGGATATTTTGTTTTAGATCTGATCAGTGTGGTGATGCCAGTCTAAAACAGTTCAGTCAGGACACAGGAATCCTGCTATGGCCTATAGTAATTCTCTGGCTGAATGCACCTCATCACTATCTGTCAGTGACCGGCTTGCAATTATTGGAGAACAATAGGAGATGGATATTTTGTTTTAGATCTGATCAGTGTGGTGATGCCAGTCTAAAACAGTTCAGTCAGGACACAGGAATCCTGCTATGGCCTATAGTAATTCTCTGGCTGAATGCACCTCATCACTATCTGTCAGTGACCGGCTTGCAATTATTGGAGAACAATAGGAGATGGATATTTTGTTTTAGATCTGATCAGTGTGGTGATGCCAGTCTAAAACAGTTCAGTCAGGACACAGGAATCCTGCTATGGCCTATAGTAATTCTCTGGCTGAATGCACCTCATCACTATCTGTCAGTGACCGGCTTGCAATTATTGGAGAACAATAGGAGATGGATATTTTGTTTTAGATCTGATCAGTGTGGTGATGCCAGTCTAAAACAGTTCAGTCAGGACCCAGGAATCCTGCTATGGCCTATAGTAATTCTCTGGCTGAATGCACCTCATCACTATCTGTCAGTGACCGGCTTGCAATTATTGGAGAACAATAGGAGATGGATATTTTGTTTTAGATCTGATCAGTGTGGTGATGCCAGTCTGAAACAGTTCAGTCAGGACACAGGAATCCTGCTATGGCCTATAGTAATTCTCTGGCTGAATGCACCTCATCACTATCTGTCAGTGACCGGCTTGCAATTATTGGAGAACAATAGGAGATGGATATTTTGTTTTAGATCTGATCAGTGTGGTGATGCCAGTCTAAAACAGTTCAGTCAGGACACAGGAATCCTGCTATGGCCTATAGTAATTCTCTGGCTGAATGCACCTCATCACTATCTGTCAGTGACCGGCTTGCAATTATTGGAGAACAATAGGAGATGGATATTTTGTTTTAGATCTGATCAGTGTGGTGATGCCAGTCTAAAACAGTTCAGTCAGGACACAGGAATCCTGCTATGGCCTATAGTAATTCTCTGGCTGAATGCACCTCATCACTATCTGTCAGTGACCGGCTTGCAATTATTGGAGAACAATAGGAGATGGATATTTTGTTTTAGATCTGATCAGTGTGGTGATGCCAGTCTAAAACAGTTCAGTCAGGACACAGGAATCCTGCTATGGCCTATAGTAATTCTCTGGCTGAATGCACCTCATCACTATCTGTCAGTGACCGGCTCGCAATTATTGGAGAACAATAGGAGATGGATATTTTGTTTTAGATCTGATCAGTGTGGTGATGCCAGTCTAAAACAGTTCAGTCAGGACACAGGAATCCTGCTATGGCCTATAGTAATTCTCTGGCTGAATGCACCTCATCACTATCTGTCAGTGACCGGCTTGCAATTATTGGAGAACAATAGGAGATGGATATTTTGTTTTAGATCTGATCAGTGTGGTGATGCCAGTCTAAAACAGTTCAGTCAGGACACAGGAATCCTGCTATGGCCTATAGTAATTCTCTGGCTGAATGCACCTCATCACTATCTGTCAGTGGCCGGCTTGCAATTATTGGAGAACAATAGGAGATGGATATTTAAGGAGAAGGGACCAACTGTAATAAAAATCAACTGTACTAGAAACTAACTGATTCAAACTTCTACTCCTTGAGAAACCTGTAGGGTTGACTCACCGCCTTCAAAAGTTTCAAACGACACAAACCTTACCCACCTATAACATCAACCATCACTAGAGCCTTTAGAATATTTGATGGGTGGTAACAATTAAGCAAAATCTCTCAACTTTACTTCTGTACAGTTTGCTCAAGAAATATAAGTTCAGGTCAGTTGGTTTTTGGATCAGTTGGTTTTCAGTACAATTGGTGTTAAGTACAGTTGATGTTGAGTGCAATTGATCAATCCCCATGACTAAGTTCTTGACGTCGGTGAATGATGAATGAGATGAAAGGCCATTTAATGATGTGTTTTGGAATATGCCAGTACTAGGTAGGCCGGAAGCAGTAATAGTAACTATACCATTCCAATATTTACTCTCACGACTGAGGGAGACCAAAATGCACTTCAGTTAGGATAGTCAACCACGACGGAAATCAAACTATGGTCTCCTGAATGACGATACTAGCGACAGGTCCACCCGTTTCGGTCATCGGTGACTTCCAATACTTTTTTTTTTTAATAACATCGAAACTTGTTACAAAATCATTGTTCCCCAATTAAGGCTATGGATGAAAGACTTCCAATACTAAGCTACAACCAATGTTGTGTCCTGGACCCCTATTCCTGAGATAAATGAGATGTGAGAAAAATAAAAGTGAGTGAGAAAACGATTATCTTACTTAAAATGGCTGATTTACCATTAACAATCGGCCTTTTTAAGTGAAATAATTGTTTTCTCACTCATTTTTATTTTTCTCACATCTCATTTATCTCAGGAATAGGGGTCCAGGGGGTGCACACCCACTAAATCCAGGCCAGTCCTCGATCCTCGTTCATCTCGGTGCGGATACCTAGCTGCCAGTTCCGAGTCAATATAGTATTCATTTCATACTATGAAGAAAATTATGAAATAAAATACTACAAAGTTATGAAAATATGTTTTTCCACGAAATGCTTACAATTGAAGAACTTCGGGTGAGCCAACCTCGAAGACAGCATAAACCTTTGTATGCCTGTACTGTGTGGAATTCACATTCCAGATCAAAAAGCCATTTTCAATCGATTCTGGACATTCAATGACTTATTTGCATATCTATAAGATGGTCATGCAAAGTTTATTAGGATAAATTATCACGGTTCTAGATGGATATTTTCCTACTACAAAAGCCTTTAAATTGTTATATTGCATCCTATTCGAAAGTATTATAGATTGAATAATGTGCTTATGGGCTATGAAAAGAGGCGGAGGCCGAATAGATAAATGAAGATTAATATAATCAGTACACTAAGAAAGAAAGATTTGAGAGGTCAGAGGTCGAATAGAGGTGTTAGATTGTGTTGGATCATGTCTCACATAGGCCAAGGTAGTAAATCCTTCCCATTCCTACGATCCAATTTTGTCATTTTCAACCTTAATTGGTAAACAATTACTCAATTTTCGATGATGATAAAAAAATACATACCTATTTGAAATGGATGCCCGCCAACAAATATGCCATAATTATGTATGTTTTCGCTGCCTTTCCCTATCTTCTATAAGACAACATTGCTAGCATAGCGACATGATGCGGAAGCAAATTCTTCGTCTGTCATTGGTGAGCTATGTTATTATAGAAGATACCAACAGGTCAGAAAAGGACGTAATAGAAATCGTTGTCGTGAACGCTCTATATACAATGATATGAAATTATAATAATCATAATTTTGTGTACAAGTCTTAAGACACAATGTTGTCATTCTAATTAACGGAATTCAATTAAACACTATAGCAATACAATGCGTATATTATTAACTAGGGAGTTCCATTCTGAGGCCATTGTCATAAGTCCTAGACCTAGATTATATAAAGCATATCTTATTCCAAACGTAACAACATCGAGCTAGACTATAAAAGACCTAATACTTGGACAAGAAATTAATGAAACTATTATTGCAAGATGATTCTTATCAATCAATAAGTCTAATCAACACAGACGATGAATGAGAACAGCTATACAGTCTTGTAGGCCTCTATTCACGGAAGATGAAGGCGCGAACTGCCAGTTCGCTATATAGTTGTCATTGTAAGCCTTATCCCTTCCATGCTGAAAACACATGTACCTTTATCTCAGAAAGTACTTCACCTATATAGGTTACTCATTTGTTTTATACTTGCACCTTGAAAGTGTTTGTAAGACACATTGACAGGATTTTATAACCATATTGCAACAATGCTGACAACAATGAAATTATAAGCAATGCTCCAAAATTTGCTACACTTTTCAACTTTTTTAATTTTTTTTTTAATACTATGCATTTGTTGCAGAGTTGTAAAATCCAATCCACATATGTAGTTCATATGTATAAATATACTACAAAAATGTCAAGGGCCTCGCTTCAATGGTTTCTGAGAAAATGGTAGTCCTACATTAGTAAGAAAATATTCAAATCCGAGATAAATTCACTTGAGAATGATGTTTCGTGGATTTTTTTCAAAACAATCAATACAACAATATAATTTGGCATGCTATGATATTGAGATGTTGTCATTCATAACTAAAAATTGAATCTTTTTAAAATTAATGTGAAGCGTTATCTGTTGGACAAGGAGTTTTATGATATTGATGAACTACTATTCAAGGCCTGAACATTTGTATTATCCTGACGAAACATAACTTGTAAATGAGTTTTCTGTGGATAAACTATTATTATTATTATTATTATTATTATTATTATTATTATTGTAAGTGTTTTTAAAACACATCTTTCGATGATCAGTGTATGACCAAATTATTTCAACATAAAAAAAACAACATTTTCTGACATGCAGTCAATCGGAAGTTTGATCTCTCGTAGATGTTCGTGTACCGGCGCTGCTAATATACTATAGGGGTGAGAGGAGAGAACGATCTGAGAATCAGTAATCAATGTATTCAAAAGAAATATTTCCAATTCGCGCTCACACGTCAAACAATGTGGACACCAAGCGTGTCCCCACTTTTGTACATGACATTGTGCTAAAAATGTAATAATTCCAGGAGCCGCCCAGTTTTCTCCACCTTTGGAACGAGAAGTGCCATATAGGTGTGGGTTCAAATCCCATATAAGTATTCCATTAATATATTATCAGCTAATCCGTAATAACAAGCACAGCCTCCTTCACAATAACCGTTTCTCATCACAATGTCATTATGGCCAACAGTTAAAAACCACGATCTTGAAACGAAATAAATATTTGAAATGCAATTCTCCCAAAGTTTGGTTCGTACTAAGGTCTGATTCATGTTTGATCACACTTCAAAAGATCAATGTAGGCCTACGTGCGACGGCGAGGCGAGGCGAGGCGAGGCGAGGCGAGATCGAGTCTGTCGTTATCCGTGAAGAATGATGTCTAGCTGTTTGACGGCGAAGGTCCTTTTAACTGTGTTATCATTCATATACCTGCAGCCGCGAGAGAAGAAGCTTACGAGCGACCGTCCCCCCTATCCCACGCCACCAGTGCCCGGGTGGTTCGCGCCTACTTATCTCGTGGATATTAGTGTAGATGTGTATTAGATTAAAGAAGTAGGCATGATTAAATTAAAAGTAGACGAATTAATTCCATGTAAAAACATGCCAAGTGACCTTTTCCATGGAGCCGCCCATGCAGTTGTCACAGTCTGTATAGACCATAATTCTCACTGAAACATTATGGGGTGGATTCGAATTCCGCGTAAGGCAAAGCGTAATAATTTGCATATGAGTAATTAATAAATCATTCCAGACATACTTTACCAAAATATGTCTCACTCTCTCGAAATTACATTGCCAAATTAGGATTGTGGGTAATATGTTTCTAATTTGATGAGATAATAAAAACTTGACAAGATGTTTTAAAAATAATCAACTCTAACGTACAAATGTAGACCATTTTAGAAGAAAGGACAAATGATTGAAAGACTTACAAATAAATTCTCATATTATATTCAATTCTAAAATCACATGGAGAAGATACTTGGATATTGGAAGAGCAATGGTATGGACAGGTGTACGGGCACAAGTAGCTCAGAGCTAACGCGACCCGAGAGATGAGAGTAGATCGGACCTTGGTTCGATCTCCGATACCGTGCATTTTTACATGGGTTTTTCATAGTTTCTCCCGTAGCCTATGGCAAATGCCAGCAGGGGCGGACTGGGCAAATATTCCGGCCCTCGCAAATCTTTTCAAACAGCCCTAGGGTACTGTTGTAGAGCATCAAGTAAATGTAAACTTTTTTTCATGATTTATTTTTTAATTTCAGGAATAGCCATGAGAATAACATATAGCGGAAAGAATTGAGAAAAATTGTATTTCCAAAAAAAAAAATATCTGCAAGGAGTTCAAACTTACGATGTTACACATTTCTTGCAATTTTCTGAACAATCGGGTTAGCCGTTTTAAAGAAAAAATAAAATATGCCAAAATCACAACTATACAGACTCATACAACACATATATGGCATTTTCCTAGATAACTGAATCACGTAGAGCCTCTCCTCTTAAGATGGAGTAAATGTAAAATCAACTCAAAAACTAAGTCCGATGTTGGTTCCAGACTTTCAGTCCACATAATACAGATAACTCATTCAAAATATAATAGTGACGAAGTTGATATGAGACGAAAGTGTCTCTTTAAAGGTTATTAGATCAGAAGCGGTTACGAGCGGAATGCAGGGACGTCGTTAGGTTTGTTTATTGCGGGGGCGCACAGGTTACATGAATAAAATGACCGCCCAGCTGGAAAGGGGGTCTAGGGGGCGGAAGTCCCAGAGGCAGAGCCCCGCAGCAAAATTATGTAAACAGGGTCATTTTTCTAGTGATTTTTGCGATTCACAAGTGTTTTTGGAGTCATATATGATTGAATCATCATGGACATTTTCGAAATTGAACTTTTGTGATTTCTCCCAGCAAAGCCAAGCAGGGAATTTTTTGAAATAGGCCTAGCTATGTCATTTTTCAAGTGATTTTTGTTATTTACAAGCAGTTTTGAAGTCCAATGATTGAATCACCATGGACATCATCAAAGTTATTTTTAATAGTATAATCATTGTGGACATTTTCAAAGTTATTTCTGCGATTTCTTCCAGCAAAATTTCCAGCAGTGATTCTTTTGAAATGGGCTAGGATCATTTTTCAAGTAAAATTTGCGATTCACGAGCAGTTCTGGAATCTATAATTGAATCGTTCGAATACCACTCGCATCATCTCAAACTTCCTGAACAACTGTGGTCTTGTGTTGCAAATATAATATTATGTGTTTATATTATGTGTTAATGTCTATTATTATGTGTTTATATTATGTGTTAATGTCTATTATTATGTGTTAATGTCTATTATTATGTGTTAATGTCTATTATTATGTGTTTCGTTTTATGTGTTGATGTCTATTATTATGTGTTAATGTCTATTATTATGTGTTTCGTTTTATGTGTTAATGTCTATTATTATGTGTTAATGTCTATTATTATGTGTTTCGTTTTATGTGTTAATGTCTATTATTATGTGTTAATGTCTATTATTATGTGTTTCGTTTTATGTGTTTATATTATGTGTTATTATGTGTTAGTTCATATTTGCATCCGGCCCCAAGTGAGGCGGCCCACCGGGCACATGCCCGGTTGCCAGATAGCCCAGACCGCCCCTGCTAGTTGACTGTGTGACTGTGTGACTGTGTGACTGTGTGACTGTGTGACTGTGTGACTGTGAGACTGTGTGACTGTGTGACTGTGTGACTGTGTGACTGTGCGACTGTGCGACTGTGTGACTGTGTGACTGTGTGACTGTGCGACTGTGGGACTGTGTGACTGTGTGACTGTGTGACTGTGTGACTGTGTGACTGTGGGACTGTGCGACTGTGTGACTGTGTGACTGTGCGACTGTACGACTGTGCGACTGTGGGACTGTGTGACTGTGTGACTGTGTGACTGTGTGACTGTGTGACTGTGTGACTGTGTGACTGTGTGACTGTGTGACTGTGTGACTGTGGGACTGTGTGACTGTGCGACTGTGCGACTGTGCGACTGTGCGACTGTGTGACTGTGTGACTGTGTGACTGTGTGACTGTGTGACTGTGAGACTGTGTGACTGTGTGACTGTGTGACTGTGAGACTGTGTGACTGTGTGACTGTGTGACTGTGTGACTGTGTGACTGTGTGACTGTGCGACTGTGTGACTGTGCGACTGTGCGACTGTGTGACTGTGTGACTGTGTGACTGTGTGACTGTGTGACTGTGCGACTGTGCGACTGTGTGACTGTGTGACTGTGTGACTGTGTGACTGTGTGACTGTGTGACTGTGTGACTGTGTGACTGTGTGACTGTGTGACTGTGACTGTGCGACTGTGTGACTGTGTGACTGTGTGACTGTGTGACTGTGTGACTGTGTGACTGTGTGACTGTGTGACTGTGTGACTGTGGGACTGTGTGACTGTGTGACTGTGTGACTGTGTGACTGTGCGACTGTGGGACTGTGTGACTGTGTGACTGTGTGACTGTGTGACTGTGTGACTGTGTGACTGTGTGACTGTGTGACTGTGTGACTGTGTGACTGTGTGACTGTGTGACTGTGTGACTGTGTGACTGTGTGACTGTGTGACTGTGCGACTGTGTGACTGTGCGACTGTGTGACTGTGTGACTGTGTGACTGTGTGACTGTGTGACTGTGTGACTGTGTGACTGTGTGACTGTGTGACTGTGTGACTGTGTGACTGTGTGACTGTGTGACTGTGTGACTGTGTGACTGTGTGACTGTGTGACTGTGTGACTGTGTGACTGTGTGACTGTGTGACTGTGTGACTGTGTGACTGTGTGACTGTGTGACTGTGTGACTGTGTGACTGTGTGACTGTGTGACTGTGTGACTGTGTGACTGTGTGACTGTGTGACTGGTTGTGCCCGGATGGTTCCTACAATATAGGCTACTCATCTCATTGGTCATTCATGTGACGCCAATAGACCTCAGTCATCATTACAGTGTGTCGTTAAACCCAATGGAAATAAATAGTTGATGAGGTTATTCACAGTGAATTTGAGACGCTTTCTGCAACACACCAAAAGCAACCATTATCATGATTTAACACATCTCTGAAACTATGTTACGTATCGCAAGATACTTCACAGATGTTATATATAATCGGGTACATATATAGTAGATATAGTGTACTGGTTTATAGATGTAAGCCTACTATATATCATTTCTCCATAGAGATAGGATAGATAGTACATCCATAAACCCACTTAAAATAATAATGACCGCGGTGTTTGAGAAATTTACGTTTTTTCATTTTGTGTGACGTTTCTATAACCATTCACATTTTGAAAATTATTATAGATGAATAAAAATGTGAAGTATGTCAATAATAAATGCTGTTAGGTCGGCACTCGACCTAATAATGCAGGCAATCTTATTAAGTCGAGTAAATAATCCACAATAATCGACTCTTCGTTCGTTGTTATCTCTACACAGTTATTTGATGGAAGAGTTTGCTACTGTTTCATCATAAACCAATTAATAATTGCATTAATATTTGTATACGTGATCAAGAACTGGATCGAGCAATTATAAGCGATGAGATCTCGATAATGAACTTGCTGTTCTTTGTGTAGGTGCAAGAGAGGCAAGAGTTCGGAACTGTAATAACGACCAGCAACATGATGTAAGAACGATAAGTAGAATATCGTGAAGAAATGCCGCTATACTATGGAAGCTGAGGTATTATTCATACTGGTCTCAAGCTGGCACTGAGATGCATAAGCTGGGATCTGTGAATGATGAATGAGTTGATCTGAAGACGAGATTGAATATATTTGTTATTCTTATATTTTCTCACACGTATTTTGTGTTTTGTGTCAATTTTTCATTATGTACGATACACAGTTATTGTGCAAAAATAGCTTAACTGCTAATAAAGAAACTACCACACAATACTACTTTTGGAGAATTCAAACGGAGATATTTTTATATTACATTCAATTTAGTAGTTTCGTTATGTATATATTATATATATATATATATATATATATATATATATATATATATATATATATATAATATATATATATATATATATATATATATATATATATATATATATATATAATATATATATATATATATATATATATATATATATATATATATATATATATATATATATATATATATATATATATATATATATATATATATATATATATATATATATATATATATATATATATATATATATATATATATATATATATATATATATATATATATATATATATATATATATATATATATATATATATATACCAACTTGATTCAGATCTATGCAATTTAACAGAATTGATAACAATAATTAAATGTTGTTAAAAATGAAAGTAGGAAAAAATAATAACCATTAACCAAACATGGGCTTATTTTAAAAAATCATCGAAAAATCATCAGTAAAGATACCCATTCTAACGGTTTATTGGATGGGCGATAGCTAAAAATCGTATTCACTCTTACGGAGCTTGTGTGTGTGTGTGTGTGTGAGCACTGCGCAGGTCGCACGGTTTGACTGATCAACATGCAACTTCTTCTGGCCACGCGGATTGCTCAACTCAGAACTGTGTAGTTCATGGGTCACATCGGTTGGTCCACTTTTGAGAAACATCATGACACATTTTCTCAAGTTTCACAAAGTTTCATAATATTAGGCTGGGCGGGAAAATTAAAAAAAAAAATGAAATTTGTCCAAAAATATTCAAATTTTCACTGAATGTAAACAAATAAGGATATATATTATCACAGATTTGTATTTCAATTGGACCACTCATTTTGAAGAAAATGGATTAATTTATGTTTTTTATTCATCAAATGGAAAGATGTTGCCGAGATTCACGCCTTTCTGTGTAGAGTTTTCGATTAAACTTGATATGAATATCTTGCTCATCTCATAACACCTACCCTTATGAATATAAAGGGTTCCTGATCATTAATATTGTTCGAACCTCTTATAGCGATCAGCGTGATACTATAGATTACGAAACTACTATACAAAACGGTACACAAGTAGATTTACGTTGTATGGATGCTAACTCTTGCTTCACGCTTCAATGCTGTCAATTGATTGAATTGGAGTCCAGAAAGTGTACTTTAAAGTTAACTTTCGGAAACTAAAAGACTGTTATCTGCGGCGGATATTCATGGTCACCAACAGCACAGTCCTGGTGTTGAAGTTCATTGGTTATGAACATTTAAAATGGGGTGGTAAGATCGCCCTTGTGGCGCCCCGTCCAAACGATCCTACTTTCCATCCATAGCCTTAATTGGGGAACAATAATTTTGACCTTTTAACTGTTTCGATGTTGGTAAAAAAAAAATAAAAAAAGTTTGGCATTGTAGGTTCGTAAATGTCTTTTATCCCACCTTCTACTTCTTCAGCCTGCATACTGTATAGGCTAGGTCATATATAACCTCTTCAGCCAGAGGAGATGATGGCAACATTTTGATTTACTATTGAAGATTGCTGTAATAATTGTCAATCAGAGATTTTTAGACTGAAATTGACAACTGGTCAGTCATCGTCTGACAAATTCAGTCATTTGCCTCAGACAAGTGAAGAAGGGTGTGGGTTTGAGCTTCGAATCCCCCATAAGGCATGCTTTTTGTACATATCATTCGTATATTATCCGCTTGTTCGTACTCCTTCAATAACCTAGCTGTTGGTGGGGTCGTTGAAGAGTAACTCGAGAGGTAATGTCTCCCAATAACTGTCAATCCAACATGTTTGACCTACAACCTTAGCTATAGCTGGCCAATACACAAATATCAATCAATCACTGAATGACAAGGGAATGAGAGGTGACCTTTCAATTATGCAATTTAGACAAATATGCATATTGGGTTTTGTCAATAAAAAAAGGTCATCGTGACAGCCGATGGTATTTAGCCGTGATGCTGTGAAAATGAAAGGTGAAGTGATTAGTGATTTGCTTGCTTCACTACCTGTGAGCCCAAATCAGAACAGATCATCTGAGTGTAAACATTATCTGTGAGCTCAATCTAGATTGGTTTCAGCCTAGGCGTGGTTTATTGGCTTATCCCATGTAATAAGCAACACCGATCTTGTAGGTCGAATTAAGATATTGCATGGACACTGCATGGCATATGTTTTCATTTCTACGCCACTTTTTTCAGGGAAGCAATATCCAGTATAATTTCCAAATCCTATGAAGTGACGTTGAGAATGAGATGATTGAATTGGCTAATAATCTAATAATGTAGAGTGTGAAATATTACTATCCGAGGTCATTTCCCTAGCTTTGAAGGATGAGCTGAGAAATAACCCCAGCAGAACTATTTTAAAATGTAGTCAAAATAGAATAAGGGACTACTTGAATGAAGCCTATTGCTAACATATTTCATTCATCTTTTTCTTGGAAAAAAATATGAGCGGCTCCGTAACTTGCGGTTTAGTGTTAATATATTATACTTTTTAAACCTCAAGTTATGAAGATGTTTATCTAGCGTTGGAGAATGAGCTTGAAAAATTAGCATCAGAAACTATTTTTACATGTGAAAACATCAACTGTACTAAAAATCAACTGTCCTTGAAATCAACTCTATGAAAAATCAACTGAACAAAACTTCTACTTCTTGAGCAACCTCAAGAACGTGGGGGCTCCTCTTCACAAATATCACTTGACATAAACCCAGTTCACACGACCTCGACCATCCGTAGACAAACCCAACAACCTGTATGAGACATTTGATGGGAAATACGGATTTGCGAGTGGGAGGAGCCAAACCATCCACCCACTCTTGACTTCTCTGCAGGCATTTGCTCAAGAAGCACAAGTTTAGCACAGTTGGATTTTAGTACAGTCGCTCGGTTTTAGGACAGTTTATTTCTGTCTCAGTTGAAAAGAGATAGAACGTCAAACTATTTTCACCAGGTCTATTCAAAATTGTCAATATGTATCTCATCTTTATTAACCTTTCCTCAATCAATCACTGAAAAAATCACCAGTTCCATAACCAGCGGTTTACAAAATTCATTATGAACTACATTTTTAAACACGGAATTGTGTATGAGTTTAGGTTGAAAACAATCCCAATATGCCGTTCGAATATTGAACTAATTGATTGGGTTGTTGCAAATATCAGTGACTGATACTTAATACTCACACAAACGTAGACTGTACTTCGATTCTAGTTTTTACTTGATACTTCGATTCACCGCCAATACTAGTACAATACCTCAAGCAAGTACCGGTATCTAAATATCTTGTCAAATATTATCATCTTATTGATACATATACATTCCACAAGTTATATAATGATGACCAAACATTAACGTAGAAAACAGATATTGCCATTTCCCACCGAAGAAGGAAAGAATTGTCATTTGATTGCAACTATAGATTTAATCTTGGAAGATATACTCTTTCTATATTCGTAACTAAAATGTGCAAGTGTGACCATCAATTGTCTCTTTTCTCAAGGTGTAAATAACATGATGAGTGTGTGTACGTACATCGAACATGGTTCGATCAAATCAAAACTATTTTTTTTGAAACTGTAAATCAAATATAAATTGTTGTGGTAAATATTAAAATATACATTTTTGCTTCGATAAGTAAAATCGAAATCGATATTATCTATTTTGAGATATCAGAATTGAAATCGAAATCGTTATAAGCAATACTGTAAGAGTGAAATCGGAATCGAAATTTGTATAAACTCCAGTTGGAAGTGAAAATGAAATCGGAATCGAAAATCAATTCACTTCGAGTCCCTGCTAATAGTACTATTCGAAGATGATACCCACAGGTGGAGGAACTCTCAGATAATTGAGGGGTCAAGATAGGTCACGTTTGTTATTGTTCTTTGTTGTAGTTGGACCTATCACATGATTAGTGAGGAGTCAGCTAATGAAATCAGATCTGTCGAAATGCAAGACGTCGGGCCAAACACGGAAACACCTACACGTCCAAACCCAAAACTGAGAGAGATGGAAAATAGATCGCTGTGACCCTCAAGTGAAAAAACAGCCGACCGCTACTGATTTATAATCATCAACAACTTTGGCTCAAGCAGATAACCATAAAGTTACAGAAAAGAAAAGGAAAGTTGTCCAATACGTCATGCATGGTGACGTGGTGGATGGGCGGATCAGTATACTTTATTATGAGTCGCAAACATTCAATGAATATTAACCAATAATCTAAACACAATAATGTTATAGTATTATTGAGTATATTCACACACAAGAGCCACTCTTGGTAGCTCGGTCAGCTAAGACACCGCTTCTGAAACTGAAGTCACCGTTGGGCGTGGGTTCGAGTCCCGCATAAGGCTTGGGTTTTTTGTGAACGTCCTTTCACTTATCCTCACTTCATCGTTTCATCATCACCTGCTCATTCGTACCCCTGTATAACCTAGCTGTTGGTGGGGTCGTTGAGCAAACAATAATCATCATCATCATTACACACACACACACACATATATGTATATATATATATATATATATATATATATATATATATATATATATATATATATATATATATATATATATATATATATATATATATATATATATATATATATATATATATATATGTGTGTGTGTGGAGAGAGAGAGAGAGAGAGAGAGAGAGTTTAGGTGTGGTCTGTATCTCCTGTCCATGCACTTACACAAGCGATTGGGAGAACTAGATCGTTTCCTCTCCAGTTTTTGAACAAATCAAATGAATGTTGTTCTGGATGAAAGGAAGGCGTAACAAGGTTAGGCCTATGTTGTTTTGACGCAAGTGAATGGAAGCGGTACTGGCATTTGGGGAATCGCTAGATACAATTGATGAATCAGGTGAACATATATTTATGAATATTAGTTATCAATGGCACAGCAACTTTTGGTCGCCACATAATTTGTTTTTGAATAAGAATCGATCAATTCGTTTAATATTGAGACATTTTTGAATAATCATTTCACTTGTGCGTCTTCAGAACGTATACACACTAGAAGATCATTCAATAACAAAATTTGAAACATTTTGATTACATTATGTTCCAGAGAGAATATGAATATTTGATATGTAATGCCGATGTATGTAATATCACGCTTACAGTGTATGAGTGAACTTGTATCATGATCGAACGAATGAGAAATCGAAACGAATAGAAAAAAAATCTGGACAAATTAACATTTTTTAATTAGTGTCGTAAGATCTACGGTTGCTTTGTTCTTCAAAATGTTTGGTTCACATCGATGCAAAAATGATTCTGAAAACTCGAAAGCAGCCGCATTTTCTTTGTTTCAAACCACCTGCATCATCCTTGTTTTGATTCTTTGGTAAGCAATGGAATAGAAAGGGCATGAAGACGACGGCACGAAGAGTCAGAACAAAATGGGTTGCACAAAGATTTCAAAATGATAGATTTATGTAAATCACATTTTATTTGTCAATTGGTAAAACTGTGATGAGTGGCCGAGTGGCCGAGCCCACTGAACCGCGTCATTCGGGAGACCGGGGTTCGATTCCCGCCATGGTCGACCATCCCGACAGGGGTGCATCGTGGTTTCCCTCTGTCGTTCAGGTTGATACTGGGATGGTTCCTTACGACCGACTCCTTCCCACCATCAGAAAACACATCATGAAATAATGACCTATTATTTCATCTCATCATCCCAGGGCCTATCATCCACCGACGCCAATAGATCGTAGTCATCAGTATACAATGCGTCGTTAAACCCAATAGATATGCTTTCAGAAAGTTGACAGTGTGATGAGAAAAATAGCCATTGGGTCATATATGGATACGTGGGTGTATATAGATGATTCATCCACCATTCTGTAAACTTATCATTTATTACAATCACGTGTATGACCAAACTATCTTCAACCAACTTTCAACAGTTTCTATACAAGCACTTCACCCGCGCCATTGCGTGTTTAAAAAGCGACTTGAGAATGGTATGAATAAGCTAGCTCATAATGATGCTTGAATAATGTTGCATGCCGCATCATAATCTTTGATTACGCAACCACATTTTTGCAAATCTATCTCATCTGGTTGAAAGACTGAGAAGAATGTAGACACAACTATAAGCTCTTATTTACGAATAATATTGAGACAATTTCCTGCCTCTACTCGAGTTGTCCTCCGTTCTCCCGTCATTCGATAACAAACTGCTTCTGTCAAAGAAATAGCATCTTCATTGATTTATTGGATGAGCGAAGCGAAGACTCAATTTCATTTTGCTGTAAAAAAGGTGCTTTTTTTGTTCGTGCTCCACAGGTCAAACGAAAATTCAAATTCAGTCGAAACTTGGCATAGTCAAGTGTCTTTATCTATAATTCGATACTGTATAGTTTTGAGGCGCAATCGGTTAAACCACTTCTGAGAGAACTCATTTCAAAGTTTTCAAAAATCTCATAAAAATAACCCAGAGGACAAAATTCGTTGAAAATATTTCATCCGAGAGAATTCAAATCATCAGAGAATCTCAATATAATAATGATACACATTATTCCGGGATTTCACTCAAATCGGATCACCCGTTTTGATGTAAAAAAATATATAATGTAATTTTTGTAAATCACTCAAAGCTATTAAAATACCAATTAAATCCAAGCAACAGGTGTCACCAATTAATTGTAAACGATTAAAACAAAGCCTTCTTTATTATCATAGAAATTAATTAGGCAATAGAATATGGGAGTAAGGCGATAACGGTTTAGATCTCAAGGTGGATATATATACATATATATATATATAATAACCAATCCAAAGATAAGTTGATATGTTCTAGCTCATCCATTAACGCGACAACACATAACGCGTTTACCTAGTATTGGGTTTATTGGCTACGATATATTGGCGTCGGTGAATCATATATGAGATGATGGGATGATGAGATGATAGGTTATTTTATTAGGTGTTTTTGAGTATAGCGGGAAATAGTCGGTCGTGGCCTGTTGATGAGGAACCAACCCAGTATTGACCTGAAGGACAGACAGAAACCACGAAAAACCCCCGTCAGGATGGTCGACCATGCGGGAATCGAACGCCGGTCTCCTGAATGACGGTTCAGTGTATTATCCATTCGGCCACTAGTAGTTTCAACTATTTCAGCACATTAAGAATGAACTGATATCATACTGAAAAAGTGAAACCAAAACAATGTGTATGTTTTCCGGTGTATGGGCAAGTCTATTATAGAAACGCTCGATACAAGAGTTATATTTTTGAGTATATATATATACATATATGTGTATATATATATATATATATATATATATATATATATATATATATATATATATATATATATATATATATATATATATATTTGACAGAAGTAGTACGTCTGATTTGAGCAGCAAGTGAGCGCAATAAGAAGCAATCCATGGCGCACCCTGCCACTATCACCACCACGATCGTTGTTTTCCTCCTGTACCCAAGAAGCTGGATGATTGTTGAACCACTGAGTACACATGCACTGGGTGGGGTATGATAATCAGGTCATAACATACGTCGGGCCATGAGGAGGGGGCGGTTGTGTGGATGGGGCTAGGGGGGGGGGGGGTGCATGCCTGTCACCTGAGATATATAAACAATAGTCGAATGGCGGCAAGTGACTTTGTTGTTGGTTTCAGTCTTACAGTGCATTGTATTACTCATATGTCGAGCTGAGTTGCTCCAATTTTGGCGAGCGGTAGTTGTGATTTATTTTTACTGAGTTCAACTTGAAAGTGATAGTGAATGAAATGGACAAATTAATCAGATTAGTAAGTACACAATCTAGTGCATATTTTCATTAATTAAATCATGTATTTAATTTTGGTACATTTTTCAAATATTGAATATAACTGTGAATAAATACTCACACGAGTTATGCGTGTGTGGAAAAATTGTTATTTTGAAGACCCTCAATGTATTATTTTCAACACAGCATTATTTGGTTAAATATGATTATTAAAAAAAAGTTGTTAATAATTAAACCTGTATATTTGGTGGCGGGGGGATGGGGGGGGGGGGTATAATCAGCTCTTTTATAATCATATTACTAGAGGAGTACGTGGAGTAATACATTCAAAATTGTCTGCATGTAATCTTTTTCTTGGACAAAATACAAAAAAGTACGTTTATTGAATGACATACGTTTGTCTGAGTAAGAGGTATTTGAACTTTATTTCGAAGTGTCTATAATGTCTCGAAATATTCGCGAATAGGCACTGGTTTTTGCCCCCGCCCCACAGGTCAGACGAGAGCACATGACACAATACTGAGTCGTCTTGAGGCGCAATCGGTCGAACAACGCTCGAAACAGAACATAACGACATTTTGAAAACCTCCATGAAGAATGATCGAAAGGGAAAAAAATGAGAAAATGTTTCATTAGAATGAATTGAAATTTCTACGGAATATGAGCACACGAATGATGCACATTATTTCAAAGTTTCCTATAAATCGGAACAGCCATTTTCACGTCAATTACAGCTATAAGAGAGCCATTGAAAAGATCAAACTGTTCAACCAACTATATCGTAGAGAGTATGAGTTGATCGAGAGGTAAAACAGGAATGTAGTGAGTTGATATTTTCCAAATCAAGGTGTGTGTATCGCTTTCTATTATATTTCTGATAATGTTTCATGTACAATCTCGCTCTATATGCTGTGTTTTCAACTGTAATAATTGATAGAGAACGACACGCATTGTCTATGCGTAGCGTAGGGCTTGCAGATATTGCGTACCTTCAAGCTCAATTCATGTGACTGTGTTTCGAGAATTATACCATTTTCAACTTGAATTAAAACGAAGAACAGTTTGAAATACTAATGTAATGAACATAACATGTGAACAAAACTATGATTGAGAGTCCAAGCGAGTCGATTGGCGAAATATCATTCTTTTGGTGATAACTTTTGAACGGTATGAGATATCAAAATTCTAATACGCGAGAAACAAAGATGATTTTTGAATAGTCTCTGGACGATATAAGTTATAACTATTCAAGTCATGTCGCATAACTGCCAAGTGTCGACAGCTAAAAAATGTTTTGTTTGCGGTCAACGCCTCACAGTTATGCAACGTGACTTAAATAGTCATAACTTATATCATCTTGAAGCCATTGTAATTATCTGTGTTTCTCGCGGATTAGAATTTCGATATCTCATACCGTTCAAAAGTTATCACCAAAAGAATGATATTTCGCCAAATCGACTCGCTTGGACTCAACGAGTGAAGTCAATGATTATTTCTATTCTATTATCAACGTCATTTCAAACTAAAATGAGCGGTTAACAGAACATATTTAATTTACTCAGTTTTTTTTCAACTCCGTGTAAAATTGTCATATAGCGCACCGCGACCAATTTTCAGTTTTCTTACCCTGCAACTATAGAGTTTTTTTGTAGATCTTCCTAAGTTAAATGAAGCCACCTCAAGTTGAGATTTGTTATTGTTCAATAGTTTAACACTCCCTTGAGTAAGATGGATTAGGCCTATGAATAAAGGTATCCATATGGATCTGCCATGTTTTTGTTGTGAAAGTGCATCAAAACACGGTCAATGAGTAGCTAAAGAAATAAGCCTCAACCATACCCCTTACCCAATAGCCGTGATATATAATTTTGGAAAATGCTGCGCTTTATGACAACATTACCCAACTTTGTATTTCTATATTTTTTAGTTATACTTATTGGTATTTTGGAGCACGTGATTTCAGTATTGACCTGTCAAAAATTGTACATTACCAATTGACGTTTGAGCTCACATCTGTCCTAAATATAACAATCTATTTGAATGAATTAATGAATAAATACTGTTCATGAAAAAACTTGACCTCCAACAATTTTTCAGTTCATTTTTTTCATAAATTATTCCTTACCAATAATTTTTCCTGTCAGTTTTTCAGTCGCTTATTTAGAATTTTCTTTCGAACGATGGTAATTAAAAAATTCACATTACATTAAATTCGAAAACAATGAAAATACATATACACACATATATATATATATATATTTATATATATATATATATATATATATATATATATATATATATATATATATATATATATATATATATATATATATATATATATATATATATATATATATATATATATATATATATATACGTATATATATATGTATATATATATATATATATATATATATATATATATATATATATATGTATATAATATATATATATATATATATATATATATATATATATATATATATATATATATATATATATATACATATATATATATATATATATATATATATATATATATATATCCACATGTTGACTGCAGTAAATTCTTACAACAGATTACAGATCCTGAATTCCAATCCTATAGTATCCGCACTTCTTGATGGCGGAGAAAGGGGTGGAGAGAGAGAGAGAGAGAGAGAGAGAGAGAGAAATTACAATACTGATACAAATGTAATATGATTACGTCACGTGCATGCGACTAAGTGAATGGAAAGTCCCGATGATATCAAGGTACATCGTGTAGTGCAGCGAGTCTATAGTCTGAGAGACCACGTGTTTCATTGACAGGAACAAAGTATTGTGACTGACACATCATATTCGATGAGAAATCAATTATAATGTTCTGGTTAGGTTATGTGCTAGTTTATAAACCAAGTGACCTGGCGACTTTTACATGAGATATCTGTATCCACGAAAGTAGAAGATTGTCTACCAAATAAATAATTGTGTTAACTTGGTAATTGCAGATCGTGAAACTCACTGCAGCTTCAAACGTCGCTTCTACATGGTGTAGTTGTGTTTCTGATCGTAAATCTTTTCATGACAAATAATTGGTCCTCAAAATACAACATATGGTATATAAACTTACGAATATACGAAATGTGACGAATAAATGACATACCGGTATAGGGGTGATATTTGTGTTTCTAGTGTTTGACCTTCTCATTCAGTAGAATCAAGTAAAGTAGAGTTGTACTGGACATCCTTGGATTCTTGATTTGATCGCCACTGTCCTGTGAAGGATCAGGCTTGAGTATTGACAGTATGTAGATACAACTAATCTGGGACATTTTTTAATTTAAATAGTTCAGGAAAACGATTTCAAGATTAACATAGCTTGACTCTTATCCCCCCCCCCCCCCCCCCCCTTCGACCCTCCTTTCCACTATTCCAATATATAGGCCCTTTAGTCATTTGTATTACTTTGGATAATTGTGTGGTGGTCTCTTATGTCTCTCTGATCATCATATTTGAATAGAGGTCCACAAGATGAGGTATTACATTATTATCCAACACTTTCGCATGCTGTCCTGCCCTTCGAGTTTATATGCACTATCGTAGATAGAAGATATCGTTTTAAACACAAGAAGATTTGTTGAATCCGTTGATATACAATTATCAATTCCCAATCAAAGCAAGAGATGAATTTATGAGACCGTTAAAAAGCGGTACCTTTTGGTTGTTTCAAGATTTCGAGATGGTCTTGTCGACAAATGTAAATGAGTATATGAATAGATTATTTCGAATAGAAAATGACAGGACTGCACTGTCTGTGATCATACTTCCTCCCCGCAGATACAATGTCTTTCAGTTTCCAAAAAGTCTGGAATGTATTGAATGTTAAAACTAACTCATGAAAAACACATTAAAGGACATGTCAACTGTTGCATGTTTTTAATTAACGCATCTGAAAGAAGATATACACATTCTTTCACTGTTTTCAGCCCGTTTGGCTAATGTCACATAATTATGTACTTTTTCAATTTTTTAATTTACATTGGGTTTAACAACGTACTGTACTGATGACTACGATCTATTGGCGTCGGTGAATGATATATGAGATGATGGGATGAAATGTCATTTCACTATGTGTTTTTGGATGGTGGGAAGGAGTCGGTCGTGACCTGTTGTTAAGGAACCATCCCAGTATCAACCTGAACGACAGGGGAAAACCACGAAAAACCCCTGTCAGGATGGTCGACCATGGCGGGAATCGAACACTGGTCTCCTGAATGAAGGTTCAGTGTATTCAGGAGACCAGGGATCGATTCCCGCCATGGTCGACCATCCTGACAGGGGTTTTTCGTGGTTTCCCTCTGTCGTTCAGGTTGATACTGGGATGGTTCCTTAAAAAAAGGCCACGACCGACTCCTTCTCACCATCTAAAAGCACATGATAGAATGACATTTCATCCCATCATCTCATATATCTGGCATCTACCACGGTCCACGGTGTTATCCGGGTTCGAGCCCTACACGCGACAACCAGTCAGAACAGTCCTATCAGCAACCGGCAACAGTACTCATTTCAAATGAATATCTACGAACACAAATTACCTTAAACGAATTTTCTTATGCATTAATCAAGCGATAAAAATCGAACTGGTTTTGTTTATATTGATCAGAATTGCGTCACTACTAAGGTTTTTCAACCTTGATCTGAACGAGTGTCTTTATAATATATATATATATATATATATATATATATATATATATATATATATATATATATATATATATATATATATATATATATATATATATATATATATCAAAGCAATGTAAATGTTAAGGCCAGTAAGAAAAAAACAGTAAATTAAAATCACTGGGTTTATTGTTTTTTCTGCTTAGTACAACCCAAGGCAAGACGACCTTGATAACATTCAGTGTTTAAAAACCGTTCTACATACCGGTGCACATATGTTACAAGACACCTAGAAGTAAATAGCTGTAATAAGCAAATGACTTGATTCAAGCATTAGGCAAGCTAGGTCGTCGGGTGTTATCGTAAGTCATAGATCTAATCAATCCCCCTCACCCCCTCACCCCCGCCCACTTGATCAAGAAACGACCACACCCTATAGCCTATACGCTAGGACAGATACAGATAAATAGTCAATTTGAGTTGTCTACACATAGTCTACAATTCCACTCAAAAACGGTCCAAGGTCTTTTTCTGTTTGACCAAGTATTTTAATTCTAGCAAGAGGCATTTTGTTGAGTTGGTTATACGGGGAAAACGCACTGTGCGTTGTAAAATGATCGAGCGAGATATCTGAGTGAAATGGAATGGAAGGATGTACACACACCTTGATTTGAATCAATCAAGTCACTGCCTTCTTGCTGTACCTGTTGGTTATATTGATCTTCTAATTCTTCTTGATAGCATTAGCATCAATTGATCTGAAACTATGAGCACTACATTTCAATGGTTTTCTTCAGAACGGCTCATGCAATTTCAGTACAACCTTGGAACAATGCATTTCATTCATGCGCCTCAATTCCGTACAAATTTGAATTCGTTCAAAGAGATGATTTTTCCGATTTTCTCTCTGGTTTCTTCTCAGGGAAGTAGGCATGAACAACATTTTGAAATGTTTTTTCTCCGAAATGGTTCAACCGATTACGACGAAAAGCTAAAAGCCACACAGTATTGAGTAAGATAATGATATACGTGCATGCCAAGTTCCATTCAAATGTTGCTCTTGTTTTACTTGTGCGCGAAACAAAGACAGACAAAAATACTCGAGTTGTTTCTTGTACAGTGAAATTGAATCTTCGCTCACGCTCGTCTAATTATTCACTGTACTGAATAATTTCAAATGAATTTATTTAATTAGTATAATTCCGATATAAAATGTATATTATATAATTTATTATAGTTTGAGTTCATGTTCCTGTAATTAAAGGTGAAATTCGTTGAATTGACCCAGTGAATAAATGTGAAATAAATGAGATATGAAAACTAGTACGTTTCATAGTCTAGCCATTACCTGTAGCTGTCTATGCTGAAGCCCAGAGAATTATTGCTCCCTTTTGAAACATTTTGATATTCAATATGTGAATGAACAAGCAATCACCGTCGTCCGTCGATCACATATACTATAGTGGTCACATAAAACGTTTAAATGAAATCTACGCACATTCAACCGCTAATTTCATGAACTATATTATATGCTTGAAGTGCATATGCACATTGTCTTCTGGTTTTAATGCGTATAATGTTGGTACATTTTCCTCAGAATGCATTTTGATGTAGCTTTATGTGCCCGCAACCGTACCTAATATTTTAACAACATTCTATGCAAATCTAGTTCTTTTTATACGGTAAATTACAGTGATATAGGCCCTCCTGAACACTGCTCAGATTCTATTAGCACAATCAAAATTTAGTTATGTAGTTAAGTTAAGGTTAAGGTAGAGTAGCAATTGCTAAACTAGCAATCTAGCAAAACTAGCAATGTATACAAGCAATTGCTAGTAGGCCTATGATGTAGATCATATTTGTTGTAGTCGTTCCCTTGTATTGTTTGATCACTGTTTCAGTTTGAAGAATTAAGTCCCTAATCATTATTATTACGGGTAGCAAGTATTGTTTTCAGCAAAAATATTTGAAATGGTTCTATGGTAAAGTAAAGGTACACCATGCTGAAAATTAATTTGACCTATAAAACCGAACCTGGACCCAACTAACCATACCCACGGTTCAAGACTGCACCAAATCCAACGTAACCCACCATTTGAGTTGTGGCTCTTTCACGAAGCTACCACATAATCAGCCTAGCTGTTGGTGGGGTCATTAAGCCCCGTTAAAAAAATATTTATATACCAGAATATATATCTATATATAATTTCTATTGACAGATTTTAATCCCAAGGAATCGTTTCTGTAAAAAAGTATCGTTTATCCGGTACATAGCACCCTACGCGCATGAATCTGTCGTTTCTGACTCATGCCAAGTCGCCGTAATTAAAAGTGATATTTGTGATTGCTACCCGAGCCGGCCGTGTAGCCCAAGGCACTCAGCGAGCCGACATTCTATTATTAGCCAAGTGATTGATTAGAGCATAATGTGTAACAACTTGTTCTGACCTTAACCTAGAGAAATGCCCTTTTCTCTCCAATGACACAATACAGTGGCGTGTGCACTGCCGACTACGGCTATTACCGAAAAGTATGATCTCGATAAACTCGACAGAAAGTGAGAAAATGTATAGTTACCATTTTTTTCTCTGAAACTGCTTACCCGATTTTCATAAAATGACAACAACATTACACACTCACATCGCAAGATGTATAACGTTTCAGGTAGAGGGATATATTTTCACTTTTTCCAACGTTACTCTATTGGATATTTTCCGAATTTCAATCATATACAATTCTCTAAATCTAAAAACCGATTGTTACTAAAAAAATATGCAATGTCTCACACTGCCTACGATGTCGTTTCCCCCACTTC
>OZ023327.1:74333021-74410521 GCA_964007535.1 Brachyptera risi | reverse complement strand
ATATATATATATATATAGTATATATATATATATATATATATATATATATATATGTATATATATATATATATATATATATATATATATATATATATATATATATATATATATATATATATATATATATATATATACATATATATACATATATATATATATATATATATATATATATATATATATATATATATATATATATACTATATATATATATATATATATATATATAGTATATATATATATATATATATATATAATATATATATATTATATATATATATATATATAGTATATATATATAATATATATATATATATATATATATATATATATATATATATATATATATATATATAATATATATATATAGGAATATATACATATATATATATATATAGTATATATATATATTATAAAATATATATATATATATATATATATATATATATATATATAGGGCACATTCCTGTACTGAGTTGAATCCAGAATAACTTGAACCCGTACTAAACCTGGTTTTGGAAAGGTTAAATATCGCGTATATGAATCTCACAAACCGGATTAAATCTTACAGGAATGCACCCCATTGACTTTAATAGGATATTGTTTGCATATTATCTATACATACATTCTACAATGTGATATTAACTGGCAAAAATTGCCATAAACATCATCGTACATGAAATGTTTAATGCACAAGTCCTTGAAATACAAAATATGGAATGTATAGGGCCTACATTGGACAAATCAATTTTCTGGAACAAATAAGATGATTTATAATAAAAATGTACGTTTCATTCCCTGAAACAAGCTAGACTTAGTTACAACAGAAGTAATATTCAGCATGTGGATTGTTTTACCATTCATTTAAAGCAGTAGGCTGATTAGCTTCATGAAGTATTATTTGAAACGTTTGATGTGAACTGGCAAGGCATATTGAGATGCAAGTATTTGGTACATAGTGTGAAGTCCAAGTATTGAATCAGTGGGTCGTCAAACCATAGATAAATGGTGCCATTAGCCTAGTATCCAGAGCTATCGTATTAGGTATGTTGTTTGTCTATGCTTGACACAAAAAATAATTTAACAACAATTCTGAACATCTTCAAGTAAATACAAGTTTCATCATTTTTATTATATCATCAGTTGTTATAAAAAGTGACAGAATTGTATATCAACACTGATCAGTTCTAATTGAGAAGTAATAATTATTGATTAAATGAGGTATTTGAATCAATAGATTCAAACATTTTTTAATTCTTGTATTTGTTGACAAAGAGTACTATAAATAGTTTTGGTTTAAACATCCATCAACAAATCTTGATGTTATTCAACATGAAAATTTCAGTTTTTATTGAATAACACATCTATTTTGATAATCAAATTTGAAAAGAATAAAAAGCATCAAACAACATCAATCGTTCTGCTACAGATGACAATCAATAGAAAAGTGATAATGATTGAAAAATCAATTAATGTATAAAACATGTCGGAGGCTCGAAGCTAACAAGTAGTGTACTGGTAGCAAGAAAAGATTGATATTTTTTCTCTAGGTGAACTTGTTTTCCTTCACATAACACTCTCCAGCTGTTCAGCATGTTTTCTTCAAAGTATGAATTAAGTGTGAGCAGGCGCGGCGCGTAGGAACTGATTTGAGTGGGGGGGGGGAATCTGTATGTTCCTAGCGTACGTGCAATGGCTGGTAGGGTGGTGGTGCCGGGTGCTGGGAACAAGTGGTAGTGCCAGATAGGGGAAAATGAGGAGGTGGGGAAACCGTCTAGCGGGGGTTACGGTTAAGTCGCGCGAGGGTTTTCGGCTTGGGTTATTCCATTTACGCATTGAATCCTGTAGAAGGCAAGACAGAAAAAGTTACAAATATATATAAATTTTGCAACCCATATTATTCATTTCGCTAGAACCCCACAATGCCGTTTAAATATATATTGAATGCTCGAATACTCAAACATTGGTAACTTCTTACTACAATAATTGACTTACCATTCACACCTCACCTAGGCCCCATCATCAATATATACTCAAAGCCACTAAGGTGTTCACAACTATACACCATTTAGTTCATAATCATGGCACGTCGTATACTACCGGTACATCCCTATGTAGCCCCAGCAGCCCGGAGGCTCGCCCTCTTTTTGTCCCTTGACCATCTTAGTATATTTAACCCAAGTTGGTGTATATTATGATGAAAGTAGGCCCAAGTGAATTGTGGCATAGCCTATAGAGGTGGGGTTAGGTACATCAATTATGTGGTCATTTCCCCCTATCCTTCGTTCGCACCCGAGTGTGTGTCAACATTATGATGTTAATTCACAACTAATTGGATTGAAAACCACTGCAGTACGTTATCATGTACAAGGCTAAATAACCTTTCAATTGCCTTGCCCAGTGTTATAAACTCAATGCCCAAACACTATAACTTGAATAAACAATCATTAACTGAATATTTCTTTTCCTCTACTGAACTCATTTCAACAGGTTTCTGGGAAAACTAATACCTTGAGATTCTCCTGTATTTTTATTTATTGGCTCTTGACCAGGGTTGACAGTATATGGTTGAAAGCAATGGTCGAAATAGAAGGAATGCAGAGGGATGCCACCCCCCCCCCCCCCCAAAAAAAATTGCATACTCCATTCCCCTACCAAGATTTTGTTCAAGAATCCTCCCATGAGATATGTATCATTTTTCATAACTAGGAAAACGCTATATACGCGTTGTTAGACGAGCGTAAAGTAATAGTATGTCGACTTCTTTGCCAAACTTTTGCCTAAATTCGCCAATTGGGTAACATTTTAGTTATAAATGGGTAAAAACGGCTTCGAGTGGTACCAATTTAGCGCATTTCATGTTTTTTCTTCAAAATAGCACACCTGATCAAGCTGAGAATTTCCAGAAATGTGTATCAATATGTAATTCAACTCCACACAAAGTTTAATTTTTTTTTCAAATGAAAATTTTAAAAAATTTTTCTGTCGTGTCATTCTAATGGGTATTTTTGAAATTTCTAAAATTCATAAAAATAAAAGTTACCATTCGATAATACCACAAAACTATACAGATCTAAGCTAGATGAGGAAGCATAATGAAAAAAAGTTTGAAATTGATAGCTGTAGCCGTTTGACCTGTGGAGAACCGACAAAAAAACATAAAAAACAAACATAAAAACGACCAATTTTTTTCAGTATGTCAAATTGAATCCTCGCTAAAGCTCGTCTAATTAAAATACAAATTTCAGAAAATACCCTAGCAGTAATTAATTTTTCTTTGCACTTCATTTTATATTGAAATGTATTCATCAATAATTACAAGTAGGCCTATATTGGAAAAATATTGCCAAAATGCTGTTGTGGTACTGCATTTACCACAGCAGCAGACCAGCAGCACGGAGTCATTTTACTACAAATTTGATTATTACCGTATTTGGGGTAGTCGAACTAGACGTAAGTACTCTGTGACAAAAACAACATCAATCCTTTGCTTTTAATTGCATGAATGGGAAATCTATTTTATTGCAAAATGATCATACATACCTATATAACATAATTACCATTGGTAGAATCATTGATTGTTTGCTGAACAAATCATAACCGCTGCCTAACCAACACCTACGTAATTTGGGAGCTGATGGAATTCACCAACTTACTCTTCAAGCAGGACAAGGATGAAGAAACAGACATTCAAAACAGAGTTTCATGAAATCAAGTAATATACCTTAAAGGTTGCAGACAAATTTAATAAACCACCATAAACATATACAAATGACAAAACCAAGTATATACATTTTAAAAGTACAAAGTGAAAATATCACGATGCCTGCTCAAGTTGACGTCAATCAGAGATGAGCCTGACGTCACAGCTTTTTCCCCCGATAAGTTACACCCACTACCAGCTTTGTTCTGATGAAAAGGTCTGCTCCTCGTCCAAGACATCCGAGTTAAAAGGGGATCCTTACCTGCGCTGAGTGAACAATAGAAGTTAAATGAATATAAAAGAAGAAAAAAGAAGAAGGTAATTAAAATCGTCAGCTACGAATTTAGATTAATACATTTTAAATAGGCATACTGGAAATAAAAATTCAAGCAAATTGCTTTTTTGATGTAAAAATGCAGTGAGTAGACACAGCCGACAAACAGCTACAAGTTTGAGAGCGCAAGTTTGGGCATCCTACCCTTGAATCACGTTACCAAACTTGGAGCTGTATCTCGGCTGCATTTTCTACAGTCAACAAGTAATTTTCTCTTCTTCTATTAAGATCATTCAACTTCTGTTGTCACTGCAGCATAGGTAACAGAACACCTCTGCGATGGGATCTGAAACCTCCAAGTCGAACGGGGCAAGTATTGGGGATAACGTAGCAGGAAACAGTTGTGACACGTCCAACTCATCTCCAACTGACGGCTACTTTATCTACGTAAGAATCAATCAATCAGAAAATAATTTAACTCACGAGTGGTAACCAATAATGCTAGAATTCATTGAAAATAATATAAGAAACAACTTGTCTTTGGTCTAATTTGAATAATCATTATTCAAGAGAGAAAATACCATATTAACCTGAAAGAGAATCGAAATGATTCACACCCGACCCCATATTGTAAAATAATATGGACAAAAAAGTATATGACATACTAGCAATTAATCAGAAATTGAATAAATTTCAACTGTTCCAAATGTTTACAAATTTGGCATGTGATCGAATGTGAAACGACAAATTTATTTTGAGTGAAAATGACAAGAAAGACTAAAAAAATTGACGTACCAAGTCTTGGCTCAATTTGATTTCTTTCAACATACAGTATAATGTCAGGGCATTATCTTCCATTCAGGTGAATATGGTAATTGCTATAAGTAGTGAAGCAATCTAGTCTACTACACCTGCATAATGTATGTGTTATTTATTACTGGCCTGATTAAAAGAAACATATATATGATGAGAGATGAGTTAGATGATTCTGAAGGTGAAATGGTGGGAAGTTTTGACTACATTCTAGGATCTACCAACATTTGTCTTTGGTTCAAGATATGTCATGCTACAAGTTCATACAATTCTACAAAATAGCATTTTATCACGCGTCAACACTTATATCACGGCATGCAATATCAGCATGTACCAATATTTCAAATTACAAGCTCAAATATAGATCTTCAAACACAATTGTCAATCCAGTCGACCAATTGAAAACAATAACATAAATATTCTACAATTTGTCAAAACATACAAGTCTACAATAACCTCAATACAAATTAATATATATTAAGGATATAATAAAGATATATATATATATATATATATATATATATATATATATATATATATATATATATATATATATATATATATATATATTACAATAAATTTAAAATGCATGTAAAAAGGCACTTGAAAGAAGAAATGCAAATGTTATAAAATGGCATAAATTGCATGATTGTGTGATGGACTGATAGGCAATATGTTACATGACTGTCTGACTAGAATAGAAGTTAATTTTAACAACTTAATATAATTTTATAATTAATATTTTTAATTATAATTTTATTTAACAAACGAAGGCGTCTTTTTGCAAGCTGTCACGTAACTTTTGATTATAAGCTGATAAAAATACAGTACTGAAATATATCAAAGCAATGTGACCATCGATTATTAATTATTATATTCTTATATGTCAAACTTTACTTCCACAATGAATTATATTCTTTGAATCAATTCAATGAGTTATTATTCCATACAAGAGTACCCATGATGGGAATATTGAATTTCCGTCTACACGGATATACACTTGCGGTCACATCTAGCGGTTGATCACGCCACAAACCCACCCTGAAGAGAATTTAGACATTATACCGAGACATTTCACGCACTGAAACTAGCACGCAATGTATACTCGCGCGCCACATACGGACTATGAAAGAATCAACAGTAAAGAAATGCGAAAAGAAATGCAAAAGAAATGCAAGAAATGCAAGAATGTGAAGAATCATGCGTAGATTTTATTCAAATTTGGGGAAAAATGTCATGTGACCGCAATTGTAAGCTAGTGTTGTTCCATTTCCACTTTTAATATCAAAACATGAGTAGGGTGTCCCAACATTTGATTTCAAACAGTCTTTGTTGTATAATTAGACAATCCAATTAAGTGCAGAAACATGAACTGAAACTCTGGCAGAACCAATCAAGATGATTGATGTATGATGAGTATTTTCAAGGAACAACCAATTTGATTAGCTAATACACCCCTATCTGGATCAATACTCGAGTATGATACCAAAACATCTGGTATGTCTCGACTAGAATTGAATCATTATTCAATCATTTCCTGAGTAATGATAACTATTTGTTGACCGGAAGAAATGTCGGCTGTGCGAGACGGAGGGCAACTCCACTAGAGGGTTGCACTTTGATTTCGATATTTCAGAACTTCAATTGGATATCAAAATATTCAATATTCAATACGTGAGCAACAATCAACACATATCGGTTGAAGAATTTCTAAATATCTGAGATAACACATAAGGCAGGCTGCTGCTCACATTTTGCGCAAGACACAGACGCCACGCGGCCACTCAGTCAGACGTCAGATCTGATGACACAAAAATATCGCCTAGCACAACTATCTTTTCCTAACCGAAATTGTACATTCTTCGATTCGATTTTATATTTTTTATATCAATCGGGAATATCGATACATTCCGATCAATTTTTGATGGGAATGAAATTTCGATATCATTTGAAATACTTCAATTGAACGGCAACCCTAAACTTGTCTGAGTCTGAATAACCAGCATCTCTATTCTCTATCTACCCTGTTTGAATCCAACACTGACGAGCTAACCCTGCGGAACAGCTGAACAGCTGATCGGCTGAACGGACACCCTAATCTCATATACCACAAGAGTACAAAAGAGAATAAACAATATCATGATCAATCATCAAGAACCAGCCTCATCACTACTTGAAGACTGGAAGTTATCAAAGTAATCAACACTCCAGAGATAATATGCACGGGGTTAAACCAGCTTATAAGTGTCCCATCACGTATACCGTACATTATTAAAACAGTGTTGAATTGTAGTTTCCTGCTTTTTTCAACACTCCAAAGATGAATGTTTAAAAGTGCAATAATAACAGTCCTGGCCTTAAGAACACTTCAAGTATGCCATATTTGGACATAATACAAAACTCACAATATCTCAAACTGTAAGTTTATTCATAAAAAATGGTCTTACATTACAAAAAGATGATGAAACCCCAATATATTCATCATCTATGCTATCTTATAATTAGAATGCAAAAAAAAATGGAGCCAAGGATGAAACTGCGAAAGTTGATTGGTACATTTTGTATTACTTTAGTTCTGACCAACAACTTTATTTAAAGCAGAGAACTTGTGCAATGCCTGGATTGCTCACAGTCACAGCAAGAATAATGTAATCTACAAACAGCTAGTCCATTGGTTGCAAAAAAACTGTACTTCTAAAGAGTGGGCAAGCGTTCAAGACAAACTTGCATATATTCAATCGAGCGCAAAGTTCAATTAGTGTATTTAATCAAAATTCTGTATTGATGTAAACCTAGCTTATTTCTTTAGTAACAAAATGAAACAACATCCAGAGGGACGTTTTGAAAACTATAGACGTGAGAGTTTATGGCATGAAAGGTTACGTGCCTAGCAGACACCAGCAGCCACTTAGAACGTGATTTAAAATTCAAGTGAAACGTTGGACTGAAATTAAAACATGAATATAATATCACTTGGTACGAATTTAACAAAGATACACGAAAATTATATGCTGGACTGTATTACGGTATGACATTTCTAATGGCAATATCAATTATTGTGCAAATTGAACGAAAATGGTTCAAGTCTAGAATACTATTGAGGTTGTGACGTTAAGTGTGACTTCAAGAATTGGAATGTTAAAACCTTGAGCAGATGGGAGAGATACAGTGGCAGTGGAAACGCAAGACCTTACGGTACTTTAACCTAATTGCACACTCACATTATTGTCTTTATTTGTATTGTAACGTTTCTGTTAGTCAAGTTTCAACGTCTTGTGTCTTAGGGAACCAGGTAGAGTGGCACACCTTCTCAAGCAACAATTTGTGATTCTAATACTGACTGACAACTGACAACATGCAAGACAAAGATGAAACTGTACTGATAAAGAGTGCACAAGTCACAAATGAAAACAATTTGATTTGAATACCTACTCGGTTAGCTTTCTGAGCAGAGGTAGAGTGAGAGAGAGTGAGAGAGAGGCCCACACCAAGATGTATCGAGGGTCGAGTTGTTTTGCCAGTCTCTTATAGTGGCTCAACTCCGTATCCCACCAGTCCAAATCTATGAACCTACCAATCATGAGTTATCTCATAGTAATGCAAGGACCTAACTTCACGTTTACATCGGCTCAGCTGATAACAGCTGTCAGCAACGGTCTATTACAAGAAAACAGAGTTGGTGACCTTCAATTATGCATCATTAAATAATTGTGGAGTGATTAATAATGCAAGTTATACTGCGAGTAACTTCCTTACATCAAGATGATTGATAAAATAGTGTGAGAAGTCTGCATGCCTCAAACAAATAAGTATTTGAAATCTCTATTTGATTACCGGTATATTCAATTGTACTGTCAGTAAATATCCCCTTTTATAAGCCTAGCATATTTTTTCATTTCCACCCCATCGTAGATGCCTCTATTTGAGGTATATAGAAGGCATAGCGCGTAGTTACAAATTGTTCCCCAGGTAGATTAGCGATCGGCAGGTTCACGGACAGTAGGCTTACGTAAGCTCAATACATCTTGGCCGATACATATAACCCCAAAGAACGTTTTAAATAAGGTCGAGTATTGAAAGCCAGGAGCAATAACATCCCTGACATTTTAATTGTAAATAATTATTGTATTATCAAGCTTCAACATTCATAGAAAATGAGCTTATTTTTCAGTGTATCATTTGAACTTGAAGCAAAATAATATTTGACAGTGATATAAACAGCAGAGAAATTGATCAGATATAGATGAAATATTCAATTTAAAATGGTCAATGGAATGCTGACTACCTACCATTTGAGAAATGTATAATTAATCAACAGAGGGAAATTAAATAATAATTTGAAAATTTGAATCAAATCAGCATCATCTCTGATATTGTAACATAAAATAGTATAAATGAATACATAAAGAGAGACAGGCAGAGTAATTTTGAAATGTGTTGAGCCAGTACCCCCTTCCCCCTCTCCCCCTCTCCCCCCTCTCTTTATCAATCAGGTAGAGACAAATACCAATCCCTTTGTTAATTTGTTGACATTTTGGTAATAATAGTTAAGATCAAAGTTAGTTTCACTTGGACACAACACGATATCATCAGCAATTCACTATGCTCGTAAGCACTGGTTCAGCTTAGAACGCAATGGAACGTATTTCCTTCACTTTGAGACAGAATCAAGAACGCAGTATTTGTACAATGCACATTTTTGGATTGACTAGCGATTGACCCGCCCACTGACGTTGGAAAACTTGACATCCAAACAAGTGGGCTGTGTAAATCTCCAATGATGGTATCTCTAAACGCCCACAAGATGTATAGACCCAAGTGGTCGACTAATACTAGTCTAGTCGTTAATTGAATATCGAAATCCAAGTAATAGAAAAACCACATACACTAATAAATGACAGATACTGTATCACTAATTCTACTTCAAATTAGTAGAGGGTTTGATTAGTTTTTACGGTCAGGCTACGGTAAGCTGATTCTTCTGATGGGAATTATTGTGTGGAAATCTTGGTGACATCTGCTTCAACTCGTCAGATGAACAATCACGCGGTGCTGGCATTGGCATGTCAACCACTATCACTTGTAGCCATGAGGACGAAACATGTCACTGCCAAATTGCTATCTGATCTGTATTGTCTTGTTGTCAGTTAATGAGTAATACAGTAATGAACAAGAACTGTGTGCAAGAAACTAGCCACTGACCTTGCACCCACATTGGTTCGTAAGCCGGAGGTTACGTACTGATGACGTTGCCTTTACAAAACAGGAGTTGAAGATATGCAGTAATAAGACTAATTGTGTCCAGCACAACTAGAGCTAACCAAACACAAGCCACACAGCTTGCCGAGTCGTAATCTCACTTCAATACCAGACTGTTACCAACATTTCAAACATAAATAATTAGTGCGCTTGCGTAATACCTTCTTTTGTAATAAAACTCTTAACACCTTTATTCGGACTAAAGTAACTCATACCAAGATATTTCAACTCTTCCAATAAATCTTTCAGGCTAGTGTCAAGATCCAGAGATTCAACGTTGATTGTAGGTGACGTCTTTTTAGCAGTTTGTGTGTGCCACACTAAAACCTAAAGAAAGTGGTACAAAAAATTGGATTAATTTAGGCTGAGAGAATGTGTAGGAAAAGTGCACAACTTAAGGCCTTGAGCACGGTTTCCACTTCTGATTTTCTCTACTGACCAATCACACGCCAGTGTTTACCTAAATAACACAGGGCATCACAACGCCGATTCATGTCGTCAGATTATTGACTCCATTTTCACTTTTGTTGGCCGGAAATATGATTTTACTGGATGTTTCATGTGTTGCCGGTCTTGGCAGATGAGTTTACTGCACTCGTGCTTCCGTTTTGTGTAAAAGTGTGCCCACTCGTGATTTGAAATGTTCGATTAAAGAGGCCTGTGAATTTTGAAGTAACAAATGCTGTGGCCATGACGTCACGAAACGTTACAGCAAAGTGGAAACAGACCTGCTGAAAATCTTACTGATTGATTGATTGACTTATATATCTTATTGATGAAAAGAAAAAATCGGAACTAGAAACCCTGCTTCAAGACAAAGAATGCATTCCTGTTCTTGTTCTGTTGTTGTTGTTGTTGTTGTTTGTTGTTGTAACTAGCATCTAGGATCCACTCATTTTACACAAGGCTCATAAGATAAATAGCAAAAAAATGAGGGTATCTACGAAGTTTGTTCAATACAGCAGGTCTTACAAGAGAGTAACAACATACTGCAACGAATGCCAGTTCTAATGGGGGGAGCTGCATAAGTTGATTGAAAGGAATGAGTCAGGGTATGGAGGTAGGCAGGGTCATGATGGAGCGGTAGATTAGATGTCGGTAAATTCTCTTTCTTGAATAGCACAGGTAGGGACTGGAATGGGCTTAGTAGAAGTGTTTTTGAAGGGGATGAAATTAAGTTAAAGTTATTCCGTCAGAGGGTTAGGGAGGTGGTGGGATAGGGGTACTTAGGGAACTTGCCACCGCGCATTTATGTGCAATTGCAAGAGTTTAAATAATAATACAAATCAATTACTTGTTTGGTAATCATTGATATAAGCGGCACTGGTAGGTCAGTGGTAACACAATTTCTCCATATGATAAGGGGATGAGGGTAGATTGGGTCTTGGGTAGGGTTGCCAGTTATGCAAAATTGTCAAGAGGGACAAATGATGGTGACCAAAAAGTATATATAGAAACATGCACCGCGCAGCGGCTTCCACGAAGTGTTCACAGCTAAGCGAACCCCGCAGTGCAGAATTTTTGCAGTTTATGGTCCCTTTTCAGTATTTGAAGTCTTTTTAAAACGTGCAGAGATAGGTAGGCCCTATGTCAGATGTATGCTGTGCTGGCATCAATGATTATTAATTCTATTAAATTGATTTTGTAATATTCGTCCCTTCAATTGTAAAAATTTCAGCATAGGCCTAGTATTAACACTCACAGTTGCAAAAAAGTTTTCCTTTTTTAAAAATATTTGAAACAAGAATGTTACATAATTATTCAATATTTATCAAACATATAACAAACGATCCTATCTTTCATCCACAGCTTCAATTGGGGAACAATGATTTTGTATCAAGTTTCGATGTTATTGAAAAAAAAAAAATTATAAGCTAAATGTCATAAAAATAAATTCACAGCGTACAGTAATAATAGCTTTATTATTGGCACGAAAAGGAAGATACAGACGGTAGGCCTACATTGATCACTCAGTCCCATCAAAATATACCTAAGTGTTATTTTAACTGGCAAGACCAGTTTGAGCAGCATTACTGAATAATATATATATACAGGGGCGTCGGAACGTTTAGCAAGATGGGGGGGGGGGCAAGACCAATTCCTGACCATGGGGTCACGGTGAGCTTAGCTCGGTTTGGGGGCTAGTATATCGGGGTGCAGTTTTTGCTCTGACAATGCCGATCTCTTTGTGTATCAGTTTATTGGGGTCCACAATACCAATTCAGTCAATGGAAAAGATATACTGGACCCCCGTGTTCTAGTTTTGTGGGCCACTATATTGGGGGCCAGAATATTGGGGTGCAGTGTGTCCAACAAGCTTTGGGGTACAGTATATCTAGTTTGTGTGCACTATATGCACACGACATTTGCATACACTTTTGTGGGCCACAATATCGGGGTCCAGTCTACGGGCTCCCTTGGTAGCCCTTTGAACATCAACAAGTCACAAGGAGCTCAAGATTTATTAGCCTTGTTTACTGGATATTTTGAATATTTTCCACAATTGTAAATGGGAATATTTTCCAGAAAGAAATGATAAAATTTTCTGACACATCTCTCAATTCACATATGGGTCTACAGTGTATTTAAGGAGATGGGAGATGAAAGAGGTGATGACATTTGACATTGGTACTATACCTGAGTACATGAATCAGCCATTGGTTCGATATCGTCCAGCATGATACCCAAGCTTCCTAGGAACTGATCTTCTTCGTACCCAGCTTTGTACGGCATTGTTGCGTTGGGATGCGCCAGCAAGAATTCCACATTGACAGCAAAACCAGCCATATCCACAGGAAACTTTCTTTTCGAGGGCCATGAATCGAAAAAGCCGACCACTTTACCCTACGGAATATCATAGCATGGATCAACTAATAAACATTGGTATATGTGATGTTAATGTATGCACGTAAAATACCTTTCAAGACCCATTTTTCTGGAAAATGTCCAGTATGCCAAATCTATTGAATAATTTCATTTTACAGTAAGCCCTCGTTGATCCGATTCAATGTAAGGGACCCAAAAAATATGATTTCGGTTTATAAAAATTCAAACTCATTTTCCACGAAAATCATTCCTCTTTCCTGGTTATAATTTAGTCAATTTGCGCAAAACTGAGATCAAGAAATATAGGTCACCCATACTGGCAGCATTTGCACACTTTTAGGGCCCCGTCACAATGCAATGATAATACTTCATGTTAAATGAATGAATGAAAAGTGGGGTTTTACGGCGCGTCAACGCCGGGGTTATTTAGCGCCGGTTACGTAGTGTTGATGTCTTACACTTGTCTCATGGAACTTTAGTAAAACCTCGTTATTTCCAGCTCGTTTAATTCAAAATTTGGTAGAATTTGAAGCAGAATCGATTCCCAGCCCTCGGTATAGGGAATACATACAACGTTGAATATTCCGATGATTCGTAATTTGCACTCTTATAAATAATCCTTAATTGCTAGTTTATAACTGAAAAATAATTACTTTAATCAAAGTGTTTCTTATGACACATACACAATAAATCAACTGTTCACTATTTGTATATTTTTTCTATCTTCTCAATGATTTTTAGTATTTACATCTCGCAGTGTTGGGTAAGTTCCTCAAAAAAATGAACTAGTTAAAGTTCCAGTTACTCAGCCAAAAAATGAACTAGTTAAAGTTCCAGTTACTCAGCCAAAAAAGGAACTAGTTAAAGTTACAGTTCCTCCAAAAAAAAAGGAACTGAAAAGTTCCCAAAAAATTAAGTTTCTTCGAAAGTTACCGAAGCAAATTTTTTCGTAAGATTCAGGAGTATTTACATGGGCGTTGAAAATAATATGGATATTCTTATTCTCTTATCAATAAAGAGATAACGCCAGTGATTTTCATATAAATCGTTAGTTTACTATAAATAATTCATAATTGTAAATATAGTACCGAACCGAGACGCGTGACCGAGTGGTAACACACTGAACCGTTATTCAGGAGACCGGGGTTCGATTCCCGCCATGGTCGACCATCCTGACAGGGGTTTTTCGTGGTTTCCCTCTGTCGTTCAGGTTGATACTGGGATGGTTCTTTAACAACAGGCCACGACCGACTCCTTCCCACCATCCAAAACACTTAATAAAATAACCTTTCATCTCATCATCCCATCATCTCATTCATCATCCACCGACGCCAATAGATCGTAGCCATCAGTATAGTGCGTCGTTAAAAAGCCAATAAAAATATATATATATAGTACCGATTTTCTTCCCGGCATACCACTAGGCCAGAACATACCTACTAGGCGAGAGAATATTTTCATGTCAATTTTCGAGAAATAGAAATGTAATATATCAAAATATATTACCATACTTCCATTGATTGTGCTACAAAATCATGTAGGTTTCTTTTAGAATGATTTTTTTTCAGGTTCATAATTATGTTTCACCGTTCCACCTATCTAATCAATAGACCTACATAATGGTTGAAAAATCGTATCATAAATTAAAAATTGAAAATTATATATTATAAATCATATAAATTATGAATTATATTATATTTTATTAAATTATTAAACACAAGTTAGACTACTGGTAGTAGGTAACGACTACTGAGTGAAATTGAAAGAGTAAATAATGAATTAATAATTCATTCATTTGCTTACTTCAATATGCTTACGTTAGTTCGACGACGTCGACATCGATGCACCTATCAGTTTTCCCGGCACGCACAATAGACATTTCGCCATAAAATTGCCACCACAACATTTTTTTCATCAAAGAAAAAAAAGGTTTCAAAGTGTTGCCAAGGTAAAAGATTACTACCCGTATCCGCCATGATGAGACAACACTTTGATAGTAAAATGAACTAGCACTAGCCAATATTACACGCAGTTACGCGCTGATCACCGAGGACTGACGCTGTTAGACAATGACCTCCTCTCGAGATCAAACACTGAAGTGAAATAACTATTTTGTGTTTACACAACTCTCCCATGTGCGTTTTGAAAATTATCTGGATCTTATTGGCTATTGATGATGTCACCGGGTAGAGAGGGAGGTTTTCTCGGAATGTCTTCATTCCACATGTTAGCTGCATGTTAACAAAGGGTGACAGTTCGATTGACCGTTTTCACCAACCACTCTCACTTACGCTAGGTTGGTTCGAGCCATCAACTCCGTGACTCGAGAACGGGTGATAACACCAATATAACGGAAAGATCGTAGGATGAGATAAGTGCACAGCTAATGAATAGGGAAATACGTCAAAGATGGGGAATGCAAACTTGGAATAATGAGTGGTCACTGGTCAGACGATGGGCGGAAGTGATTAGGAAGATGTGTGAGAATGTTTCTTTCAAAAATATGAGACGAGACAGACATTCTACAGCTGCTATCATACAAAAATTAGACGATCTTAACTCTTCTTTGTTATATGCGTGCACAGTTCGTTCGAAATGAACTTTGAAAGTAACGGTAACGTGAATTTCGTTCCTCGTTACCACTGAAAAGGAACTGCGTTACGTTAAAGTTCCTGCTTTATAAAAGGAACGCGTTCCCCATTGAAGTTCCCGAAAAAGGAACGCGTTCCTTTCGTTAAGTTCCTACCCAACACTGACATCTCGTCTGTTTGGAAAAAGAAAACTTTTTGTTGCTTGCAAGTTGCAATCAGCTGATACTAGAACACGATTTTACATTGAGAATAAAAAAAAATTATAAACTGAAATACTGTACTGTACTGTAAATACGGTACCGTATCAAGAATATGTGCTCTCTAAATTTACAAAGTGCTTTCTTTCCAAACTTAAATTTCAGTTTTACCCTCTTCCCAAATTCTCTACTAAAATCCGCGGATATATTAGTGGCGATTTCTCAACACTCGAAGTTCATAATGAAATTGTACGGTCTACTGACGTAATGTCTAGCACCACGCATCTTTGGCTACATTCAGCTCTAGCGCATCAGTCGACTAGGTGCAGGCAACACAAGGGAGGCTATCCACCGTGTAATTTTGAAGATTGAGTGTGTACCCCCCAACCTAATAACAATTATCATAAACTCTCATTTTACTTGTATACTCACAACAGTGCAACACACACTGCAACATAAACATGGAACCCATCGACCGTACCGGTACTTGAAAACTGGCACACTCGTCAACTAACATTCTTCGATTATACTTCTACAAATACGATTATACAAAAACAATTTTCAAAATTATGTCAAATTAAGTAAAAAGAGAAAGTAAGAAGAGCGGCTTCCCAGAGTTTATAGGTGGAAATGCTCATGAAATAGAGCATGTTGATAGAACACAGATTATTAAACAAACACACGAGATTTGTACAAGTTACTTGACGTTTGGGCTATTTCCTTGGTCACTGTAGAGTGATGAAGAAAGGCTGCTTGTTCAGGTGGGTATAGAATGTATTGAGAAGGTGCAGGGAGGGGGGAGAAAGGGGGAGGGGGTGATGTGTCAGTGTAAAGTAAGGGAGGAAAGTTGATTTCTAGTATTACTCGTACCTCTTTCAACACCGGCGAACTGACTGCATAGTCCCCAATCAAACCAACAGGAAACATGGACACCTTCTTTGTATTACGAATCTCTTCAAACAGTTTCAAGTCAAAAGTATTATCGTCATCCCCGAAGTAGATCACTCCATTTTGAGCATTTTTACGTATCCAACTGAGTGCGGCTCTTCTATTTGCAACCCCTCGTGGCACAACACTAGCCTTGCGGTAAACTTCAGGCATTGGACTCGCTATGTGGGTGAACGGGATTCCTTCAATGAAACAGACAAGCAAGCAATATGAATACCTTGTTAGCCTATATTAGGAGCTTTGTCAAATCGTGGGGGGAGAGATACGAGGGGAAGGTTATGGCTCTCAAGACAAATTCTCACTTACAATCCACTCTCAGAAAAGATGGCCTTCCACCATCCCTTCAAGAAAAATGACGCCCCCCCCCCCAAAAAAAATACTGAATTAGCATTGCCATAAAAATAAGAAATGTACTATTTTTCATAAATATGATGAGAATTTACAAGCAAGTTAGGAAAACGCTGAGGATGGAAAACTTTTCGCCCCCGATCACTGAGTTCAAATTAAAATAGAGTAACCCAACAATTTATTTTATAGAATATTATTATTAGGTCTACATACCGTGGTAAATTACAAACTTCCCAAGCTCTAGAGATAGGGCTACTATTGAAAAAATTAATATTTCAACATTTCACCTGTAGGGTAAACCTTGTCCCTCCTCTCCCCTACTCTCGGTTGTTTATAATCATAATTCATTGTGAACTCGAAGAACCATTCCCCGTTGGAAATTTTCCAATTTGATCACTGACAGCAGGTACCTATTCCAAGTTGATACTATGTTATATTTAGAGACAAGTAAAAATAGCAATTGCTCTAAAAGCAATGAAATCCTCAAGGCTCTAATATTTCATCATGTTTCAATACATTTGATGTTGTTTGATCATGATTTTGGAAAGGCGTCAAAGCGCTACAAACGTCTGATTCTGCTATGTTTCAATGTATTGGCAATATAAACGCTATGTTCAAAATAGATGCGTTATAGATGCGATCATTTCCCAAAATGAAATCAATTGTGTTGTAAATGTGAGAAGATAGTTTGGGAATTTGGAAAACCAAGGTGCAGTTGTGAATGCAGGTGGTAGATGAGGCATAGGTTTCACCCGCTGGTGGACACCATTTTTTTTTAAGTATCATTCGAGGTGTTTCTTTGGTATGCCTATTGTACGTTTAATATAATATTTCCAGTGGTACCATAGTATTTTTACTCTACAGAATGTTGTTGCACTACAAAACACGATGTTACAAAATAATAGATGCACCAAAGTGCTACTTTTCAAATTCTAAATGCTATGAAGAGAAAAAATAGAAGCTATGTTTTCATGTCTCTAGCTATAGTCTAGAAACAACAGATTTTTTTTTCAATTGCCAGACCACACATGAAATATTCTCTTGGCATTTCCTATTATAAGCTCCAATACTAGTGCTAAATTTTCAATACCGGTATACTATATAATATACTTCTTACACACTGGACACTAGATAGTAAATGATTTGATGTGTATAGGAAAAAAGTTTTAGGCTAGACATACAAATTGGGTAAAAAGGAATTGAGAGTAGTGACCCTTATTGATGTCAGTAAGCTGCTGTTCTTTCTTCCCCTTTTACCCTCAAAAAATAGTGAGTAACTAAAAAATAATACAGTATCAACAGATTTCGACATATACCGCTACGTACTAGTTTTTTGAACCATAATTCATGACAGATGTCACCATCTTTATTGGTAGATTGTAGAGCTACAGCATAGGAGACACTGTTTCTTGAACATCTGGTCTAAATCACAGTAATCCAGAATTGAAATGACCAACAGTAACATGGAACTAGAGCATAGTATCAAACGTATATTTCCGGTACAAATAATTACAGTAAATACCATACCTCACAATAAGTTATCTGATTACCCATTCAATCTAGGTGAATTTATACAAATATAAATAGATGGGCGTGACCAAGATGCATTGAGGGTTGCGTTGGTTTGCCGGTTGGAGATGGTGACTTCACTAATTCGAAAACACGTTCCATTTACTGAGTACTTTCCTGAGAACCAAAGATCACTGCTAGTGTTGTTTTAGCTGTTATTAGCTAAGGCGACGTGAACGTAAAGTTAGTTCCATTTACACAACTACCTACGCACAATCGATAGTTTTTAAAATGTGGCCCGTGAATTGGAACACATTTTCAACATGGGAGCGATAGGAAGTGAAATGACCATCTCAAACGAGCAAATCAACGCAACTCTCAATGCATCTTGGGCGTGACCAAGATGTAACGAGGTTACTTGGTGGTTTCACTCGGCTGTCAAAACTGTTCTATTCCGTGAGTATTGTCCTTGAACCTACGGATCGCTGGTACCCCAAGTCTACAATTTGAGACAATGCTTCATGCCTTCTACATACCCCACATAGTTGCACCCAAAATGCAGTGCAAATTGACAACCACGATGCGGTGGGAATGAACAAATGCGCTAGGCTTATGATGGGGGATTATTTAATGATGGTGCAATTGAATACAATACAGTATAAATACTAGGGTTGCCAATCGATATTGAATATTTCGATCGAATTTCGATATCAAGGTGTCGATCGATATCAAAATCATTTTATTGGATTTTTTATTATTGCAATATCGAAAGTGAATTCAATATTGAATGAATAAACAGTGGGCTGTCAGTCGTGTGTCAGTTTGGCCATATCGTCGACTTGAAAGAATAAGCAGCAAGCCAAACAAACCAACCTGTCAACAATTTTCATCTATGATACAATGTCTGTCTCTGTCTCAACAATAGGCCTAGGTATATATGTCATCATACAATACAACAAGAACCCTTCACGCACCTCATGAACCCACATGCACTTGCTCCCATTTCTCATTATTTACACCTGCCGACTGCCGTAATGATTTCAGCAAGAGGAACAGTCAATGAAGGGTAAATATAAACTACTGAGACAAGAGGTTGAGTGACTAGCACACTGAACTGTCATTCAGGAGACCGGGGTTCGATTCTCGTCATGGTCAATCATCCTGACATGGGTTTTTCGTAGTTTCCCTCAGTCATCAGGTTAATACTGGTATGACTCTTCTACAACAGGCCACGACTGACTCCTTCCCACAATCCAAAAACGCCTAATAAAATAATCTGTGTGAGTAATAAAGTGGTCCAAGTGATACCCATAAAATATTTACGGTCCTGTCAATTATTATAAGCAACTCACTCATTTTACAAATACTTTGACTGGACGATTGTGTGTTTCCCTGTGCTTAACACTGACAAGCAACAGTCTCCCTATAATGGTGACCAGTCTGTGTGGTTGTCAGTCATTTGTTGACACTTGAGTGTCCACGCAAAGACAGATGATTATCTCTACGTGTCACAAATTGTTCACAGACGACTATAAAAACCATGATTCGGACCTAATTTTTTTTGATAATTTCGATCGATATTCGATATCATCATTTCGATTCAATATCGAATGGAATTCCTAATACTTCGATCGATTTTTGATATGGCATATTTCGGTGTTGTTCACATTTTGGCAACCCTAATAATACTAATTTGTTTTGGGAATGTGGACTTCTCACGCCATTTTGATTACATATGTCAATCCTAGATGTAAGTTACGTACTTGCAATAAGACCTTTTAATAATCTTTTAATAACGCATACATTAATCTCACGTCTGTTTTCCGTTATAATAGATTGTTGCAGACAGCTGAGCAAACGTGTACATAGTTTTGGTTGTATTTGTGAAAAAAGTAATTTCCTTGAGATGACTCACAATCGGTCAAGTTCATAGATTTGGCCAGTGAATTGGTACATATTTCAACATAGGTGGGGTGGGGAGTGAAACCACCTTGAAGAGACCGACACACCAACACAACCCTCAATACATCTTGGGCGTGATGAATAGTAGCATGTTGAAAAAAAACCAAAGGCTTGGGTTAATTAAAGCTATAAAAATAATCTGAAATAACCCAAGCGCTCATCCACGAAGGTCTACCGTATCGGCACTGAACATTCAGTAGGATTATACTGGCAAATGTATGTTTACTAGGGCTCTGCGGGTCACTAGTTCAAGTCAGGTATTGGATGAGTGTCGGGTCGGGCCTTGAAAGCACACAAACTAATATAACTACACCCCCTAATAGTAATATCAATTGGAAACATCCTTCAATCTTTATCTAGCCTTTTTTCTCACTACAGTTTAAATTAGGCTATTAATGCCTTTTTTGTAGTGCCAAAAAGCATTCCTGGACAAAATTGCTCTGAATTCTAATTTTTTGTCTAAAATGCTATCAATTAATTTCATCAAAAATGCATCGATTAATTTTCCAATACATGCTATAAAGGAATTACAAACCATATTGTGTGGATGTTTTTTCTACTCTCTGTATCACTTCATAATCAATTTTCATTTGTAAATCCCTCACAATATAGTAACATCGAGAAAATGAAGTAAGCATAGGCCATTCTGACAGCTGAGACCTCAAATGTGCTATTAATTTCAACGAGAAGAAACAAGAAGGAATTCCATAAGGGAAGGTTGAATTGCTTGATTGACTCCATAGATACTCTCTAGTACCGGTATCTAATCATGAGAAACTTGCATCTGATGTGTGCTCCGGTGGCTCAGTCAACCAAAAATAGGCAATACACTGAAAGCTGTAGTTTCAGAATAATGAAGGCCTGAATGTTGAAGGCCCAACCTGATATTAAATTTTGGGGTCCCACATTGCCATAATGTTCATTAATCATTACAGTGAATATGTGGATGGTTTACTATCACAATTCACTGATTATTCCATTGTAGCCCCTCTGCCTGTCTAAATAGTCCTTTGTAGGTACATTCAGATTCTTAGATTTTATACAAAGAATAAAATACTTGAAAGGAGGATCTGAATTTCACAAACCGAATTTCTTCAAGAGTTTCACAACCATTGTGTTGCACGAATGATTATCGTCAGCTACAATCCAATGTATATTTGACACGTGCATCAGGGTTTGGCCCAAACGGGTCAGTTCTGCGGCTTGTTCTCGACGAGGATATGTTGGTGTTATAAAATAGATGGTTGGAAGGCCTTTGGACAGTTTGTTTCTTGCATCCTGTCAACAATGAATGCAAAACAAGACAAATATTAAATCAGCTAGTTGATTTTAAATGAAGATCAGTAGGAACTGTTTCGGCCTTCTAGTCACCATCGGGTCTGTTTTCACTCTGGAACTTTTTTTGTAGATGCGACTCACATTGTGGCAAAGCAGTAGACTATAATATTGATAGTTTGAACTATCTACAACACATGATATTCAAGCTGAAATGTTGAATGTTTTTTATTATCACAATGTTTCCATCAAATGGCGTAAATTTCATATAGGCCAACACTGCTCAATTGAAAAGTAACCTGACTAGAGACTACCTGGCTATATATCAGGGTTATAGAAATATATGAATTTGGGTTGATACAGCAAGTGTTTCAAAAGAAATCTTGACTGATCTGATCTGATACAACCACGGAAGAAAGCATGCATGCCATCCAGTCGTAGTTTTGCTCTTCACAAAGCACCAATAACAAACTGATGGTTGGAAATGAAATAGGACATGTATCTTAGTGAGGCCACACTGGTACATAAGCCTATCACTAAAACCAACTGATGACACCATGACTAGTCTCCACCCCTTACCACAACATCACACATTTCCAAGTAGATTATTCACTTATCGTTTGGCTGAACATCACGCCACCTTAAGGCGGACAAAATACAAGATTACAATAACAAACTGATAGACATAAACAAACAAAACTACAGTTTTTCATATCATAGTCCAAATGAAAATTATATCTTCAACATAACCTTACATAATCTTCAAGATAACTAATATTATCCAAGGGGTTGGAGAGGGTTCTTCCTTCTGGGGCACTGGAACAGTGGTGTAGTCCTGAAAGAAGTTTTGGTTATGCTTTAAATGAGAAAATGCTAAGGGTATGCCCCCTCCCCCCCCCCCCCCACAGTGATTCTTGCAGATAACTTGAGGCACAATACAAATTCGGGGCCATGGCCACGCTCCCGAAAGGGGTGGGTGGTTGTCTGGTCAGATCATAGGTCTTAGATGGACATACCTAACTAGACATCATGTAATGAGTTATAAAGTAGATCGTCACACTGAATTTAAAAATGTGTTACAATTATGCCCATGTATGTCGTTTGCCTAAATATTTTAGCTGAAAACGAATGCGAATGTTTGCGGTGATATAGACGTAGACTTTGAAAGGTAGGCCTACATGCAATGGATAGGAAATTTATTTTATCCACTCATAATTATGATTTTGAACGAAACCATCAAACGTTCACTCATCTTGCTGAGATGGATGTCCAATTTGTACATATCTTGCAGACGTTATTGGTTCAAAGGGAAGAAGGAAATCAAAACGGCAAGAAAAGGGTTTTCGTTTCCGAGTAGTCAACAATTTCTCATGAGTATGCGGACTCAAACATACAGCCATTTGTTAATCACTTCTTCCATAGCATTTGAACTAGGTAAGACGGAAGCAATGCTCCCGCATACCCCATGAAAACAACACATTTTTGAAAATGTGCTGAGAAAAAAACATTAAAAAACATTAAAATAGTTTAATCTTCTATTTAAAGTGGGTGGTTATAAGGTAAAAGTTTGAATATATCTCACAAACAAAAAAAATCACATAGGCCTATTTGAAATGACTTCAAATAACACTTCAAATCGATAATTAGACTTCCATGCAGGGCTCCTTCTATTTGGAGTGAGTAGTTATCAGGTGAAGGTTCAAAATATCTTACAAACAAAAAATAATATTTTAAAATGGCTTCAAAGAACACTTCAAATAACTACTATAATCATTGAAAACTTTCCTGCGGGAAAAACTCCTTCTATTTGGAAAGAGTAATTATCAGGTGAAGGTTCGAAATATCTCACAAACAAAAAATGTATTTTCAAAATGAATTCAAAGATCACAACCACTTGAAATACCATACCATATAGAAAAAAATCCCTGCAGGGCTCCTGTTTGGAATAAGTACAGAATAGGCAAAGCTGTAGGATACCCTGAATAGGCCTATGTAAAAAAAAAATCATTCTCCAAAATATATTAAGTGTTGAAATATCATATTTCTGAAAAGCTGGTGTGTCTCTGAATCCCTCATTCGTGTTTTCTCCAATTATTGTATTTGTCCATTGTGTACTCTATTTGGATTTCTCACGTGCGCGTCCCAGTACGAAAATTTCAATGACATTCCTGGTTTTTTGTAGAGCACTTATGATTCATTGTCAGTTGAATACGACAGAGACAAATCTATCGTATTTAAAACCATGACCACAGTCGATAGCCTGGGCTCAGTGGGTTGTTGGGTCGCCATGGTCGACCATCATGACAGGGGTTTTTCGTGGTTTCCCTCTGTCGTTCAGGTCAATAATGGAATGGTTCCTCAACAACAGGCCACAACCGACTGCTTTCTTTTTTCGAAAAACACCTTATGAAAGTAACCCTTCATCTCACCATCCCATTATCTCATTAATACCATTCACCAAACACCAATAGATCTGTCATCAGTGAAGTGAATCGTTAAACCAAATATAAAAAAGCATTCATGACAGATTCAAAATTTGCAACCTTAAGTAGGGGAACCAACAACAATTTTGTCTAAATAAAACATTGATTAACGTTACAAAATACTTTGGATGGTAGAAAAAGAAGATCGTATTAAATTGTACAAACTATTGCCTTCCTATAAATAACTCACCTCGAGTGATATGTGGCACATGAATACGTTTTCTTGATAATTAAACCTTCTACCGACTTCTTTGCCCTGTGAAGTCCATACTAAGTATAAAACCATCAGCATCATAGCCACCATCAGCATGAACATATTCTTTACAGGCAGCATGATTAATTATGGTCACTACCATTATTCTATTCCATCTGTAGACCTTCTCCACCCTGAAAGTTACATGGAAAAACAACCATTAGCAAAAAAAGTTGATATCATTTACATTCAGGTACCTTCTAGGCTAATATTAGAGGAACACTCAAAGTAGAAATGAACGTTTTCATTTAACTTGTCCTGAAACCATTCATACCGGTACGCACAATTAATACCACTCACAAAGGGCAATGTTGGAAGGGTCCAGTATCGGCCTAATACTGTTATTATTATTATTATTCTAACACTCACAGTTGCACATAAATGCACGGTGGCAAGTTCCCTATCCTTGGTCACGACTGTTTGGCTGCCTCCCTAACCTTCTTACTGTATCGCTTCACCCCTTTTCATCCCCCTCAAATACACTTCTACTGAGCCCATTCCAGTCCCTACCTGTCCTATTTGCCCACATCTATTCTAGCACCCTTTATAACAACTGCTCTATCATGACTTCACCTACCCCCATACCTTGACTCATTCCTTTCAATCAACCTATTCAACTCTCCTCAACCCCAATCTCCTTCCATTGCCCTGAAAAAATTACACATCCAATCCAATTTTCTCCGTTTTTCCAAATCCTGCTAGATCGATGCCAGATGATTGTGCATCATCTCAGACAGACTTTCTAATGTTCTTACCCTTTCTCCCCTTTCATTCTCTACCCAACTCCATCTTCTAACCCTACCTGCTATTCTCTGCACCCTTTCTACATCCCTTATCTCACCCATCCTATATGGATCCCATACCGAACTTGCATATTCCAGCAGAGGACGCAATGCTTTTTCCTTAATCTCCGTACCTGTCCCCTTGAGCTGCCTCATTACAAAGTTTAATGCATTAATACTCCTCTTTACTACACGCTCAATTTGACTCCCCCACCCTAAGCGTCTGTCAAATACTACCCCTAAATATTTGTAGTTCTCCACTGACTCAAGTGCCTTCCCTCCTGCATCTAACCTTTCTCTCCTCCTATCAAAGGTAACTACCTTGCACTTCCCTCCATTTGACCCCATCTTGTTCAACTGTACCCAACAACAATCAAGTGCCGCCAGATCTGCCTGAATAGTTTCCACATCCTCCCTGAATAGTTTCCACATCCTCCTTTGTATTGATTTCCCTACCGGTATATAACACGCAATCATCCGCAAATAACCTTATTCCCGAATTAACAAGGCTACACAAGTCATCTAGGGCCTGAATATAAATCAAATAATATCGGACCTCTAACACTACCCTGTGGAACTCATGTCGTCACCCTAATCTCACTTGAGACCTCTGTACCTACCCGAACTCTTTGCACTATGTCCTTCAGAAAGTTTCCAATCCAATTTACCAACCCAGTATTTCCAATGGACACTTCCAACTTCCCCAATAGCCTGACGTGATCTACCTTGTCGAAAACCTTCTCAAAATCGAGAAACACTGCATCAATACACCCACCCCTATCTACTACCCCTGCGACCTCTTCCGCAAATCCCAACAACTGTGTCTCACATGAATATCCCTTTCTGAACCCATGCTGCACATCTGAAATACCCCTATGCTCATCTACCTTCTCCATCACTCTCCTGATAACTACCCTTTCCCTAAACTTGAACACTTGTGACGTTCAACTGACCCCCCTGTAATTGTCTACCCTGTACCTTCGAGATTGGTCTCACCTCTCCAATTGATATATGCATGATTTGTCACCAGCTATTATGATGTAACATTCAGCTGCTGATAGTGTTGACTTAATTGTGTTTGACTCAATGCTGATAGGCCCACATCATTTGTATCACTTGCTACAGACAAATCTAATGAACAAACACAAATTCTACCAACAAAGTTTTGACTAATTTGATATGAAAGCAGTCAATAACTGCAGTGCTAACCCAAGCCAAAGGTTAGCAAGGTAGGCCCATATGCAGTGGCGTAACTAGGAATTTTGGGCCCCAGGGCAAGACTCATATGCCCCCCCCCCCCCCCCCAAATATATTAATTAAAATGATGAAATTTCAATATCATTCAACATGCAATCTTCATATTTTGTTTTTTCAATTTACCGGTACCGGTACTATTGAAGACGATTAAAATACACTGAAAATTATTATTAAAATAGGCCTACATTAACAATTACCGGTAGGCCTATATCATTCTAAGAAACGAAATGGTTCTAAATTGAAGATAAAGATTGAATGACACTTACTCTTGAGAGGAAAAATAGTCGACTTTTCACCAAAATGTGGTTAAAGTAGCAAGCTCATATTCATTTCAAGTGCTGTAAGTTCAGCGAGAAAATATGACAGTGTTTCCGATACGATTCATACCGGTATTCAAGAATATACTCGTTTAATCAAGTTCAACTTGAATTTCCTCATTGTAGAATTATTTTTGAAATTATATTTTCACTTGACCAAACAAACGATGGAATGATTTCAATTACACTTTAATATGACTTGGGACTCAATATACTTGATATTTGACTTAATGACTTCAATATGACAGACTTAATGACTCAATATGATACTAATAATAATAATATAATAATAACGTTTGTCATATTTTTGAGAGCCCTTAATGCAGTGTGTATGGATATACATGATGCTGGATTGTGCAGACATTTTTATTTTCAGTTGATTATTGTATCAACTGAAAATATATAAGAAGTATAAATAATAATTACATTGTAAAGTAATGTTTTCTAGGACTAGGATAAGATAAGATACTATTACTATTGTGCGTGCTGCTTCACTTTCTATTATTTTAGCATATTCTTGCATGATTTCTTATCGGCAAAAGTGTCAATAACTCAGTTATTTCCCAAGTAGCTTCAGATAATGTTAAAAAGTATTTTTTCAAGTTACCGAGTATTAATACGTTCATTATTTTTTGGTAATAGTTGAAACGTATTTCTGATAATACCATCAGCATGAGCCTCCCCCCCTCCCCCGGGGGCCCCGGCAGAAGTTATGCCACTGCCCATAGGCCATGAAGGTTGTCTCCATGACTGGAGTTGGAGTCATTGCAAGGTTTGGGTAAGACATCAGAGGCCCCACAGAAATCTTGAAAGTAAATGTACCAGTATCTAGGGCCTACGTCATCGTGTAAAGGGATCGGTATTTAGATGACTGTCTATGACATCACAATAGAGCTCTGATCATGCATCAATGGAACCTCGGAGCCAAAATCAGGGGTATCTGCATTGAACCAACCACAGTTATGCCTAATCCGATTTACAGGAGGCAGACGGTTATCGTATTACCTTAAATGTTGCAATGTGGCTGTACCAACATATAGTACCAACTAGAGCTGTGATCTAGACTGAACTAGGTTGTACTCTATGGCAGACCCTAGACGCAGCTATTGAATAGGGTACCTATGAAAGCCTGAAAGGTAGCAACTAGGAAATAGGAATACCTAATGGTTATGGCTTAGGGCCTAGGTCTTGTGACATGGGCTGTCCGTATCTATTTACCCTCTGAAATGAAGTCTTCGGAATCAAAGTGGTACATCACTGAATACCAGTAATACTTGATAGGTATTCTATATGAACACACAGATAGAAAGTTTGTAAAATATTTGAAAAAAATAATTTCTAACTTTTTAATGCACATTTAGGGCTGATCGCAGCCACATTGGGTAAAACCACCGCCACCGCTCACAGTGTTTGAATTCAGATTCGAAATCTTTCACAAATCACAAAATCAAGCAAGCTGTGTACTTTTGTTCGGTTATCAAATAGGCCTAGTTCGTATCTCGCAGTGCTCTCCCGGTATCTAATTTTTGTAGGTAACGTACTGAATGCAATGTGGCATTCTTTTTAGATATTTGGCGTGTTCTATTGGACAAGTTTATTACGCCCAGAAATGATTCGTCCTTCCGTATTTTTCTGCCTTCTTTTCTTCTCATCAGCTTCGTGTCAAATTGCTGACATTAAATCTGACAGCTCTAAAGAAAAATCAATTCTTCCACCCTGCCAGTCTTGCAAAATTTTAGTTTCATCATTTAAAAAGGTAATTTATTATAAATATAGGGTGCCTGCATATTGAAACTAATTTTTAGCCTCATAATATGTACTAGCATGTATTTGGGGCCTTGGGGGTAGCTAGGACTAGAACTAGCCCCTACAATGTATTTTAGAAAATACCAGTATTTCCAGAGATGTGTACCTTACTGAAATAACATGGACAAAATATGGCCAAAACACGGTGGATTGCTTAGACGGAGTTTAAACCCGGGCGTACCTTAGACGCCGTCCAAGTGAGAAATTGCATTGTGACTGCAATGCAATTTCCTAATTGGACGGCGTCTAAGGTAGGCCGGGGTTTAAACACTGTCTCAGCAATCCACCCACAGACAATTTAGTTTTAAAGGGCAAAACACTGACAATTCACGGCCGCCTACAGATGAGCATACAGTCAGGAGAAAGACCCGATTGTATAGCACTAAAATAGATTCAAATCATGGTAAAAACATGGACAAAAATTGAATGATTTTGAGCGGCCAAAATAGGGGTGAAATACGGACAGTTGAGAAGCTTTTTACAGATGATATAGAGCTAGCAATCGAATGTCTGTCTCTCCTAAGGATAAAACACGGACAATCTAGAGATGTTTTATGCAGTGGCGAGGCGTCTGGGGAGACAGGGTAGACACCGTCTACCCTAAAAACTCACATACCAGCACTAAAAAGAAGAATCTAGACTTCAACATATTTTTTGTACTTATTTTTTTTTAAATTGTATTCTTTATTTTTTCACAAATAGGTCCTTGATACGTTGAAAAAGTTTGGTTCTTTTCGAACGATTTTCATGTTTGCTTGGCAGCGCAGTCAGCCTTCTTGTATGCACTATGAAATAGTATAGGGTAGACAGATTTAGAAACGTCACCCTTCGAGGTTCCTAGCGCGCTCACTAGCACACTGAACAGCCAATCAGCGATGAGCTACAACACGTATAGATGATATAGAAAGCAAAAAATATCGACCAAAAGAGTCTCCATCTACCTTCGTCTTTTCACTGAAATTGCTATGGCGCTAGAAGCGTAGGTTTGTTGAATATTTTGTGCGGTAGCAAACCTAGACCTGATCATACACGATCAGTGACAGCAGAGCATTGTCACGGCACGTGCGAAAAGCAGACCTTATATTTTGGCCAGTCTTTTTTTTCTGACATCAAAACCGTATAAACTGAACATCTTTTTTGTATGACAAATGAGGTACATTTTTACTTTGTCTAATATTTTGCTCTTTGTTTTTACTCCAGTTATATAGCAATAATAGGCCGTTTAAAATGGCGTTTTTGATGCGTCACCGAGTACTCACACTGCTGATAAAAGAATCAAATATGTCTACCCTGATTAAAACTCCATCCTTTGCCACTGGTTTTATGGACAGTGTAGGCCTAGTGACCAGACTAGGCCTACCCCTAAAAAAAATGTCCATTACTTTTAAGTGAAAAACACGGAATATTTAGCGTGTTTTCAGGGGCACAACATCAGGAAGTTTTAAGAAGCTTTCCAATTCGTAGAATTGGTTTTTTTTACAGTGGAATGTCAAACATTAAATTGTGTTTGGGTAAGATGACTCTTTATAGCTGCACTTGGGTGCAAAGGAACGAACCATTTGGCCAAAGCAAGGGTGGAATGTGGGTTAAACTAGTTTTTAGTTGTCACACTGCATTCAGTGTTCAGTCTCTCACTTTGACTTGTTGAGTCAACATGAAAGAGTGCAGAACAGTTCTCGACAACGAATCCGTGAAAACTGTTCAACAAGATCATGGGGGTAGATGACGTGATTCTATTTTCACACTCCTGAATGTCATCAAGAGAATTCTTTGCTCCCAAACAGTTGAACTACCGGTAGTAGGCATACAGACTAAGAGCAAAAGAATAATACATCTTGCCTCTCATCTTTACCCCCCAAAAATCATGAACATTCTGCTTACGCTTACGTCACAAAAGACGCCGTGATTCAACAGTCAATTTAGCAGTGGCATGTTGACTTATCTAAATTTGGAAACATGGTTCTAGTTCCTAAAGCTGTGTTTCCTAAGCTATTCCTATTATCGCCCTATTCTTTCTCAGTCATCAAAAATTATGTCAAAAAATATTGATTCTGCCACATATTTCCATCAATTTTGTACTCCACCTAATAGAATGGATGCTAAGAAGTGAAATGGGTTGTAGATATAAAAGGGACATTAACACAGTTGTGGTACTGAATACAGTTGGTCAGTTGGTCAAACCATACAGTTCACTGTTCTTTTCAACATACTTAGGCCTACCGTGCTCCATGTGATCGGTAGGCATTCATTTCATAAGGGAAATAAGAACATGTTTGAACTGTAAAATTTACATGTGGCTGATAATATTCTATGTTTAATGGAATAAGTAGGTGACGAAAAGAAGGCGAAAGTTGAGAAGAGACCTGTAGACTTTAGAGCTAAAAAATGCAATGTGTTCCAAAATACGCTGAAAACCACTTCAAATACTATATTTAGTAGAAAAAGATTGCCTGTCGGGCTATTTCTTTTAAAGCACTAGGTAATTAGCAAGCAATAATTCAGTACCGGTGTACTCTAATAATTTGAAACCAAAACACTTTCCAAAATACGCTAAAACACCGCTTCAAATACTATATTTAGTAGAAAAAGATTGCCTGTCGGGCTATTTCTTTTAAAGCACTAGGTAATTAGCAAGCAATAATTCAGTACCGGTGTACTCTAATAATTTGAAACCAAAACACTTTCCAAAATACGCTAAAACACCGCTTCAAATACTGTGATATCAAAAACTGTCAAGGCTCGTTCTCTTTGAAGGAGGCAAAGAGTAGGCAAAGCCTCAGCCTTGGACCATCGATATATAGACCAGGCTACCGCTATATCACAGTATACGCAGCTGTGAAGCCAAGGTACCTTATAGGTGCGGGGAGGAAATCAGGGGTAGGCAAGTAGCTCCCTCTACACTAGGAAATTTATATTCACCAATCTGAGATACGACACTTGATGTATTTCATCACACACAAACATTATGTCTCTTTTATATATATTTTTAAAGGTTCAATGTATTTCAACATCTAGGCTTATAATTGGGAATTGGTAATATTTATTTTAGCATACGTACAAAGTGGTCTATTGTATTCACTCTTTAATTAGCTATCATTTAATCAGTTCAGGTATAGGCCTATTTTGTCTTCATATTTTAACATTCAAACATACTGCTAAGGTCTTGTCTCCTATTTCACTTTTGTTTGTTCCAAAATCATAAATAATAAAAATCGTAGAGAAATACCGTAATATTGAATCTTCAGGAACAATTGTTTCTTTCAGGTCTACATTTAATTGATTGTGTTTTCAAATGAAATCGAAATAGATTGAAAAATAAATTACATGTCTGATTGTATTATGAAAACTCAACAATTTCAACAATTCAAAGTTTGATTCACCACTACAACAATGTAGTACCGGTACATGATATAACTGGGAATTAATGAACATTCATTTTCACGCTTCACATGTATGTTTAAATGGTATATTAAACCAATCAACAGAATAATGAGTGGATGACTCATCTTTTCAGCCTTCGCCAAGATTTTAGAAATATTTTTTTGAAACCATTATCAATCGAGGTATAACATGCATCTCTTACGCATTGTATTTTGCTACGGAAGATATAAAATGATGCGTAAATATTTATACGGTATTAGTACATTTGAATATTCAATCATTATCAACTTCAATGGACTATAAAATGAAATGAAATGAAACTATAAAAAAAAAAAAAATATAAACTATAAAATGAAACTATAATCTGTGAAAAAATGACATTTTGGCTCTGATTGAAGTTATTCAGGCAATGGGGGTTCGATTTCCTATTGTTACCCTTTCTGACTGAAGTTTTTTGTGTTACCTTTCTTCATTGAAGTCAAACTGTCTTGTACAACTTTTGTGTTATGCTGTGATCATTTCATATGAGTTTTGTCATTATTATTTATCATGACATGTGTTCACAGAGACAAAGTTTTGTACGTATTATGATTTTGTGTACGTGGGGTAATGTGGATTTGTTATATTATGAGTTCTCTGTGACCGGTCTAAGAAAGAGTGAAAACCAGTGTTATTTTCTTGTTTCTCTCTCTTGTGGAAACGTGAATGTGTTGGCAATTCCATTTGATATTCTACATTCCCGGGTACCGGTACCCATCAATATATCTTATACTGTAGGGTTGGGCGAACCGGTTCGAATTCGAACCGAATTTTAAAATGAGGTTCGAATTTCGAACCAGCTAGGTTCGAAAAGGAACATCTAAAAAAAAAAATTAACACATTTTTTTTTCTGTCATGCTGATTATTGCAATACAAATTTCTTCTCTTTATCAATGGTTTCTTCATCAAGTCAAGTTGAAACGCATGAATGTTATATACCGGTATTGTTGTTTATACCTCAATGAGATTAGATATAATCCAATAAGATATGAAAATGAAAATGACCTGCAAATGTTTCAAAAGCTGTCAGTGCAGTGTGCAGGACCTATCAGCTGTTTGCTTTTATCAATTCAATAGCTCGATCGCTGATGATCGAACAGACCAGAACTTCACTTCAAGTGGCTGCGTGTCTTGAGTGTCGTAGTTTGGATTTGTAATAAAATTGTCAAAACTGTGATGCATTAAATATGAAATTATTTTCGTAATTTTGCATCAATTGACGTGATGTTGCTCTTGATGTGCTCTTGAACCTGTTTATATCACTTGCTTTAAAATAAGTTTCTACATCCGCTTCTCAACCAAAACAGACCCTGAATTCCTTCACTGAAAAACTGAAATTATGTGATGAATGGCGCAATTTTGTACTGACCTAGTCTGTTCTACGAATTTAAGACGTAGTTTTACTTTGGGCCTTCTACTGATTGCTTGGATGTAGGCCTACTTGGCTTGTATTCTTGGCAGGCCTGTACCCTATCATGACTGGTTACATTTCTCTTCTGTATGGGTTGACACTAAAGCTGTCTGTTATATTTATGGTAGATCTATAGAAAAATGAAAAAAAAATATAAGGTTCCGTTCGAGGTTCGAAAAAACGAACCTCTTTGAAAGGTTCGGTTCAAGGTTCGCCCAACCCTATTATACTGGTTCCTTGTTTCACTAGTCACTTTGGGCACGGGCATACTTTGTATCTTTGAGTATTCAAGTATTGTGTTGTGTGTGTAGCCTACATTGTGCGCTTTGCAGCAATTTGTGAAACTCGGCTCCCAGCTTGAAATATAAATTTTAGTTTTTCATCTCACAAAATCGATGTTTCAACTTCATCATAACTTACTGTATCAATGATTTAAGTAGGTACCGGTACTGTACTGTACTGTACTTTACTTTACTTTAAAGTACTAAAAACATACCATGGTATTAGTAGGTAGTGTTAAGTATCATGACTCAGTACTTTATTGAACTGTTGTATTTCTAGGGGGTCGAGAGAACTGCACGTGGAAAGTTTGAAGGAGGAGATGCAGCTTGGGAAGAACAACGACTACTCAGTTATGCCAATTCTGAAGTTCGATTAATCGAAATCCAGGAAAAGTTATGCCTGGGCCTGGAGAAAGGGGTTGATCAAGTAAGGTTTTGTTCTGACTGTTAAATACGTGTACAGTCAATGTAAATTAAGCAGGGATAGGCAAATTGCATATAATCGGGCAACTTGGCATACAATTAAAGTTTACATCCTAGGTATACTTCACAGGAGTGTTAAAGATATGGTTATTTAATTGCACTGAATGAAAATGCTGGGTTAATGTACATTCAGCATTTGTTAACACAAAATCTAATAATAATGCACTAAACATGTCACACAAGCGCCATGTCCTTCTCTGGCTTCTGTCGCTAGGGGCAAGTGTGTCCCCTACCTCGACACTCGTGCCAACCCTGGCACCCCAAGATTCACATCGCTAACAAGAGGGTCACAGTCGCAGATTATCTCGAATATCATTTTTACACCTACACTGCTGGAGACTATATGATATCAGTTATTTAATAGCTGTGACCTATTATTTTTTATGATTGGTGGTTTTACTACTGGTACTAGAAAATGATTGGTTGGTCTACTCATAATTGGCGATAATAACTACAAAGGCATAATTGAATAAATAACATTCACAACATATATGTGAACAATTCAATTAACTAAAAATCTGAAAGTGATGAAAAAAAATGGATAAATGCCTACACCCGTAGCTGTGCTACTTTGATACAAACCATAACTATTTGTCTTTAAAGCAGGCATGCAAGATTAATATGGCATTTTAAACCATTGATGAAGTTGGTTAGTGGCAAGTATAAGAGGCCACTCCTTGATTAGCATCTATAAATGAATGAATAATAATTGATAATCGATTACTGGCTGCTGCACATCGATTGGTAATCGAAGATCTGATTATCGATAATTGATCGATTAATTGATTATCTATTGGTGCCATCCCTAAGTAAAACAAATGTAATTAATCTCTTTTCAGTGTCACAGTTTGGCGGAAGAGACCGAGCCGACGGTAGAAGAATGGTGGTTCCACAAGCAAAAAGAGGAACCTGACCTGCATCAATACTTGTGCATTACTACATTGAAAGTGTGTTGCTTAGAAAATCACTTTGGACCACAATGTAAGCCATGTCCAGGCTACCCAAGTAATGTCTGTTCTAATAATGGAAAGTGTAAGGTATGTACCGGTAGATTGAATGATGCATGGCTGATTGTTCTCTCTTTGCTCTACCATTTGTAGTCAGCCGTTTCCATGGTACGACATGTACCAGCATTTATTATGTTCATATTATTGACCGATAACTTTGGATGAACTACCGGTGTGTTGATCAACTGGCAAAAGGCCAGGTTTCCACAATGTCTCATTAAGAGTAGGTGAGCTGTGTGGCGTCGTTTGGTGGCTAAACGGCGCAGATCTGAACTTGATGTGACTAACCAATCAATTCAACAACAAATTGCCAACTAGTATTTTAAAAGCCACTCTCAACAAGTGGCCGACACCCCAGACACCAGCTTACGTCACTCAGACTTGATATTCCGAACACAAGTGTCTGATCAAGTTTACCTACTCACCAATACATTAAACTTCCTGTAGGTGGAAACTAAATAGGACCTTCTATATTTTCAAGAAACTTGAATTGAATTATGTATATTATTGTTTAATGTTGAAAATAGCAGTGTTTACTGATGTTTCCAGGGTTCTGGAACGCGTAAAGGCAGTGGCAATTGCACCTGCGATGTAGGGTACTCGGGTGACAGCTGTGCGCAGTGTGCAGCCAACTACTACGAATCATATCGTGACGACACGAAGCTGCTTTGCACTCCGTGTCATAACGCTTGTCAAGGAAGTTGCAGCCAAGCAGGCCCGAAAGGTTGTTCGGCTTGTAAGCCAGGCTGGACTATGGACACTGAGCGAGGATGTGTAGATATCAACGAGTGCTTGGAACAAAATGAAGTTTGCCAAAAGAACCAGTTCTGTGTTAATAACGAGGGTTCTCATATTTGTTTAGGTTAGTCCAATTATGCTTATCTTCAAATAACCAAGCTTCTGGTGCGGTCGTTGAGCATACATTATAAGCAACTAAACACACTTCCATAACAAACCGATTGGAAGATTTCAATGATGATCCTTTATTTTTGTCACAATATTGCTCTGAAATTTGAAGCCAAATAGATGCTGGTTTGATTCCTGCAATAACCATACAATTTTGTGAATGTTTTCTCACCGATTATCACTTCATTGTTGCATTATTACCTATCTGTTGTTGGAATCGAGAAGCACTATGAAAACAAAATTATGGGAGTAAGAAGAAATTTGATTTACGCTACCGATAGTTATTGTGCTGTGTATATCTTTGAAGAAAATGAAGAGAAATGTAAATAGAGTGCTGAAAGTGCAAAGTATTTGAAAATTGAGATTCATGCTATTTTCTTTTCAACATTTACCCTACAATCAATTTTTAGATGTGATGAGTGTATTTTTTTTCTTTTTTTTCTTGAGAAAAAACAATTTTCTCATACTAAACTGACCATTAAACTTTTATATTCTGCCTAGATATGGTCTACTGTAATCATCTTCTTTATCTCAAGTTATTTTTGGTTTCAGCCTGTGATAAATCCTGTGACAGCTGTACCGGTGATGGACCAGATATGTGTGTAAAATGTGCAGAAGATTACACTTTAGAAGATAATGTTTGTGTTGGTAATGAACAGATTTTGTTTTATGATTGATTTAGATTATTTATATCTTATTAATATTCCCGAATGACCTTGCAGTTGATGGTGTCCTCAAAGTAATATATTGATCTTCATCTTGACTTCTCTTTTCAGTCGCATTGTTCTTGAATAAGTAGGCATATATATATATAACACACTATAATTGAGCCCAACCAGGCGCGTCTCGTGAACGTTCCAACAACTGAGACCCAAAACAATCACAAGGTGGCCCAGGAGTTTAGACACTACCACAGTTCCGTTGGTCAGTTTTCAAGAATGCTCTAAATCAGCGTCAGCCTGCAGTGCGATTGCCATTCTCAATCATTGACCTAGTCATCTTGAATTATTAACAATTTATATTAAAAGAATATTATTTTGTAATGGACGATATGAGATGAATGATTGATGATGATGCAGGTTAAGAGAAACTAGTGATGTGAGAATAATGAGGTGGGTACAGGTTGGAGGAAATTGTATTTCCTCCAAAAAGATTTCCTCCAACCTGTACCCACCTCATTATTCTCACATCACTAGTTTCTCTTAACCTCCATCATCATCAATCATTCATCTCATATCGTCCATTACAAAATAATATTCTTTAAATCAAGTCCTACTTTCCAATAATAACAATTTATATTGTTAGTGTTGAAGACTAGATCCTTAACGGTCGAATCCTGTTGTCCAATCTTTAATGTTATAGATTGTTAACATTGCTTGTTAAAACTATGACGTACTTTCAGTTGGTGTCGATGATTCCCCAGTATGAGCCAATAGGAAGTGTTCATTCATCATTTGAATCTAGAGAGCGTATACAAGATTATAAGAGACTTGATATAGAAGGCACTGGAGCTCTAGTCAATTTCAACGTCTTCTATTTCATTATCGCGAGTTTGATTTTCTTTGAAATATTGAAAAAGGAAATCATTGATAGTTATTTACTCATTCAGTTTTGAAGAGTGTATGCGACTAGCCCAAACAATTCAAATTTGGTAAATGAAAACCGAAACAATTAACTGACAGAAGGACTGAGACAAGGTCCCACTTTTGCCATTCAAAAAGCAGTTCAAAAACTAAATACCTTAGTTCTGTAAGTAATGACAACTTCTCATACCTTTTAATCTACACAATAATTCAAAAGCATTTACCAAGCTGTGAAATGTCCGTGTTATTCAATATTAGTTATTCATTTTTTCGAATTATTTCGTGTACGTCATTTTATGCAGTTTTTGAAAACTGTATCAATAAGGATATCCTGTGTATGCATAAGTCAACAATCAACTTACAGACCATAGTCTTTGAAATAGGACAGGGAATCACACTCTAGATATTACCAATCTCCAGAGACGTACCTAACTGTAAATCAGCAGTTACAGAGTGTTACTTAAGGATCTAAGAACGGGAATGGCACTGCTGGAAGCTCAGAGACTTCATGCGTAACGGCGTGTACAGCCGCTCAGCGTCACTAGGGTGAAATGCGTGTGTGGAGGCCTGCGTACAGCCGCTCGGCGTCACTAGGGTGAAATGCGTGTGTGGAGGCCTGCATTGGATTCTCACTAAAGGATTGAGATGAGCATGAGGCCGTCTACCAAATATTATAACACAAATAACACGATTGTATTTGTATAGGCTAGCTGAGGTATTTTTTGGGTGTTATAATTTCTCAGGACGAGGCTTGCGATGAGGAATGCAACTGCATCTTTCAAAAGAGTTTAATTCTCGAGATTGCAGTGAGAAATGTAATTACCAGAGATTTTACAATTATTTGGACCTATTTTCGTGAATGTCAGTATATTTATATGAAATATATTCAAAAGCTTCATGCACATCTTTATTTTAAAACTACCAAGTCTACTCACTGCGACCTTCATACAACCCACTTGTTGGTCATCCCTGAAGGGAGTAAAAATCAATTATTCCAATATATAACATTCATATTTAAAAACGACCGAACCAAATTCCTCCTTACTTCGTGAAAATATTGGAAAAATTATAATATTCTGTGAAAATTACATTGCTACAAGATTAAATTCAAACATTGAAATTTTACCTAATGCTATTTTTACAAGGAGTTACCAATCTTTCAAACTTGTTCTTCCCAAAAAGTGTAGTTTCCAAAAACGACCGCAATAAGGTCAGGGATTTATTCTAGTATGACACTAATATCTAGGAAAACTGTCAATACGATTGGTTACTTTGTCTGACTTCTATCCTGGAATTGCTACGCACAAAAAATGATGAAAAATGAACCTTGATTTTATGAAGTATCGAGTGAATTGAAAGTCCAAAGACTCCCTTGCATACAATAATATACCGGTATTTGGTTATAATATCTTTTAAGTAAAATATTTATTTTGTTAATCACCATGACAATAACAGTAGGATTACAAAAGATCTAGTTTTGTATCATATTGACTTTGTTTTTGTTTTCAGATGGTCGTCAAGTGGGCCGAGATAACTATGTCAGTCTGACACGTTACCTCACGTACTTTGGTCTATGTATAGCAACTTGCATCATCTTCCAGAAGAGTACTGTGGTAGCCAGTATGATTGGTTTATCTGTAGCCTTGTATATTACTGTATCAGAGTATATGCTCAGCTCAGAAAGTAAAAATAATATAAATTTAGATAATCTTTTAATGCCTCCGACGTGAAGTAAAAAGCATCAAACTATTAATAACTAGGCCTGCAATTGAATTGTAAAAAAAAATTGAATTAAAATCTGTTGGGTTCTAATAGGCAGTGTTCATTTTGTCAGCTCTAAGTGTATTATCTAGTATGTATCGGATGTATACTTCAAATGACATTTAAGAAATTACAATGCATCAGCCAAACCGAGCACGTTTGCTCGAGAATTGGTCAAAAACTTTGCTTCTAACAATGATAATATTAACAATGTTTCTCTAGACAGATTCAAGATGTATTGAGAGTTAGTTTGCCGGTTTGTTCTGGTGACTCAACCTCATATCCCACCAATGTTGAAAACATGTACCAATTTTCAGTCCAAATGTATGGAAATACTGATCGTGAGTAATCTAATAGTGATATTATGAGGAACTAACTTTGTTTACAAATACGCGCAATATGACCTTCACATTTGCTCAGTGGAATGAAACAATCTCTTATCAAGTAATGTCGGAGATAGGCCGCCCTTGTGGCTCAGTCAACTATTGCTAGTAGTAGAAACTGAAGTCACCGTTGGGCGTGGGTTCGAGTCCCGCATAAGGCATGGGCTTTTATAAACGTCCCTTCACCTATCATCACTTCATCGTTTCATCATCACCCGCTCATACGTATCCCCGTATAACCTAGCTGTTAGTGGGATTGTTAAGCAGCATTAAAAAAAAAAAGTTGAATTGTGAAATATTTCATAATAATGCAAGTTATATTGCAAGTAACTTACATCTATATACGATTTATATATGTGATTGAAATTGTGTGAGAAGTCTGCATGCCCCAAACAAATAATTATTTATGTTTTATTTGATCGCCCTATAACTACTTACAAGTAAATATCTTTTTTCCATGAGCCTATTGGATTTGTTTACTTCCACTGCATTGTGGATGCTAATTACCGGTAACACTATCTTAAGATGTGAATATTTGAAGTATGTAGAAGGTATGACATATTGTACACAATAGGTAGAGCAGCAATCGGTTTGTCCAAGGACAATACTCATGAATGGAACAAGATTGACAGCCGAGTGAAAACACCATTCAAGCTCGATCCATCTTAGACAGATTGATCGTGATTAATTATTAAAATTTTGTAAATAACTATATATAATCAATCACCTTTTATGAATAAGCTGTGAAAAAATGCAACCAGAATGAATGTTTTGACTAAATCTGTACATCTGTACTGTCTTGTTACTGTACAGGTCTATACCTGAGAATGTCTGTATAAATGTCAAGTGGACTCAACATGTAAATAATATCTTGAAGGTATTTTGTTTATAGATTCAAACATCATTTATTGTTCAATACGAGTGTAATTATAAGTGACCTGTCGCCTATGAAATAACATTTGAACGTGCTCAGACTCCAAGCGGGTGTTTCTAAAGTGTACGCAAAGCTCTGGCCAAGTAGGTCTGCTCCAGGCTAACAAAGGGGCTGTCCATGAATTATGTCACAGAATGTCACGGTATATCCCACCCTTCCATCACCCTTGTCCGAGAAGGTCTGCTCCAGGCTAACAAAGGGGCTGTCCATGAATTATGTCACAGAATGTCACGGTATATCCCACCCTTGTCCGAGAAGGTCACGAAGATGATAAACCGAGAAATATAATTCCAACTCAATTGGTGAGACATAATAGATGATTAATAACATATTACCGTACTGCATTAGTCACTGGTCGGCAATTTACAAATGAGAGATCCAATGCAATAAACTTGACAGAACTAGCTCTCAAAACCAGGACCGGACTTGAGAACCAAGTTTAGCGGGGCGCTAAACTTGGTCTATTAAATTGAAAATGTATGAATTAATGTAAAAAAATGTCGGTTTATGTGAAGAGCACGTGGCACGTCAACGCATTTCCGCTCGTTACTCGACATTACCAATGATGACGTACCGAGTAACAGAGTATTTATACAACAGGGTGCGACTTACCCGGGGTGAAGCCATAGAAAGAAATACCAGGGCACATTTCAGTTAATCCAATAGCACCGCAGGGAATTTTTCCAAATATCATTTTGTTAGATCAAATTGTGTGAATTGTAGACATTGGTCACAATGTTGTTGTAGTTTAGTGAGAATATGAATGGGAATGAGTTTGTGATACTTTTGGTTTCATTTTCAACTACATGATATAACTTGGTGTTGCATTTTTTGATACCATTTCATTTGAAACAAAGATATGGAAGCCCTGAAGAGCCCAAGCATCCCCTGAGCTCTTGTGCCCCTGGGCTTCAGCCTTGCCAGCCTGGGCGTAAATCTGGGCCTGCTCAAAACTCATAGTTTTGGCAAAGGGTAAAGAAGTTCAATTACAAAGATTAGAACTATGCACAGCCACCTAATTTTGCATTAAAATGTAATTTCATACAAATTATTTGATGCCAACTGATTTTCCTAAAAATTAGAAGAAATCAGTAACATGTAGTGTAAATGTTGAAGTCACATGGTGTATGTCCTCCCCCCTTGTCACATATTTAGTGCCCCCCCCCCCCCCCTCCTCCAAATTGTGGACGTCATTTATGGACGGCCCCAAATGAGCTCTGTGCTGACAAATCAAACACATTTACCCCAATTGAATGCATTCTGTCATTGTGTGGATTGGACGATTAACAGTCAATTTGTGTTGACGTTCCTGACACTACAAATGATGTCTATCAAAATTATTTAAATTCAGATAACGATGTGGTACTTGCATAGATTTTATAAATTGTATTCCTCAAATGTAAAGAATTTCGTTGAAGAAAATACATCTCTTCGAGTTGAAATCACGTAGCAAGGCAGGTATCTATTTAACACCTGTTCAGCGCTACCGATACCATTGGTGCATATTACTAGAGACATGTAAAAATAACGTTCATTTTTTCTTTCTATAGCATTTCGAATTTGTAAAGTAGCACTCTAGTGCATCTATTATTTTGAAACATCGTTTTTCCTAGTGCAACAACGTTCCGTAGCGTAACAACAGTACGGTGCCAGTAAAACTATTATGTAACATTCAAGAAAAACACCCCGATTGATATTCTTAGAGAAATGGTGTCCACAAGCGGGTTAAACCTACACCTCTTCTGCTACCAGCATCCACAGTTGAACTTTGGTTTTCCAAATCCCCAACAAACTTCACCCTTTAACTTCCCAATTAATATCATTTTTTGAAAGTAACATCTGTGACGCTTTTGTTCTGAATACAACGTTTATATTGCCAATACATTAAAACGTAGCAGAAGCAGACGTTTGTAGCGCTTTGTCGCCTTTTCAAAAATATCCTCCAACTCTATCAAATGTATTGAAACATGAAGAAGTGTTCGAAAAATGTGTATTGAAGCATTTTAGAATTCATCGCTTTTATAGCAATTGCTAATTTTACATGCCTTTACATATTACCAAACTAGTACCTATGTGAAGTTGCAACTTATAGGTTAAATTGCATTTCTTTTTCAATCACTTACTGGAACTGCACAAAATTATTTGATTTACCAGATGTAGTACTGGTGGTACTTGAGCATCATTCTGTATGTATAGTCCACTATTGGTACTTAACTCTGATACCCAAGAGATTTCAGCCATCATTTCTGCTCGGCATTATTGTCAATGTGTTAAAATAGATTTAACTGCAAAGTCCATTATATAGATATGTGTCTAGTATTTAGTAAATGTATAGTACTTCTGCTCTGTAATTCAAAGAGAGTTTGAAAGTCTGGGGTAATTCTTATGGACTGGTAAACAGGCGAGCTTACAACTTAATGATATTACTTGTACGACATCTTTCATAATTGGCCGACAAGGATCTGCTACTTGCAGTTAGACCTACTGTATTTGTGTATATATATATATATATATATATATATATATATATATATATATATATATATATATATATATATATTTGGATATATACATATATATATATATATATATATATATTCATTTATTTATAATGAATCAATTTCTACAGTAGAACTATGTACTTGAGTATTTTATTCTCGACGTTTCACTCGTCATCTTCAAGAGTGTTGATATGTAGATCATTCGCTATTCGTACGCTGATCTTCCAACATCTAACCAACATGAAGATGAGTGGTGAAACTTCGTCGAGACTCAATACTCAAGTGCGTGGTTGTACCGTGGAAATTGGCTAACCATCCATACAATATTGGTCACAAAATTCGAAGCAAATATATATATATATATATATATATATATATATATATATTTATATATATATATATATATATATATATATATATATATATATATATATATATATATATATATATATATATATATACATATATACACATATGGGTTACCTGTTCACTTTTTGTGCCCAATGATGGGAGTGTTAGTGAACACTAGTCTTAGTGAAAACTAATATTAATAGTATGTTGAAATGTATATAGTTTAGTATTTAGTGGGGATTTCAGTCAGCTTTGAGAAGTGTGTGGCTTAGCCAGTTACAACTGGACAATAACAAAATTGCTCGAGAGTACTTTTGGACGTTATTGGAAGGGGTTTCAAGCAAATTTTTTTTTGTTTTTTTCTATCTTCAATAGGTGCTTATGGCTTAGTTTATTATTTATTACAATTTTCTTCACATATGGTAGCAATACCAGGATCAAATCAATTGTACAAAAGTGATATGATATTCTTGCTACATTCTGTTACCAAATGTGACTTCTAATGAACCATTCATGTGTGTGCAGGAAGTGTGAGTCTATTGTGTATATAGAGTATCTGATTGGTTTGCTGGGTTATACCTAGACACTAAACTAACACATTGGCGAGAAACTAAACTAGTAAAGTTGAGAATTATGATGTATGTTTTCTTGCGCTGATTTCTTGCTTACTTTGGTAACTGCTTGCGTTAAAATCTGATCATGGTAGAATTTTAGTTTTTACTCTGATAGAAGTATGACCTCGAGTTGGATTGTTACACTTCAAAGCACGAATCAGTATCAACTAAACATAAGAAATCAATTATCAAATACCGTGGTTTAGTTTAGTACGGTAGAACTTCATTTATAAGTTTCTCGTTTACACATTTATTACATTTAAAAACAAATCTTTTCATGTCGCCCTTATGCTCCCAGCCATATTGAATAGTTTCATTTATGAGTTTTTCACATTAATACATTTTTAAAGTCTGGTCCCGTGAAAAATAGACCAATTATATTATGTATTGTAGCATGTATTGACTGTTGATACAATAGTATACATTCATAGAATGAAGTTTGAACATTTTATTTTTGAGTCCATTTTAGTAGGTATGTATTTGATCTTATTAATGTATATCTGAACAGTGACAACACTAGAAGAGCTCCCAGTTTGTAACATACTGTATTACAGCTCCTAGTTTGAATTATCTAAAACCACCAATGTGCATCTAGCAAAATGCAGTACAGTCATCTTAAGACGAACGAGAGTGTCGTATTAAATGAAACGATGCAAATAGTGTGTCTGTCTTCACACTCGATCTAAGTGCATTGGTTTCTTTACCTGTTGAGAATATCTGTTGCACCTGTCAATCATTTTAAAGGACATTTGAAGTTGAAGAAGTATTTTTCTTTTAAATGGTTGGTCCGATTTATGTAAAATTTCAAATTTGTAATAATGTAAATCATTAATGTGTTTGAATTCAATTTTATTTTGCAATATTTTCCAGCTGGCTTATTCCTATGAGGTTTTTCAAACTTTCCTCAAAAGTGATGCAACCAATTTCTCCCAAAACCCATACAGTCGTATTGTGGGAAGAAGTTGTCTTTTATTAACATGTTCAAGAGTTGATTGGTTCCTCTATCTGACGTGTTGTACATGCATGAAGCGTCTTCTTTTCCAGTATGTGTGATTGAATATTAGCCGTCACTTATCTAATGAAACTACGGTAACTAAATAAAATGCATTTCTTCTCCTACACAAGTAGTGCAGTAATATATTTATAACACTTGAATCCTGGTTTCAGTGGATCTCATTGCACAATAATTAGAAATAGACAACATTATGCATACCATGTCAATGACCCATTACTCCCATCAGATATAATAGTTCTTGGAAGAAATTAAATTCTGTCCCTGAATACGTACGTAATATGTGCACCCTGTGCTTTTTGTGGGCATCTTCGACATAGCATAGAAAGGAACTAATTTCGCATCACGAGATACACTTATTGTACAATTACCTGTCAAATATTCTACACACATATGCTTGTGCTGTCATAATAGTTTGATGTCCGATGGTTTTCTCAATTGTTATTAATGCTGAGATGTTCTTGGCTGTCATGACCCATATGATAATACAGTGAAACCTCAATCCATCGTTTTCAAGGGACCACGAAGATGAAACTATCCATACTAGAAATCGATGGATCCAGGAACGATGCATAGAGGTATCACTGTATTGAACATTGGTCGAGATTGTCTTCTTGTAGGAGAAGAAGAAACACTGTACCGGTACCAAGAGTGATTATCAGTTTGAAAGAAAGACCGCCTGAATGATGTAATCCTCTTTCTTGCGTACCGGACTGACGATCCCTCTCGATCTGGAGGCCGGAACATTGAGTGTTTTTACTATCTCATACAATACGACAAACTCACCCAATGTCCAATATCTTGTTATTTATGTTGCTTGATAGTTTTGTCTAAATGTCATATTTCTTATTTCAAGTGATTATTTTGATGTATGCATGACTACTAAATTTTATTTGAAAATTAATAAACCCAGTAGTGGTCATTCTTCCGGTACTCTGATTATTATCAACAACTTTATTTGGCAAGATTTAGCCTGGTGGCCATTCTTACATCCAACTCTGCTATCTATAACAGCACTTGACAATACCGGCACATGTAGCGCAGTGGTCAACGCGCTCGCTTCATGTGATCCACCAGCCTCTATATAGTCTGGGCTAATACTGGGATGGTTTCTACAATATCAACCGCTCCCTTCCAATTATCCATCCTATTAGCTAAAAAACCTTCATCTCACCATCCCTCCCAACATCTCATTATTCATTCATCTAATGCCAATAGATCTTAGTTATCATTACAGTGCATCATTAAACCCAATATAATTAGACAGTGACAAACTAAGATACAGACTGAGACTACATGCTTAGATTAAATAATACAATTATTATTATAGTCATAAGAAATGCTTATGAAAATGCAACTATTATTGAGACAAGGCGGCCGTCGTGCCCAACTGTCAGCCCTGATGAGTGCGCCAGGGGAATAGTCAACATTCGTTTATTGCATTGATATAAGTAACATATTCTCACACCTTGTGCATGATATTAATTACTATACACAGTACAATTCTACATATTTTTTTATTATTATTTAAACTCACAATTGCACATAAATGCGCGGTGGACAGTTCCCTAACTGCCCCTATCTCACCACCTCCCTAACCCTCTCTAATATAATGATCCATGATGATAACAGTAATACTGTTTATTGTCATTCAACTGATTTAGAATGTTGATGGATCGAAATTACATGTACAATGATGCAATGTACAGACTTCTTTTTGCCTCAAGCAATGGAGAAAATAGAAATGTTCGAGTTTCGTACTGATGCACTGAATTTAATATCCTTATTTTGTTCATAGGTAATCTTGTTCCTGGTATGTTTTTAAAGTTTCTATTGGCCACACTGAGTATAACTCTCTTTTAATTGTCATGTTAAGCATTTCTAAACCATTCAGCACTGGGGCTGGGTGATATGACCAAACCTTATCAAGGAGTTTCAAGCTTTTTATACTAACTGTGTACATTGTTTATTAACTCCAATATAGGCTTCTGTCAAGTGACGTCACCCATTGTTGAAAGAGACAGGCAACAATGTCCACCAGTTGGAATTGACCAATCAGAATGTTTTGTAGTCCACCAATACGCTGTGTTACTATGGTAACGATTGTTTGTCATTTGTTACTTGACAGAAGCCTATAAGCAGTTTCAGCAGAGTCAAGGATTGGCACCAATAACGACTCAACAAGCATTCATTCTCTAGAGAGAGAGAGAGAGAGAGAGAAGAGTGTCTAATAGATGTTTGAACCTATATAGATGTTTTGGGCTGCAATACACTTTTGAACACTGTTTTAAAATATGTGGCATTACAAATAAGTTGTAATGTTGATAAAGAGATCATGAATTATCTCAAGGTAAGATTTTGATTCAATGGTAATCAAGTCTACCTTCGTATTCTGCAAACAAAGTAAAATGTTAATTGGAAACGAAATTACGAAATTCTAAAAAATGTCATTCTTGAAAAAAAAATTGAACCAATTAATCACTGTCTATGGGTTGATTATAAAAATGTGTCATCGAATTGCCTGATCCGATTTTAGCTTTTAGTGTGACACACCTCGATCACACCTGTTTTGTTGTGATGTCTCTTGGATGCACACATAGCCAAAGTACATTTAAAAGTTTGTTTGGAATACCAAATGCTCCACTAATAGGAATTTGAAGTACATCTGTCAAAATACACAGGAAATCATGTATTTTTAATATAAAAAAATATCTAGGGTTATAGAAAAATAATTTAAAAATACATATTTTCCAAAATTGTTTACAACCTTTTGAAATAATGAGGAATCACGTATATTTATCCATTATACAGTATTTAATTTGGTTTGTGATGATAATTACAATATAATTATATTATGTGATTAATCTGCAGTAGTTTGCAGTTGCAGTAGCTCAATCCATATAATGTTAATATCTCATACCAATCAGAACTTGGCCCAGAACATTGATATTTCATTCAATTGACTCCCAAACGCTCTTGAGTACTTCCAATAAAACATCATAGTATACTGCAAATACAAGAGGAAGACACAGCTAGAACTGAGACCGAGTGGTTAATACACTGAACCGTCATTCAGGAGACCGGGGTTCAATTCCCGTCATGGTCGACCATCCTGACAGGGGTTTTTTGTGATTTCCCTCTGTCGTTCAGGTCAATACTGGGATGGAACCTTAACAACAGGCCACGACCGACTCCTTCCCACCATCCAAAACACCTAATGAATAACTTTTCATCCTATTATCTTGTACATCATTCACCGACGCCAATAGATTGTAGTTTTCAGTACAGTGCGTCGCTAAACCCGATATAAATAGAATGACACAGCTAGCTCAGTTTTCAGTACTTGCTGCTCTCACATTCATTGGTGCATCATGTTATTGCTTTTTTTTGTTCCTCATCAATAATATTGATATCAACTCATCAATAGGCATACTATGTTTCCAGAGAAGTAAAACTCAATTTTGTGTGGTAATTTCTGCATTTAGATTGATAAAAATATCATAACTATCTCTCATTACCTTGTATTTATATATATATATTATATATTTATATATATATATATATATATATATAAACATACATATATATATATATATATATATATATATATATATATATATATATATATATATATATATATATAAACATTCATACATTCATATATATATATATATATATATATATATATATAAATATATAATATATATATATATATATATATATATATATATATATATATATATATATATAAATCCAAGGTTATGAGAGATAGTTATGATATTTTCATCAATCTAAATGCAGAAATTATATATATATATATATATATATATATATATATATATATATATATATATATATATATATATATATATATACATACATACATACATACATACATATATATATATATATATATATATATATATATATATATATATATATACATATATACATACATACATACATATATATATATATATATATATATATATAATATATATATATATATATATATATATATATATATATTATATATATATATATATATATATATATATATATATATATATATATATATATATATATATATATATATATATATATATATGAGTATGTATTGAACATTTCAATTAACTAACATAGTAACATTTTGAGATTTTTGAGGGCATCATGCACGATTCGTTGATTTGAATGAAAGCCCATTTTCCATTATTTTTTGATAGTCCGTGCACTTATTGTGCTGGATGGACGATGGATGTAAAGAGGGCAATAGAGGTTGAAAACCGCCGTATTCTAGAAGTATAGTGCTACAGGAATGTTTTATTACCTTCTATTCTATAAATTCTATAATTATTTTCCACCATTTGGAATGACCAATACAGCATATAATATCGTGGCCGGCATCCTAGAGCAATCATCTAAGTTCTGTCTACACATCTAAAGGCCATTACATCGAGAGAGAGATATTTTTTATCTTCATTTCCCCAGACCTTCGTTGGATTGACCTTCAATGCCTTTTGTGTCACGTTTTTGCTTCGTCATACCACGCTCTTTTTTGGTTTGGTCTTTGGTACTTTTTTTAGATTGGTACATGGTACAGTCAACGGAAAAAGTTTTCTATCAAATTTGTCACGTCCTTTGAAATCCTATTCATCTGTTGATGATTGTAGCTCTTTCTTGGAAATATAAAAAATATATAAAAAAACAAAAATCGGAAAACGAAAATAATCCGTTGATGATGCTATATAGGGCCTATTGTTGAGAAATATGCCTAGAACCGAGAGCTGACTTGTAGACTTGGCTAGATTCCTACGTCTACCTAACCTGATTGAATATCTGTGGCTTTGGGCTTCTTAAATCTAGACCATGCACCGCACTCCACGACCGCTTCCTTTCCAAATACGCGTCATGGGACAACCTTTCATCGCGATCATATCTTGTGGGTATCGTTTATCTGGTCTGAAGGCTGAAGTGCCCCGAAATGATAAGACAACAGAACAGCTATGCAAACTTCGAGTTAAAAAGACCACATTAATTTGTCAGTTAGAATAACTGAAAACCCATTCGATGTGTAGGCCTATCTATATCGTGGCCGGCATCCTAAAGCCATCATCTAGGTTCTGTCTACACATCTAATAATAATCTATATAAGAAGTAATGAAAGTATTTCATTTAGTTTTTTCTGAAGTTATTGAAAGTGGAATACTACTGTCAAAATCAGTTTAATGATCAAGTAGGAAACAATAAAATGTTCACTTTTATCGATTAACTTGAAAACTTGAGAAGAAAACTACAGAAAATGAATGATCTTACAATTCTATACGCAAAAAGTCAAAATCGATTAATATTGAAAAATGGTTCGGTTCGAAATCATTTTTAAAACATGTTGAATTTGAGGTATATCAAACAATTCCTACTAATCTATTTGTTACCGATGTAAAGTGCAAATGCTTGCAAGCTTGCTTGGTTAGGTCCCAGTCAAGCGGTTTATCATTATACCGTGCAAAGACCTTCACCATTATAGTGTATTAAAGTACAATTTGTATTTCATTCGGATATCATTAATTGATTATATGATGTGACATTTCAATTTTCAAGTGTCTCACTTTTTGTAATTAGTGAAATCGATAGATAAAAAAAACTTAGTATCGGAGATGGTTACTTTTTTACAAACATGGTGGAATGATATAAACAAAATAGCTGACATCTTTCTAAATCATCGCATTTTCTATAAGAACACAAACTAAAGCTGGGACCTGGATCAACTTGTCAATCTCATTGTTCTATGCGTCTTAGTTCGTATCGCAAGACATCAGACACCGCTTTCCCCCTGTTTGTCTGTGATGGCTGCAGACACAAACCACCCGCGCGCTTGAGGTGTGAAGTAGGGGAAACGGTCGCTCGAAACCTTCTCTCTTGGCTCACAATCATTTAATAGGCCTCTAGCTGTCACTGAACAAATGACAAACAATCGTTACCATAGCAACACAGCGAACTGGTGGACTAACAAATATTCTGATTGGTCAATTCCAACACTGGTGGACATTGTTGTCTCTCAATTGCAACAATGCATGACGTCACTTGACAGAAGCCTATAGGTCACGAGGTAATTGGAGGATGCCTACAGACAGAATTTCTTATCTTGAATGAGTTTTCTTGGAGAAAATGTATTATTGAAATATGCTGTACCCTAAATCCTTCAAATACGTATACCATGAACCATGATCACTTCCCTCGCTGCCTAGATTTAAAAAAGTATCACTTTCTCTCTCTACCACCATCGTGATGAAAAGAATCATCTGTCCGCTCTTCGCGCCTCTATTTGCTTCATCTTGGTGACCATGTACCGGTACCGGTACCGGTACCGACCGACCGACCGAGACAAGTGGACTCAAAGATGCTCGAACACAAGTCCTTGTGACCTAGAGGCTGACCTAGCTCCGGTCAGCGACATCTTGCAAATAACTATATGTCCGTGTATTGTTAAAATATCGGTGATTTTACTGGAAAATTCATATTACAAAAATTGGGACTGAGCTACTTGGTTGGGATTTCAAACTTAGAGACCTGCACACCACAATATATTTCATTTGTCAATTAATGTAATGCCTTTATCAATATGTATTTACTTACGTAAATTCTATTAATTGATATTTATATATAACTAGGAAAACGCCATATATGCGTTGTTGGACGAGCGGATAGTAATAGTATGTCGACTTTTTTGCCAAACTTTTGCCTACATTCGCCAATTGGGTGACATTTAAGTAAGAAATGGGTAAAAACTGCTTCGAATTGTACCAATTTAGCACATTTTATGGTTTTTCTTCAAAATGGCTCACCCGATCAAGCTGAAAGTTTTCATAAATGTGTATCAGAATGTAACTCAACTTCACGCAAAATTTCATTTGTTTTGGAGAATAAAAATATTTTCTTTTTTTTCCGCCGTGTTATTCTAACAGGTATTTTTGAAATTTCTAAAATTCATAAAAAAAGTTATCATCCGATAATGCCACAAAACTATATAGATCTCTAAGTTAGATGAGGAAGCATAGTGAAAAAAAGTTTGAAGTTGATAGCTGTAGCCGTTTGACCTGTGGAGAACCGACAAAAAAACATAAAAACGAACACCAATTTGTTTCAGTATGTCAAATTGAATCCTCGCTAAAGCTCGTCTAATTAAGACACGCTGAAAAGTTTGCATGATCACCAGTTGAATTTGTATCTCTTGTCATATATCTGATGTAAATGTACTTTGTAAATTAGCAATACTGCTAAATAAATATCTTCCAAGTGATTACTAGTCTACTACCAAGCCGGCCGTCAATTGTAACACGCCGAATCGTCACTCAGAAGTCTGGGTTTTTGACCGAAGTCTCGTGGTTTCACTATATCGCTTTTTCATCATGGTTTTCAATACAATGAAAATCCTCTTCAAACAGGCAGTGAGAATAGGGCGAGAGCCCCGTAACAGCATTTGCCAATAATGGAATAAAGTAATAATAATAATAATAATAATGTTAATAATAATGTTAATAATAATGTTAATAATAATGTTAATAATAATAATATAGTAAATCTAATAAAAATTAACTAGAATATGGAATATAAATGCCCGACAACATAATCCACAAAGTGGCCATACGTATAGTCGTTAAAAGTGAAAGCTGGAACGGTTCCTTATGAGCATAGCCACGACCGCTTCCTTCCCACTGTGAACCCACAATAAATAATCAAACTCTTGTGAAAGCGTTGAAATAAAATATGGTGGCCTGTCATATCAACAGGTACGCGACAAATATTACAACTCAAAATTCAACTGCAACTGATTAACTGTATTATTATCTATTAGTTATCTATATCTATGTATCAAAGTGTCTATATTGTATCATGAGTAATCAGAATATCTTCAATTCTATTGATTTATCTCAGTTTCATATCAATTAACCTGAATTATTTGAATGTACCGGTATCATTATTTGTTGTATTACTTGTTTAATATGCTATAATTATCACTAATTCGTTGATAAATGAAGATGAAGGCTTACTGGCATACTCAATAGTAATGCTATACCGATATGTTATTTATAAGTCATATTGTAAAATATGTAGCTTGTGAACTGATTTCCTCGGAAGAGGGATGAAGGTTTAAACACTACTACTACTACTACTACTACTACTACTACTACTACTACTACTAGTAAACCCACAGACAAGTCATTTTTGTTTGACTTTGTGGGTTTACGCACAACTTGTAACTTGTTCTATAATGTTCATTAAAAAAAATTAAAAAAAAAAAAAATACTACTACTACTACTAGTACTACTACTACTTTTTAATATACTATTTTAATATATGTATTTGTTTGATAATGAAAAATACCTTGCAAAAAAAAGTACTACTAGATCTTTTCATCATTAAAATCTTGTTATGAATTACATGCACCTTGGTGTATCTTCTTCCCTCCCTCATCACCGTCACCTTAGCATCCATTGTACCTTACTAAATTGCCAATTGCATTACAATATCACGTAGCAAAAACATTGCAATATAAAATGAAATCAGTTCGACAGTTCATGGTTTGATCCCCTATCATGAGTTCGCCACTCCCCATATGATTGTGTAGTTTTTTACTTGTTATAGAACTGAAAGGGTGCAATGTTGGGGTGTTTCGAAGGGATAGGGTTGAGAGTTGAGCTACCGGGAGTGAAGGCCTGAGTTGATGTTTGGATTCTGTTGAGATCAGATGGAGTGTAGAGACAAGGAGTGCAAGGACAGTGGCAGAAAGTGAGGACGTATAACTTTCATACTGATTGATCATTTTCAATCTCCAGGATTAAAATATAGGTGATATACTATTGATTTTATTTGAATAACATAGAAAACGACGTGTGAATATGACTCATATGAATACCATTGCGTATAGAGTTCGGAGGTCTCACTCTAATATACTCAATGTCTTCACAGTCAAAGAAGATGCTCTTTATATCACATGGCTCGAAAGCATGTCGGTAAAGTAAACAATTCAGGGTGATATCCGATGATGGGATTTTTTCTTTCATCTTCTCGTAGACGTAAGTCTGATACTAATATAATGAAATTTTTTTTATATGAGGTATTCATTAACTCACAATTTTGAACCAATATAATATCAGTGCGGTTCAGAATTGACCACCTTAATTTTGAAACAGGAACGGTCAAGATTTGTTTTATTTTTGAAGCATCCATTCATAACTTGATTAATTGATATAGACATTCAGACACAGGCCACCTGTGCTAATGACATTTATTTGAATGTAAAAATAAACAGATGAAAAACAACGTTAGCTATATGCTCGTTTAGCTATGAAAGTTAGTTAGTAAGAAGTAAGAAGTATGAAGTAAGTAACTTCGTCTATGGTCATTGAAAGTAGGCTATATATGATAATTATTATAACTATTGTAAAATGTAAGCGTTTTGTCTTATAGCGCTGTCATCACGAGTTTGAACTCGTTACATCGGTCGTTAAAAAGACTTCATTTTCCTATTATCCCAGTGTAATTGATTGCTAGAAATCACTGTCACAAATGATTGCTTTCATGGTTTGAAAGATGATAATGAGATGATAAGAGCCTATCACCAATGCTGTAACTCGTGATTACAGTCTATCCTCAATGTTTAACAACTTGACTTCGTTTTATTCGGTCTGGCTCAGATAATGCATGACAATTCTGAGGAATCAATCCGTATCCAAAAATACACGCTCTATATACTTATTGTTGTAATTTTATTTGGCGTTTTTTGTCATCACCGTGGCATTCCCGAAAGCATACCGAATTGCTCAAAAAGTAGCAAGATACGTTTTTTCGCCCTTCTGAACAAAAATCGAATGAAAATGTCTCCCCGTTCGTGGCATGTTGCGCTAATGCCCCTCAAAGGGTGTGTTGGCCCGGTGCAAGGATATCTTCTGGCAAGGGGTTGCACACGAGGACTGCTCGGAATTTAATACGGGTCTGCATGGCTGGGGATCGTGAAGGGTAGGGGGCAGGTGTGTGTCGGGAAAACTAAGGCGTTACGTCATACAGATTCGCGCAACCCATTCTAACTGATTGCGATCTTTGTTCGATGCAAGAAGAAAGGAGGCGCAATAACGTACAAGGTACCGGTATAGAGAAGTGCACCTGGGCTGAGCTGGAGCAGAGAGATGCAACCGCTGTTCTGATGCACATCACTTGGTTGAAATAATATAAAAAGCTGAACAAATTCGTTGTTCCAAGTCGCACCCTTAGCATCTGTACTATACACCCTTTTCGAAAATAAAAAAGTGAACCCCTCTCCGCAGCACAGTTATATTGTCCAAGTTCATTTAACCAAGGGTGGGTTGGAGCAGGGGGCAGGGCACCCTTTCAGATTCATTGCGTCGTTGAAGGGTAGCCGTTGACGTGGTTGAGGCGACGACATTTCTTCTGAGCAAGATGATGTTACAACGTGTGTCAAACATTGGATTGGAACAAGAAATTCTTCGACATTTGCTCGTCAAAGATAATGATGTGGTGACTTGAGTCCATCCATCACAAAGCACGACTTTTCTCAGTTTCTCTGTAGAATGCATTACCCATCTAGTGGGTACATCATAGGCCTACGTCAAGAAGCGACTAGCAAACTGGTTTACCAATGTATGAAGAAAAGGAAGATGATTCAATCAAACTTTTATCCTCGCGACAGTTAGGGCTACTACGTTGCCAAGATCGCTTCTATTTGATTTATGAATGACTGCTCTCACGTGCTTTATTCTCGCTAGTGAAAAACTTGCATCATCGCACATTTCCAATTGCAACAAGAGTGATGACCACCAGAAGCTGTTGTAACCAGTCAACTGCATTGTTTCACACGCCAATTGTTAGTCGGGTCGCCCAGTGACATTTACGCCGTGAGATACACATACATTTAGGAAGGAATGCAAATAGTTATAGAATGAATATATATATATATATGCCACCCTCGGTAGCTCGGTCAGCTGAGGCACCGCTTCAGAAACTAGTCACCGATGGGCGTGGGTTCGAGTCACGCAGAAGGCATGAGTTTTTATAAGCGTCCTTTCGCTAATCATCACTCCATAGATTCATAATCACCTGCTCATTCGTACCCTCGTATAACCTAGCTGTTGGTGGGGTCGTTAAGCAAACAATAATCATCATCATATTTATACATATATATATATATGTGTGTGTGTGTGTGTGTGTGTGTGTGTGTGTGTGTGTGTGTGTGGATTGTTGATTTGAATATTCGGATCTAGCAACGCGTTATCTTCAGAAAAACTATATATGTCTAGCAGGGACTAAATCGAGGCCGAAATTACAAATCGAATGTTATCAATCACATCTTGAGATATCAACATCATTTGGGGCGTAACTTACAAATGGTCCATGGAATCAGCCAGTGATGCTATCCAAGAGCAATGTGATGTATCAGTACTGCCGAAAAATAAAAAAATGAGGAATAAAAAAAAATCATTATTCAACCCTCATAATGTAAGGCTATAAAACTAGTATAATTGATATTTGCACTATAATAAATGATTAATATAGTGATGAATATTGAATAGTTTCACCATTTTCTCCTAGCCATGACAAGTGAACGTTTCATGTGTGTGTATATATGGAGAGTGAGAGTGAGAGAGATGGAAATAGAAGTGGGTGAAGAGGGGCCTCTCATATTAGGGGTTGCTTCTGGTCAAGACCCACCCCAATTGATATTGATTGCAACATACTTCTGATTCACGATTGGACAATTCACAGAAAAAAGGAGGAACTTCATATTGTTTTTATTGACAACTACGCTGAAAGATGAAAATTATTTGTACATAAATCGTAATAAAACTTGTATTGCAAATCACAATACTGTACGGTACTCAAAACTATTATTCAGTCTTTTGATTGAACACGTTCATACTATCGCTTGAGATTATTCTCGCATGTAGATGCAGTCTCGGATTTCAGGTCATAGCTTTTTTCTCGTCCATTTCAGTATATTTATATATATATATATATATATATATATATATATATATATATATATATATATATATATATATATATATATATATATATATATATATATATATATATGTGTGTGTGTGTGTATAGCCTCCGTGTATATATATATATATATATATATATATATATATATATATATATATATATATATATGTGTGTGTGTGTGTGTGTAGCCTCCGTGTATATATATATATATATATATATATATATATATATATATATATATATATATATATAAATATATATATATATATATATATTGATACTATTATCATCTCTACCCATAGGATTATGCAGTGTTCCCAGTCCAAGACAGGAATGCTAAACGTAGTTTCGTTTGAAAATGTGAATCATGTCATAAAAATGTGTGGCAGTTTCCTGTCGGGTCGGTTAACTAAGGTACTGCTTTGGAGATTAAAGTCAAGTCGGTTGTCGGTTCAAGTCCCGCATAAGATGTGGGTTTCTCTGAACACCCCCTGATTCGTTGTTCATACTCCCAAATAGTCCAGCTGTTGCTGGGGTCGTTAATCAAACAATAATCACCATTGAGTTATATCCTAACCCATATGCGAAATTTGTGAGACGATAATTAAGATCATTTGCCTTCTATGTTCGATATATTGACAAAATGAAAAGTGTGTGTGATGGTAACTGAAATCCAGTTTCATTTTAATTATGATTGTCGTAATCACTTTCGACTCCAAGTACACAAGTAGGCCTATACACAATTCTAAGTCTAAAGTTCACACTTGTTTGCACATAACAATAACGTGATTTTTTTCTGCAGATATCAAATTAATGAATAAGTAATTAGCTTCTCTATTTATGTGTTTAATTTTGAAAAGCCCAAGCAGGTTTGAATATGAGAGGCCATTGTTAATGAGTCAATTTGGTGAACCCATGTCGGCACGCACCATACGTGCTCCAGCTCCGGCTCCAGCTCCAGCACAGATTATTGTTCACTTATTCTGTTTCACGGTGCAATAAGTAGGCTATACTGACAAAGAAACCACCCTAGTTGCAACATACTATAGGAACATGAAAATAATCTATAAATACGTATATAAAAGAATATACCATAGGCCTACCCGTTAGAGCTAGTTATGTTCTAGCTAGCGATACAGTGCTTTATAGTCTATACTGAAGTAAATAGGTCGTGGCTTCGAGTCCCGCATACAGCATGCATATGACGCGTTCATTACATATCAAGTTATACACTTTGAAGGTAAATTACAATTGGAAATTTCACCCAAAGTGTCAAGTTCAATTACATCAATTATTGAATGAACAGAACAACTGAAGGAGGCAACAAACATTAGAATGTATGAAGATAAGAAAAACGATGAGAAAAGAAAGTAATTCTAATTGAACTCCCTCATTCTCATAACCCCCAAATAACCTAGCTGTTGTGAAATATAAACCAATAAGCCAATACAAACCAAGAAAAATGAGTCGTTTGTTTAGAGAAAGATCATTGGATGGAAAGATACACGCACTCTATAAACACTGACATTGTACGCCCATTATTGTTGAAGTCTAATTTCCTTTAGTATGAAAAGATAATTACTGTATTGATCGTAGTGGCTAATTGGGCCTAACTCATGCTTGCAATTAGTTGCAGTGCTTTCTAGAGATTAGCTGCATTTCTCGCATGCTTCATGTTCTATCACAGGTGAAAAGAAAGGTTGTATATGTGGTAAAATGGGACCACTTCAGAGAGCCAGGGTTATAAGTCGATTATTCGTACCTATTCAAGTCGCCTGGAATTGAATGAATTGTTTCTTTTAAATCAATATGTCGCCCATTCTGATGTTTTAATCCTTTATTATCCATTTTATGTACTTTATGAATTCAATTTTGATTTCTTTATACCATGGTGAATTGAAATAAAAGTTAAGATTCAATAATGTGAATCATATGGGCGTAAACCTTCTCAAAGAGTAACAAATTAGGTTAGGACTACACACGAAGTTACATAGTATAAAGTTGAACATATCAAAATATATGCCATGTGCTTTTTTTCAATCAATAAGTATCGGCCTACTTGACGTCTATGATCGACTAGAACTAGAGACTGAGTGGTGTTTCAATGATGATTGCCGACTCACAAGAAGATGGGTACCCAAATGTAGACGAAACGCCGCGAGGTGACAAGGTCCGTTGGACGCCATATCAATCCCAAAAGGGGAAAATTAACTTTCAAAGACACAATATCACATAAAGGCTGCTTTGAAAATCTAGAACATCACATATATATATATATATATATATATATATATATATATATATATATATATATATATATATATATATATATATATATATATATATATATATATATATTTATATATATATATATATATATATATATATATATATATATATATATATATATATATATATATATATATATATGTAGTATGTACATATATATGTATGTATATATATATATATATATATATATATATATATATATATATATATATATATATATATATATATATATATATATATATATGTAGTATGTACATATATATGTATGTATATATGAATTGATCATGCCTATTGGTGCACAAGGATGAAGCTACCTAATTTATTTATTTGCCTCATCCTCACTTAATGACTATCAATTAATTGTTATAAAATCAATTAATGAAATGAAAAATAATAATGTCGATAAGATAATAGTTACTAGGAAAATATTGGAAGCTATGTTCTCACCAGGTAAGCGCAGTGTATTAATCTCTGAGCGTGATTTCATCTGAAATGTACTGGATGGTAAGGTGTGAACACCTTGATTTGTATTCTATTTCCTGACTGGCTGTGTCACCCATTATCACCTATCGATTATTCCAACCGTTTCACGATCTTATTAGTTGTATCTGTTGATTGTCTTTCAATTGCGTCCTGAATAGCTTCAATTGATTCCAACTGGGCAAACGCAGCAGATGCGTTGTACGATGAGGGACATATCTGGATAAGGTCAAGTTCTACACTTGCTACTTTATCGATTCTGGTGTTCTACACACCTTGACGTATATGAAAAATACTTCATTGTTGGGCAAATGTCGAATCTAGAAAGCAGTGAATCTCGGCAACCTAAATCTGCTCTTATTTCTATAATATATTTGATGTATAAAAACAGTTAATTTAATTGTTTTCTTCGAAACGGCTGGCTCAAATTGCATTCAAAATGATGATAATGTGTATCATTTATGTATATACATTCAGAAAAATTTCACTTCATTTGGAGAGATTTTATTTTTCAAATTATCTTGCCCAGTCTAATCTTGTGAGGTTTTTAGAAATTTTGAGATGATATTTCTCAAATTCGGTTCAACCGATTCGTTCCAAAAACTATACAGTTCTAAGTTGGATGAGTTTGCGTGTAAAAAAAAACGTTCCATGTCGATCAGTCAAACCCTGCGACCTGTGGAGTGCTCACACACACACACAGACACACACAGACAAAGCCCTATAAGAGTAGAATGGAATGAATGAATGAATATTAGGGTTTTAAGGCGCATCAACAGCGAGGTGATTTAGTGCCTGTCAAAATAATCTGCTGAACAAAAAGGTACGTAGTGTTATATAAAGATGCAAATGAAATTTAGATGGGAACACCTCAATATATGAAACTAAGATAAGACTAAACTATTACTAAAGACGTTATACACTAATTTGTTAAAACCGAACATGTGTGTGCTGTATAGAGGGTCACACCCATGGGACTGGGAGGAGAACGTTTTATTGCTTGTTCTCAGTTATGTTGTATAAATGTTGAAATATGGTTTGATTTAAAATATTCCTGATGTCAATCCCAAGAGATCGACATCAAGAATAAGTATCAAATGTCAAAAAGCAGAATACTGGAAAAAGATGATTGCATAAACAACGTCATATTGACCAATGTACTTTAAAAAGTAGAATGGAATCTTCATATACGCTCATCTAAAAAGGATACATATCATTAATTTGTATCTATAAAACGGCTCTTTCGATAGGCCTATATGTAAAACTATGGAATAATGCAAGTATAGTCTTATCATTCGTGTGCTTAAACATTCCGCAGAAATTTGAATTCATACGAAGTAGAAACTTTTTCCATATTTCCCTCTCTAGGTTATTCTAATGTGGGTTTCAAAATTTCGAAATTATTCCTCAAAATTGTTCGACCAATTGCGCCAAAAAGTCGAAACTATATATACAGTATCGAATTAGATGATGAAATATGTAGGCCTATATTCCAAATTTCATACAAAATATATCTTTCGTTTAACCTGTTGAGCATGAACCAAAATACCAAACCAGAACAGAAAAAATGTTCTCTCAAATAGGCCAACGATAAAATAAGAGTCTTTGCTTCGCTCATCCAATATACTGAACAGGAATATTTAATGCTTGGACTAGAGTCATAAAGAAGTGGATACATATTTTAATAATGATAAAGTAAGGTCAGTATAAGTAGTTTCTCAGAATGGCAATACATCTTTTTGAGGCTAAAATTGCTACTGAATTTATAAAACTGCTGTTTAATCTGAACACCTACAAAAATCTATTAAAACTGCACATACCAAACTGAAGCCGGCGCAGAACATAACTTCTAGTTTGTACTCAAGCTTTGAATAGTACTTTTAGCCAAAGGTTTATCTATCAGTATTGTTATGAATTGTAATGAAAGCTGTTCACACCGCATTGCATTGACAGTTGAACCAGAGAAGTCGATAACTTTCATAGACGAAATGAATGGGCAGTAGTGAGATATGACAGGGTATCTTGCAAGCTGCAAGTGCAAGAGGGAACACGTATACAGAGTGAGACATGGGAAAACCCCAGACACACTAGTTTTATTATTTTTTTATATATAATTCTAGTATAGGTTAAACGAACAAACGGAAATTTGGTCATGCTTAATCTGCAGGACATGTTTCACGATTTCCCCATGTACTTCAGTATACCGTACAGGAATGTAAAAACCTCATTATTTATACCGTCACTTTGTACAGTACACGAAGTGCTCACGATATTGCTAAAATAAAGAAGTCCACTAGATACTCTAGATCAGAACGATACGGATCATTTGATCGAGTTTCTCAACTTTTTATAGGCAATATTTACTACATTCAAACGTTCTATCCAATTCTCGAGTCTGAATTCTGAAGGAAAATTAAATCATTTTCATTATTTTCAAATGATTACTTATACAAATGATGAAACTAAAAAACATCGTACTGAAGCTGCAAGACAAGAAGCACACGCGTATCAGTGATATACGATAGGTCTTTCATACCAACTTGATGATTGTAAAATCAGTGGTAATTGCATAATCTCAGTGCAAACCTACAAACCTATCATCACAAACTTAGGACTGAATTTAAATCAATAATGAAGCAATTTTTCACCCTTATTTCAGAGAAAACTAGAAATAATCATCTCAGTTTCAGAAAATATAATTAATTTGTTAGTCCTCTAGAGACCCGCCTTTTTTCCGAGTCGTGACGTAGACTTGACTCGATTCTGTATTGGAACATGAACAGAATCAAATAATGCCTACGTCACGACTCGGAGACCGTGAGTCGTGACGTAGACTTGACTCGATTCTGTATTGGAACATGAACAGAATCAAATAATGCCTACGTCACGACTCGGAGACCGTGAGTCGTGACGTAGACTTGACTCGATCCTGTATCGGAACATGAACAGAATCAAATAATGCCTACGTCACGACTCGGAGACCGTGAGTCGTGACGTAGACTTGACTCGATCCTGTATCGGAACATGAACAGAATCAAATAATGCCTACGTCACGACTAGGAGACCGTGAGTCGTGACGTAGACTTGACTCGATCCTGTATCGGAACATGAACAGAATCAAATAATGCCTACGTCACGACTCAGAGACCGTGAGTCGTGACGTAGACTTGACTCGATCCTGTATTGGAACATGAACAGAATCAAATAATGCCTACGTCACGACTCGGAGACCGTGAGTCGTGACGTAGACTTGACTCGATCCTGTATCGGAACATGAACAGAATCAAATAATGCCTACGTCACGACTCGGAGACCGTGAGTCGTGACGTAGACTTGACTCGATCCTGTATCGGAACATGAACAGAATCAAATAATGCCTACGTCACGACTCAGAGACCGTGAGTCGTGACGTAGACTTGACTCGATCCTGTATTGGAACATGAACAGAATCAAATAATGCCTACGTCACGACTCGGAGACCGTGAGTCGTGACGTAGACTTGACTCGATCCTGTATTGGAACATGAACAGAATCAAATAATGCCTACGTCACGACTCGGAGACCGTGAGTCGTGACGTAGACTTGACTCGATCCTGTATTGGAACATGAACAGAATCAAATAATGCCTACGTCACGACTCGGAGACCGTGAGTCGTGACGTAGACTTGACTCGATCCTGTATCGGAACATGAACAGAATCAAATAATGCCTACGTCACGACTCAGAGACCGTGAGTCGTGACGTAGACTTGACTCGATCCTGTATCGGAACATGAACAGAATCAAATAATGCCTACGTCACGACTCGGAAAAAGGGACTGGTTCTTGAGAAAAAATACATGAATTAAAATGTCTGAGATAATGATTTCTAGTTTTCTCTGAAATAAAGGGAAAAATAGTGCTATTATTCATTCAAATCTAGACCCAGGTTTGTTATGATCTTAAAGTATACAAAGATGCTGATTGTTGTTGCGTATAATGGGCCTACTCTAAAAATATCATAAATAGCAATTCTAATTTAAATGTGATATTTCTGTCGTTTACGTTGGTAGACGAGCATCGTCTTTCGTGGATACAGGCATACCTTGTAATGGCATAGCACAAAGTTGTTCTTTCCACGCGAAAGGCCTCTCCGAAAGGAGAGCTATCTATGGAATCGGAAATCGAAGCTGGGTCCTTGTGTAGATGTCACTTGTGATGTGACTACACCAAACATAGCCCAGAACTTAGCACCAAACTTCGTGCAGTTTTATACATTGTGGTAATATTGCAATATTAAAATATAGAAAAACGTTACATATTTTCGCGTTGAAGGATGAGCGTGATCATAAATGAACGTAGGCCTAAAACAAATCGCATATAATTTGTTAAAGAAAAATGACAGTGTATTGGTTTGGTTCTCTTGATTGACAAGAAAATCTGAATATTCAGTTAATTTTTGTAGGCCTACCAACTCGTATAAAAAGTTTCAGCTTAAACAAACCTTTCTAGTATTTTAATCGTTCGTCTCATATAGTTTCGATGTATCATTTCATGGTATCTCATTTGCCATTCATTTTTATAATCTTTCCAACATTCTGATCAAGTTTGTTCCTTAATTACAGAAATGGTGATTAAAATTCCGATGCAATTTCTGCATTGTGCATAATAATACTCTTCAACAGTCCTACATATTATCCGACAACTAAAACTGAGTGAAACTGGTATCTAACTGAACTTCAGGCGAATCTCAGCGAACAGGTTGTATACATTCATCAAATCTATTTCTGAAAACACTCATTATTCTATTGACTGACTGTTGTCTGTTGACGTGAAACTATTTGTGTTCGCCATTTTGTTGTGGGTGATGATTCGGGAGGGAGATGTATAGCCTGTGATTCGTTGAAGGAGGGGTCGACGAGGGGAGGGGGGGGGAGGGGGGGGGGGGGCATAAACGCCGCGACGCACGATACGAGATCCATGAGTAGCGAGATCAGTCGCTCGCTGAAAGGGGTCTGAGAGATCGTGCTCTTCCAAGCTGTCTTTTATACAATCTAGCAATATGATGTCTGTCTAGTGAGGAACTACGATCGTACGAGCAGCATGCTTGCGTTAGTGTGCGCTGAATCATGTAAGTGATGCTGGATTTGAACATGCTAATTAAGTGTTTATGTTGTCTCTACGCGGGTTTTCTGCAATAGCTCGTTCTAACAGGTGATATAAGCATGGGCTGAAATAGGCCTAATCGTAGAGGTGGTACCACAATTCATTTAAATACGTAGGCCTATATTGTTACATTATTATTGGCAACGAAAAAATCAGTTAATTATTATTTGGATTTTAAAGTAAGTGGAAAACATCTTTTAGAGTGAAATCGAGTGTTGAATATTTTTTTAAAATAGTGATTCTATAAAGCAGGCTGTGTAGTATATTAACTACAGTGCATTGATACACATTGTATATAGTTTGTATAATATTGTATCCACTTTAATCGTGATGTCAAAATACTGTCAGAATCTGGTAATTGTTTGATGGTAAATCACCTAGCCTACTGACAACTAATTCCTACTGTTTCGTGTAGAGCTGTCAAAAACGATAGCACTACTGATGTGTGAACTAATTATTCCTGCGATGGATTATTTCTGTCCCTTTTGTAGAAAAATATCCAATAATTTGTATTCACTGTGAGAATTAGGAAGTTTTCAAATTACTATACGTTAAAAAAGTGATAATTATGTAATTAAATTGACAACTCATCTCAACTTTATATTATAATATATTATTTGATACTGAGATCTGACAACATTCGACAGTGATTCTGAAAAATTATTTAGGGAGAAAAGAAAGAAATAGGAAATAAGTGAAAGAATTGAGTTATTGGATTTGAAATGGCAACTATAGGCCTATTGGCCAAATTGCATATTGAAAGATGAACAAGTTGTTATTTCTTTCATTTGACGGTATTTTCTCATTTATTTTCCAATTATTGTATGAATTCGTTCACTTTTATCATTTTTATGATTATGTATACGATTTTTCACATTTTTGCCCGATGAGATATTTCAATTGAATTGAATCGCAGCACAGCATGAGATACGTTATTTCCTGTTGATAATATTCTTGACTATTGAAATCAAAATTATTCCAAACACTGTCCGTGGCTTTGAACCCAACAATAAACAACTCATTGGAATAAATTGAATACATTTATTGAATAATCTATTTATTTATTTGTCAAATTCACCAATGTTATTTCTGTTCGTCTATTGACAACCCAAAATTAACCACTGATATATATTTACTGCATTTCTTGCTTATTATTAGCTAATTTATTACATAGACGTTACAATATTTCCAGTTCTTCTCTCACGAAAAAAAGTCACAATTATTTCCCAATGACAGAGTGACAAAACATGGAATAATTGTACAAATGATAAGATAGCAGCCTAAGGTGCATATTGCTATAAGCAATTATAGTGTTTGTGTATGTACAACGGTACACTGTGTGGAAAGCAATAAGACAAAATCACATAATGCTATATTATACGAAGTTTACCCTCGACGAGAAATATATCTTTTCGAAAAGTTATATTTTGAAAATTTATTCACAAATATTTGAAATAAATAGTGAAAAAACGACTTTTCTGTTCGTAATATAATTAGTTGCTATTATACCGGACGTCAGTTTTCAGGGCAGGAAGGTTTGCCATTCTCATCTCTGGCAATGATTCTTCATTGATGCGATGCCATATCTATATTGTATCAATGGGAGATCGATGATTGGCCAAGTGTTTGAATTAAATGCAATTACTTTGAACACACTTGCATGCTTACGTGATCGAATTCTCGATCTAAACTCAACTAATCATCATGCATTCTCAAGTTGAAATGAAATGAAAGTAGCCCATGCAGAAGTAATGAAATTATGCTTTTGGTTTAAAATCTATTATTTTCATAACCATCTCAACCTCGCCACAGAGTTAGCGTGATTTAATCGAGACTTGAGGTGGGAGATCCAACCAACCCAATATCAATAGAATACAAAATTACAAGATTATTATCCACTTTTTCTTACCAAGAGTGAATTGAATGACTGTTAAATATCCATACGAATCAAGTACACATAACAGTCATGTAACAGTATCGAATTGAGATTATGAAAAACATATTTTTTTTTTTTTTTATTATTATTATTATATTATTATTATTTGGTATAGTCATTGCCGGTAGACCGTATTGGTGTATTTCTATATGGAAAGAGTTACTTCATGTGAGTAAGGTATTTTGACAAATACATTGTGTATTCTTGTTCATATAATATATTCGCTGATGAGCTATGAGCATGTTGAAGCAATTAAATGGCAATCAAAAAGCTTTCAGGCAGTTCAGTTGCAAGTTACTATACATTACGTATGAATTGTATGTTCATAATTGTAGCTATGAAATCAAATCGAATGTATTAAAATTCATAAATCGTTTGCATTCAATTTTACGATCAACTTAAAATGAATTATTCAACTTTTCACAAGAAATTAACAATTATTTATATGAATATATCTTACTAGTCTACCTCTTCACTTCTGTATTGTAGTTTCGTTGATTCAAGAGATGTCTCATGATAATTATTGCTCTGTTGAGTCTAGATAACTTGATATATGAGGTTATTGTGCGCGCGCACGCAGCACTGCGAACTGATTGAAGGTAGGTTAGGTAGAGCTTGAAGCATAAGTCTGTTTCTGTCATTCCTGTCACCTGTTCAATCCTATGGAATATAACGTGGTCGACTGCATGGTTTGACCAGGTAGCAAACAGACTTTTACTTCTGCTTCATGCTGTACACCGTGTGGAGCTTGAAGCATAAGTCTGTTTCTGTCATTCCTGTCACCTGTTCAATCCTATGGAATATAACGTGGTCGACTGCATGGTTTGGCCAGGTAGCAAACAGACTTTTACTTCTGCTTCATGCTGTACACCGTGTAGAGCTTGAAGCATAAGTCTGTTTCTGTCATTCCTGTCACCTGTTCAATCCTATGGAATATAACGTGGTCGACTGCATGGTTTGACCAGGTAGCAAACAGACTTTTACTTCTGCTTCATGCTGTACACCGTGTGGAGCTTGAAGCATAAGTCTGTTTCTGTCATTCCTGTCACCTGTTCAATCCTATGGAATATAACGTGGTCGACTGCATGGTTTGGCCAGGTAGCAAACAGACTTTTACTTCTGCTTCATGCTGTACACCGTGTGGAGCTTGAAGCATAAGTCTGTTTCTGTCATTCCTGTCACCTGTTCAATCCTATGGAATATAACGTGGTCGACTGCATGGTTTGACCAGGTAGCAAACAGACTTTTACTTCTGCTTCATGCTGTACACCGTGTAGAGCTTGAAGCATAAGTCTGTTTCTGTCATTCCTGTCACCTGTTCAATCCTATGGAATATAACGTGGTCGACTGCATGGTTTGACCAGGTAGCAAACAGACTTTTACTTCTGCTTCATGCTGTACACCGTGTAGAGCTTGAAGCATAAGTCTGTTTCTGTCATTTGATACAGGCTGTTCAATCCTATGGAATATAACGTGGTCGACTGCATGGTTTGACCAGGTAGCAAACAGACTTTTACTTCTGCTTCAAACTGTACGCCGTGTACAAATTCAGAGTTGTAACATCATGAGATAAAGCTAAAAACTTGGATCTGGAAGTGTTGTGAAAACCAACTGATAGTTACAATCAGTTGAATATTCTTATTAAATACGTGAATATCAATTTGGTGTTGAATTGATGTATAGTTTCACAAATTCTCAAATCATGTATACACTAATATTATGTGAAAAGTATTGAGCTAGGCCTATTTATGCTATCAATAAGATATCGACGGAGCAAATATTCGTTGATTGTGACAGAATTCATGACGACAAAATACCACTATTTACTTTCATATGATCGGAAACTCTATTTCTCCGTCAATATATCAACTGTAATTGAATTGATTGAATAGGCCTATGAGTCGGAACAATTAAAGCGTAAGCTTAAAACCTGTTTAGTATACACGTATACAAATATATGAGACTCTATTTACGAATGGAAGTTATCATGATGTAACCCAAAACTTTCGAGTGTGGAAATATATGTATTTAGCCCAAAACTCGAGTCAGTCTTTTAATCGAATCATCTCATTCATAGTGTAGACAATGTTGATTGAAATCCCGGTTATTCGGGAAGAAGTCCGTGCGAGCGTGAGACAATTAAACTTGATTCAAAATAATGACAAAACTTTTTACCTGCGATATATTTTCAGCAATCTTCGAATCGTCGACACACTCGATCATCAAGATCAACTATCCTTGCTCATAAAGGCGACGAAAAATGAACGATTCCCAAATATGTTGATGTCTGAGAATGAGTTTTTGCATGTTCCGTTGGGAAAGTTCTTGCACCGCGGGTCAGCAGACGCGGTATGGGCAAGATTTCATACAATGCTGAAAATTGAGCGAACTGATAACAAAACCCAGTCAAACGATACCAATTAGCCTAATCTAACCAAACAGCTAAATCTCACACCATCATTTAAAAGAATCAAAATAATTTTATGGTTCATTATCGTATATAACATGGACAATTTTAATCCCGTGAGTAACCTAGCTCGTCATTCCAAAAAATCAATCAATCCATCTCAGCGGCAGTATAGGTTTTATGACGTGTTTCACAATTCCAATGTGTAGGTTACATAACTACATAACTACATAACTACACAACTACATAACTACATAACTGACTTACATAACAACATAACTTGACCCAACTCGATTTGAATATTTTCGTATTACTTTTGTATCATTTTTGTATATCTTCTGAACGTTTGTAGATGTACTTGACACTCATTTATCTTGACTCGAATTCATAGTCTAGGCCTACTGTAACCACCACATTATAAGCTATTGTTATGTGATGTAACTGTCAGTTTAACCGTGAGGAAACACCAGAAGTGTTAATTAGATATTTACATGATAGCATATATTAGCTCCGGAGAAGAGATATGGTATTCAAAAAACAATGTGTCAGATTATATTGACAACACTCGTTTGTCAATGGCATCGATAAGTTGTCACATACATCCACATTATTGCTATTTCAAAGATTTATTGGATAGAAAGTTATTTCGACTGTTTTCATTTGCAAGAGGAACATAAAATGTCACTTTTCAATTATCAATTGATGGAAAGTAATTACTCATAAACTCGCAGCATGTTTAGCCGAAATTACGAAATTATTGAGGTCGAATAGTCATTAAATTGGGTCTATAAAATGGCCAATTCGCAGATTTCGTCCATTCGTATATTCGTCTTCTGATAAATGGTCAATCCTCTCTGAGCTATGAAGCCCGTAACTCTTGGAAGATGGTCAATCTGTTTTAGTTCTTCAGTTCTTCAGTTAGACCGACAACAATATCGAACCCAATGGTTAGCTGTTGGGGTGTCCCAAGGCTCCAGAGGGCAAAACGCGACCGCCACACATTTTCTTCACATATCAATGATAACATGCAACTTGAGCCGTGCAAGTGACAGAATTAACAAGTGCAGACAATATTTGTCAAACATGCTAATGAATCAAATAGTATAACAACGAAGGTGGAAATATCAGTTGTACGGAACAGTACAAATAGCGTGACCTATTGTGAAATGTGAATGTTTGTTGTAGATCGATGGTAATCTAGCATATACTCCTCTGAATGGTGTAAAGCAGTGTAATCCACTACAATAAGTCCAGACTGAAAGCCACAATCGTTTAAATGTTAGGTTGACACTGAACATTTTACACTGTGGGTAGATTCCCCTTGAGTTGAAGAATTTGCAAACATCCAGGCTAAGCTTACCTTTCCAATATTCTCATGATTTACTTGATACCTATTTTGTTTTCCTTGAAAATGTCTCGAATTCAACCCTTCCAAGTAAACTATTAATCACTTTAAAAATATAACAATTTGAGCCACAATAAAGAGCTACGTAAGTGATAGTTGAGAAATGTTAGTTTTATTACCAAATAGACAGATATAATTTAGTTAAATATATTTACCAGACAAAATGAAATCGAAACAACATGATGTTTGTGCTTGTGGATACTTGTGACGTGCTTGATGTAATACAAAGACAAAAAGTGAATACAAAATATTGTTGTAGAACTAAAATATGAATGAAGTTCAGGCAATATGTTGTGACTATTGTTAGTTGAATACTGTTCGACTTATTTCAGTTTCTCAATGTGTAATAAACCTCCATTGAACGTCCACTGAAATGTAAAGGTATAGCAAGTCTCTAAACGGTCTGCCAACGATAGCTTCTGATGCCATTATGTACTTGCCTCGGTTGTTTATAGAACCCGGATATTACACTGCAATAGCTGCATATATTTTGCTGAAGAAATTCATTACTCACCAAACCAGAAAGATCGCTTTACACTTCTTTATTCTTTCCATAAATTCGCTCAAATCATTAAGGGTATTTATAAATACTCATATATATACATATATATATATATATATATATATATATATATATATATATATATATATATATATATATATATATATATATATATATATATATATAAATATATATATATATATATATATATATATATATATATGTTATTATATATATATATATATATATATATATATATTTAAATTTATATATATCAACATTAATAAATATATATATATATATATAAATTTAAATATATATATATATATATATATATATATATATATATATATATATATATATACATATATTGTCTCTATATTTTCACGTTTGAGTATTTGCTCTTTAGTTAGCATGCCAATAATTTTATCACCACCCAATTGATGAGCATAATAATTCATACAGTCACTATCTGATGAAATAGTAAAATGGTGTGTTTTTCTAATTAGTAACACCATCAGTTCACAAGTTGTCTAGAATAAGATAGTTCTTCTGTATCTTCTTCCAGTTCGATTGCATTGAAAATATGTGTATATATATATATATATATTTATATATATATATATATATATATATATATATATATATATATATATATATATATATATATATATATATATATATGTATATGTATACATATATAAATATACATATATATGTATATATATATATATATATATATATATATATATATATATATATATATATACATATATATATATATATATATATATATATATATATATATATATATATATATCTATATGTATGTATATATATATAAATATATATATATATATATATATATATATATATATGTATATATATATATATATATATATATATATATATATATATATATATATGTATATATATATATATATATATATATATATATATATATATATACATATATATATATATATATATATATATATATATATATATATATATATATATATATATATATATACATATATATATATATATATATATATATATATATATATATATATATACATATATGTATATACATATATATATATATATATATATATATATATATATATATATATATATATATATACATATATGTATATATATATATATATATATATATATATATATATATATATATATACATATATATATATATATATATATATATATATATATATATATATATACATATATATATATATATATATATATATATATATATATATATATATATATGTATATTTATATATATATATTTATATATATATATATATATATATATATATATATATATATATATATATATATATATATATATATATATATATATATATATATATATACATACATATCTCCACTATTTTTTCCTTATAGATTTAATTGGTAGTTACATTGTTTTGAATTTTTTTTTAACAATATTCATATATCAATAGTTGAAATTGTCATCACATAATTCGTTGTAGGGAGTATCTCGTGAATGGCGTCAGAAAGTAATCTTGTATGGTCCAGTCTTCAAGTGAAATCCACTCAATCACACCCGAGATGCAGCTCAACACCATCCTAATCACAATTCATCACTTCCCTGCTTCTTCTCTCACCAACTCTGTTCGAATGCTGTAGAAAACAATCATAAGTGGCATTTCTAGTCTTAAAAATGTCACCGTATATAATTTTGTGATATTTCCCAATGCGGTCAAGCGTGAAGTGGAGATAAATATATTCACTTTTTCGTTTTCTTTGCTCTCTTCTCATAATTACTCATGTATGTCGTTTTTCACTTTTAACCGGCATCAATAAATAGTTTACATAATTGGCGATTTCCTTGCACTGCTAAACTGCAACACGCGTGTTGACGCATCTTGGTCGCAATCTGGTCACACACGGAATTCGGTTTGATTCTCCAAGAGGTCGTACTTGATAGTTCTATAATGATCCAGTTCAACAGATTGTCACTCATATTATTGTAAGTCTGAAACCTACTTTTTCATTTCGAAATTTACAAGATTAAAAACCGCGTCTCTATTGCTCGTATAGGCCTACGCTTTATTTTTTGATTTTAATTTTATAATTATTTATTCAGCCGATTAAATTAGAGAAATTGTGACTTATTAAAGAAGAGTATATTTTAAATTCTACGAAGTCTGGAAGTTAGTTCAGTCGAGTCCACGTCCGTCTAAAGACCGGTAGTTGTGATTAGAAGAAAATTGAAAAAGTATTTGTGATCGAACAAAATTTCATTAAAAATACTATGGCTTCATTACAATTCATAGTCACTTTCCAATTGAACGCTCTCCAATTGAACGCTCTCCATGTTGTGATCGAAGTTCAGGAACAATGTTTGAAGAAGACCATCTCTGCAACGCTATTTGTGTAAATGAACTTGCTTTCAACGAATCTGTTCATCGTGTACCTAGATCGAGCGAGTAGCATGTTACAGCGGCGCTCAGCTCAGCCATGGGCCGCATGGCTATACAGTATATACACCATATATGTTTCACCTTCAATAGCTGTCTATTTTAATGAAAATTCCCTTCACTATGGAGAATATAATGGTCTACTCTGCTTTGCTGCTCTTTCGTATCCATTGTTTCTCTACATATGTTTAGAAGAAATGCCTTTCCTTTCCCCTGTCCTCTTTCCCCTCTCTTTCCATCATCTAGAGACGGAGTGAATACGATTATCACCGGCATGATTGATGATAGGGATTTAGTTATACAAGACCTGTGCATCTATCATTTCGACATTCTCTAGCATGGCGAATTGTCGATAACCTGTACCGACGGGGGGAAATTCGGTAACCTAGCTGTCGGTACCCGATATATATATATATATATATATATATATATATATATATATATATATATATATATATATATATATATATATATATATATATATATATTACTTTACAATTGATCGATTTTCGATATATTTTGTATCCGAATGGACAGCAACACTTATATCTTACTCGTTTTCTGTGATTATTTTGGAAGGTTGAGATCGTAGATTTTTTGGATGGCGTTGAATATATTAGCGCACCCGACTACATTAATTGAATATTTTGATAACTTTCGAAAATAGTTGATATCGAATTTTCTGTTCCTATAGAACAATGAAAAGTTTCAACAGGTGTTTGCTTTTGTTTTCAATTGGCTGTATAAATAAAATGGAAAAAATGTCGTGAATGAGTTTTTGAAAACTTGAGTTTTCTCAATTATTAATTTAGAACGCACAAAAAGTGGTGGTCGTTTCTACAAGCACTTGTCGTTCATGTGGTCAATACATTGAATTTATAACTTTATACAATGAGATCAAAATAGTTCATTGTTCAAAAGGATACACTTTTTAGAGGTATCAAAAACTAGGCTATGGATATATTTATTGCTTAATTTCGAGGTGGTAAAAATGATGTTGAATAAGTGATACAAAAATGGCAGTTTTATTATTTGGAGAAAAAACTCACAATCTGAAAATAAAAATCGCGTTGCCAATATTCAGTGTCCATGCACGAGAACACAAAATGATGAGTAGCTGTACACATTTATACAATCATGCATCATACCGGCACATGCAGCGTAGTGGTTAACGCACTTGCTCTATGTGACCCGGGAGGCAGTGGGCATTAAGGACCCGGTTTGATACCCGCTACCGTTCAATTTTACAGGGATTTTTCGTTGTTTGATTCCCTCTGTAGTCTAGGCTAATGCCAGGATGGTTCCCACAATATAGGCCACGACCGCTTCCTTCCCACTATCCTTCCCATTACCCATAAAAACCTTCATCTCATCATCCCATCATCTCATTAATCATTCATCCAACGCCAATAGATCTTAGTCATCATCACAGTGCGTCGTTAAAACCCCAATATTAATATTATAGGTACCTGTATTTAAAAATATAATAAGATTATATAACAATGTCTTAAAAGGTTAATAGCGGAGTTAGTAATATAAGAAGAAATAAAAAATGTGATAATGATGAATATTAGAAGTAGAGGGGAGAGGAGTAAACTGAAGATTATGTTTAAATGCATTCCTAACCCAACCTAACCTATCGTACTAGACTTGTATCCCTGAAAGAAGAAGGTCGTCTAACAACAAAACAAACACAAATACTGCCGTTTGTGGTATATTTATCGGGTAGGCCTATTAGTATTTCTCTCGGGACGAGAGTCTGATGAGAAACGTAATGTACCTCTCAAAGTCTTAAGTATTACAAGTTACAGCAGATTATTAATCACCAAAATGTGTACAATGTTTTGGTTGGTAAACGACTTTTCGTAGATACAAACTGACCATCCTAGTCGCTCTCGCTGTCACGTGTACGGTGTATATTGAGTAGTGATACTGACTGAAACTTTCCGAAACTTTTCATACCAAAGCTTAAATTCCCTAAATTTATGAAATGTATCAATTTGATTATAATTTCACTGAGTAAGTTTACTTAGTTGGAACGTGATGCACTTCTCAAGATAGGCGTGAGGTACATGATTTACTTTCCATTTGAACATCAGCACACTGTCCTCAACAATGAACATAACCCCACTTTTTCTTGGCAATTGGCACAGTGCTTTGACAACGGAACAGCGAATACTGGAATAGATTACTGCCATAGGGTGAACGTGAGCTTGGCGAGTTTACTTGGAAAGAGGATGTGCAATGTGCCCATTCGAGGAAACGATCAAAACCTGACCTAAAAGCCCTAACCAAAGCTCCTCTGTGCTCTAACCAATTCCCCAAAATAGTAGCTCCTCTACGGCATGATTATACGCCAAGCCCACCTACACTTTTGGTGGTATCTCTATTCCGCTCTTCAGCCCCCAACGGTAGCGCGGCGCTGGCACAAATTGAGTAGTAATAGTTCACGCCTACACTTGTTTCTGTACAGCTAAACAGAAATGTGTAGGCCTAGAAATAACCCAAAATATAAACATTGATGGTAAACATAAAAAAACTCTTGGCTTTAATTTTTTTTTAATCCATGAATTTCACGAAACTTTTTGAAAAACTTTCAAAATTATGAATTTCCGAAATTCAAGCATCACTAATATTAAGCAAGAGGTGTGTATGGGTATACAGTTTTAATATATTGCAATTTAAATTCTCCCATCAACTATGCTTAAAAGCTGATGAAATTATGCTTGTCGGTTGATGTGATTGTAAAAGAGGTCTCAGCTTTCAACATTCTAGTGTGAATGTACCGGTACCCTATAACTGCATGTCTTTCAGCAGCAGTTTGATTTCTCTAATAGGATACTGTACCAATGATATCTGTTTTGATATATTCTCAACTCAAGAATATAAGGCTTCTTCTGAATATGTTCTCATTAAAAGCCTGATTCCGATATCTGCATCACTTATTTTTGCATTGGATATATTTGGTTTTACTGGTTTTCATCGTCCTTTTGGCTTCAAGGGAACGTAACGACTTTGGTGCTCAGAGCTTGACTATGAATCTCATGAACACGTCTTCGTATCCCTTTTGGCGCATTAGTTCCTCCCCCCCCCCCCCCCCCCCCGACAACCTTTACTACACCTCACCATGCATCAAGGAATAGCAGTGGGCCTACATGTACGTATGCACTCTTTCAAAATCTATCAACACGCTTTTTCCAGGAACAATTTGAAAAACAGTCTTTACAACTTTCCTGTGTTTCTTTACATAGTATGAAAGTCGATTTAGTGAAATATCAGTTGTTTGGTGACTTCTTTCGAACGTGCAGAAGATATCAAAACTGTAATGAAATAAAACCAGGTGTATCTTTATTATCTTCAATGTGCTGATGAAATACGTAATTAAGAACTATTCACCTTGGATCGTGTGATTGCCACAGGTATTCAGCTAATTATTGAATTTTGTAGCTATACCTGTGAAAATATTACGATCCCCTAAGGTTAATAATTTTTATGTGTTAAATGGGTATTGAAGGTATTTCTGTTGCATTCAAATATCGATATCTCATTCTGTTCGAAAATTATCGTCAAAATAATGCTATTTCTCCCAGTG
>OZ023327.1:74256530-74332821 GCA_964007535.1 Brachyptera risi | reverse complement strand
CCAATTCAAAGCAAGCTACGTTATTAGAAACACTTTTCAATTTTCAACAAAATAAACGATATTTGGATTCTGTGTACAAACTCTCTCTCTCTCTCTCTCTCTCTCTCTCTCTCTCTCTCTCTCTCTCTCTCTCTCTCTCTCTCTCTCTCTCTCTCTCTCTCTCTCTCTCTCTCTCTCTCTCTCTCTCTCTCTCTCTCTCTCTCTGACTGTGACAGGGTTTTAAAACTACGAAATGAGGTGTGAATAGTTGAAATCGATTGATAAAATGGCTCTGTCAGAATCTAGTCTCAAGCTTAGTACAAGGTCTTGACAGGAAAGAAGTCTCATTTTGATTCATCAAGTCTGCATGCACAGCGGAGGGTATACAGTTTTTTTTATAGAGAATGTTTATTGAAATAATTGACGTTGATAAAATTTTAGCATTAGAATATATGCCCCTGAATGTCAAAAATTTGAAAGATGATAAATCAAATGATTCTTTATTGCAAGTTATAATTTTAAAACGAATTCTGTTGAGTACATACACAAAAACAATTATAATTCATCAATCGTACTTCGGTAAGTGATTCACAATAGCATTGATGCTTGACTTGATCTGAATGTTCGTCTATTTGGCACCCTCTTTAACACGCACTCAAATGATCAGGCCTACACACGCGCTAAATCACCTCGCTGTCGAACCTTCATATTCTTTCATTCGATTAGGCCTACTGATCCTAGACTATCGAACTCCATTGATTCATTCATACTGGCTTTAAGGACGCACTGTCATGATAACTTGGATCTATTGGCGTCGTCGAATGAGATAGGAACCATCCCAGCACGAGCTTATAGACTACAGAGGGAAACCACGAAAACCCCCTGTAAAGATGAACTGTGGCGGGGATCGAATCAGGTCCGATTGACCCCTCACCTACCGGATCACCACCAACTCCAGAATCCCACAAACGATCGAGGACGGACATCAGTTGGCATTTAGGTCCACTTGGAATGAAAGACATGTTATGTGTGGGCTCCGTTTTAAACAGGCATCAGAAAAGAAACTGTTGAAAAAGATGGAAAAAAAACTTTCTTGGGAGGGTAAGACGGAGAGGGGTGTATGAAGGAAACGAACGAACGGGTGGGTTAGGTATTGATTTTAGGTTTGGATGAAGCCTAAAGAGGTCGTGAGAAAGAATTAGACATGGTAAAGCTATCGTTCTCAATTAACGTGCATTCATCTGAATATCAAAATTGTGTGAATTAATGCATTTTCCTGACATACTTTTATACAGAAATACACTTGACTTGTAGAATAGGGTACCTTCGTTTAACTTTCGAAAATTAATTCAAATGTTAAACCTATAACTTATTAATGCCAAGTTCTTTCTTTTTGATCTGCTATGCCTTTCTCCAAACAAGTGTTTTTGATCTTATTTTCGTCAGTTGAGGAATTGAAGTGTATAATAAAAGTTTGGGAACCGAATGCAAATTGAAGTCGAGATTCTATGAGACATTGTAGTTGTTTTCAGGCTCTGTATCAATATGATATCGACGTAGTATTGACTGACTATGAAATAGTCTACAATAATTTGCACTAAAGAGATCAAATTACATCGAACTATATATCCAGCTACATTGTAATTTACATTTGGTCGTTTTGCTGTGTGATAAGATCCAGCCTTCTGGAATGCAAGGAACTCATTGTCCTTTCGAATGTTCAATTGATGTCTTAAACTGTGTATCTGTCAAATGTTGGTGTATTCTCCACGCTGGGCGAGTAGGATTTCGGCTGTCACGTAGAAGATGAGGAATCGAAACTACCGACCGACAAAGACGGTCGATTGTCTATGTGAAATGTGTGGATGGTGTGGGTTATAAAAACAAATATTTGTTGAATTTATGTGGAATAACAGAATATGATTCTATTTTCGAGGAGAGACGATTGAATAAAGCCAGAGCTGTTGAAGCTTATGAAGCTGTGAGAAGCGGATCGGCACCGAAATCTACACTCACATGTGTACTCTTATACGAGCCTCTAGAACCGTTCTTTCAAACACCCGTTACTCAAAATATGTGTTCGCAAATAGTCTGTAACAATTCGTATGAAACGAAAACATTGACTTGTAATTGATTGGTTAGATATGCGAAATCAAAACTTTTCTCTTGATTCTTTGCTCTGAACTATTACATTTTTACTTTCAATATTAAATCTTGAATCAACTCTGTGATAGGTGCAAGTATCACCTTATGTACTCTATCCAAAATCTATGCAAAAAATGTATGCAAAAAAATCTTTGCTTTCGACGACAAAATGGAAAAAGTAATTCTAGAAAAACAAATGTGAGATTATTTAATATGAAAATTACAAATGTATATTCAAGCCCAGTATTCATATTTAATAAATGATAATAATTTCATCGATGTCGACAATTTTGCATGTTGCCATCAAACAAGGCACACATGGCGTTACGTACTTGTAATAATACAAGCCGCTTGAATCGGATTACTCCAACTCGCTCCTCAGAGACCCTCCTTGATAAGGCACTCTGCCACCTCTCAAATGTTGAGCGAGATGGCTTTTAGATGAAGTAACGGGTTGCTGCTTCAAAAAGCAAATATTATTTTCCATTTTCAAAAGTAAATATAGCCTACGTTTCAAATTGCAATTTTCAACACATTTCTAAGGGAAACATTTTGTGGTCTCGCTTTGGCCTCGCTTGTTGATCAATAAAATACCGTGAATGTTTTTTTTTACATTTTTCATAAAATGTGAGTGCTGAAAACCTTTCTAAGCCTGCAGCAGTCCTATGTACAGTTAGATAGTACAGAGGGCGGGAGAGAAGGGGGGGGGGGGACGGGGGGGCTTTGATTCTCCTTCCTGATGCGATGTATCACAGTCTGAGGCTGGTATGATCTGGAAATGATCATATTCAGACGAATTATTCAAATCTATTGATGATATTGAGTCTAGTTTAACTCGTAAAGCGGCTCATTGTACCTCTAATCTGAAGTACAATTAATTAAAGGTGCCAATCTTGAAATTTTCCATTGGTATATGTCTCAATATTTAAAAATTTAAATCGTCCTTGTGAAAATTGTCGACCCTCTTTTCTTCTTTTCTGAGGGTCGACCCCCTCATTATGTCCACGAAGACATTATTTCTGTCAGTGGAAGGGGGGGGGGGGGTGTTGTTCATTTCCTTGTCAGATGAATATTGTCGATTTAGAATAAAGGCGCGATTGTTTTACGAGATTCTCAGTAGAGCTATAATCTCTTGTATATGCAGTAGAGTAGGTTATTATGAGATCATTCTGTCAGGTGTTTTGGATGGTGGGAAGGAGTCGGTCGTAAGAAACCATGCCAGTATCAACCTGAAGGACAGAGGGAAACCACGAAAAACCTCTATCAGGATGGTCGACCATGGCGCCAGTCGAACTTCGATCTTCTGAATGACGGTTCAGTGTGCTAGCCACTCAACCAACCGTCCCAGTTGGCTGAAATGCATCTGTAAAAGAAGTACGGGATTTGCGGTACAATAACGTACAGATATTACTGCGTGAGATTGAGTCTACTTTATCCCGAAAAACACTCAATTATATACATTATAGTTAATTGAATCTGTATTCTAGTGAAATGTGTTTGTTGTGAATGTGATGATTGAATTAAAATATGTCTAGCATTTACAATAAGTATCTGATGATTCTGAAAACATAATAGTAAAATGATGCAGTCAGCTATAACGTATTTCCAAACCCGAACGACTGACTATACTAAATAATCCAATTCCAGATGCACTTGCTGCTTGTTACCTATTCCAGCGGGCAGGCCTTGTAGTCCGGTCAACTATCTGGAACAAGAGGTGTTCTTGCTGCTTGTTACCTATTCCAGCGGGCAGGCCTTGTAGTCCAGTCAACTATCTGGAACAAGAGGTGTTCTTGCTGCTTGTTACCTATTCCAGCGGGCAGGCCTTGTAGTCCAGTCAACTATCTGGAACAAGAGGTGTTCTTGCTGCTTGTTACCTATTCCAGCGGGCAGGCCTTGTAGTCCAGTCAACTATCTGGAACAAGAGGTGTTCTTGCTGCTTGTTACCTATTCCAGCGGGCAGGCCTTGTAGTCCGGTCAACTATCTGGAACAAGAGGTGTTCTTGCTGCTTGTTACCTATTCCAGCGGGCAGGCCTTGTAGTCCGGTCAACTATCTGGAACAAGAGGTGTTCTTGCTGCTTGTTACCTATTCCAGCGGGCAGGCCTTGTAGTCCAGTCAACTATCTGGAACAAGAGGTGTTCTTGCTGCTTGTTACCTATTCCAGCGGGCAGGCCTTGTAGTCCAGTCAACTATCTGGAACAAGAGGTGTTCTTGCTGCTTGTTACCTATTCCAGCGGGCAGGCCTTGTAGTCCAGTCAACTATCTGGAACAAGAGGTGTTCTTGCTGCTTGTTACCTATTCCAGCGGGCAGGCCTTGTAGTCCAGTCAACTATCTGGAACAAGAGGTGTTCTTGCTGCTTGTTACCTATTCCAGCGGGCAGGCCTTGTAGTCCAGTCAACTATCTGGAACAAGAGGTGTTCTTGCTGCTTGTTACCTATTCCAGCGGGCAGGCCTTGTAGTCCAGTCAACTATCTGGAACAAGAGGTGTTCTTGCTGCTTGTTACCTATTCCAGCGGGCAGGCCTTGTAGTCCAGTCAACTATCTGGAACAAGAGGTGTTCTTGCTGCTTGTTACCTATTCCAGCGGGCAGGCCTTGTAGTCCGGTCAACTATCTGGAACAAGAGGTGTTCTTGCTGCTTGTTACCTATTCCAGCGGGCAGGCCTTGTAGTCCAGTCAACTATCTGGAACAAGAGGTGTTCTTGCTGCTTGTTACCTATTCCAGCGGGCAGGCCTTGTAGTCCAGTCAACTATCTGGAACAAGAGGTGTTCTTGCTGCTTGTTACCTATTCCAGCGGGCAGGCCTTGTAGTCCGGTCAACTATCTGGAACAAGAGGTGTTCTTGCTGCTTGTTACCTATTCCAGCGGGCAGGCCTTGTAGTCCGGTCAACTATCTGGAACAAGAGGTGTTCTTGCTGCTTGTTACCTATTCCAGCGGGCAGGCCTTGTAGTCCAGTCAACTATCTGGAACAAGAGGTGTTCTTGCTGCTTGTTACCTATTCCAGCGGGCAGGCCTTGTAGTCCAGTCAACTATCTGGAACAAGAGGTGTTCTTGCTGCTTGTTACCTATTCCAGCGGGCAGGCCTTGTAGTCCAGTCAACTATCTGGAACAAGAGGTGTTCTTGCTGCTTGTTACCTATTCCAGCGGGCAGGCCTTGTAGTCCAGTCAACTATCTGGAACAAGAGGTGTTCTTGCTGCTTGTTACCTATTCCAGCGGGCAGGCCTTGTAGTCCAGTCAACTATCTGGAACAAGAGGTGTTCTTGCTGCTTGTTACCTATTCCAGCGGGCAGGCCTTGTAGTCCGGTCAACTATCTGGAACAAGAGGTGTTCTTGCTGCTTGTTACCTATTCCAGCGGGCAGGCCTTGTAGTCCGGTCAACTATCTGGAACAAGAGGTGTTCTTGCTGCTTGTTACCTATTCCAGCGGGCAGGCCTTGTAGTCCAGTCAACTATCTGGAACAAGAGGTGTTCTTGCTTTAGTCAGTGGATGAAGCAATTGCTAGCAGATTAACTTGCTATCACCCTTGGTTACTTTTGTCATTTTCTTTACCTTAACTGGCAGTTAGCTAATTAATGCTTAGCTAAGAATTCGTAAAACAGGCTCCGAACAAAATAAAATCATATTCCACGAGTCTTGGGCGTTCTTACACCGCCTATTTTATCTACATAATAATTTTTCTCCCGTTGTACGGGGGATTGTTTTCGTAAAGGGCGTTTTTCGTCTTCAGATAATGAGACTTACCAATGGTGAAGTTTAAGATTGGCTCCTTGGTGCCCCTTCAACATTCTAGGGACCTTGTAAGCAACCTATATATATATTAGACACTCATTCAAACACATGCAACATATTTATAAGAAGAAGAAATAACCTAATCAAAATAGAAAGCGAAACTGTTTTTTATACATTTAAATCACCTTCAATAATGTATGTCTTTTTAGATTATAATTCATTTATATAGTTATAAATATCTGAAATTTGATTCTTCTTTTGCCTTTCAATAACAACTCTTCATGATATTATGCTAATTTTCAGACATTTATATCGTACTGAACCTAAGACACCTAACTGTTGTTCGATTGTTCCCAATCTAATCTCGTTCATTCTCCATTGAATCTAACTGTGGCGTTCTCATGTGTGTTGTAGGCCGTGCAAGTGGTTGTTGGTGGTTGGGGCTCCATTGCGGATCTTCCTAGTTCTCTCGCTCACTCGTGCGCACGTGAAACAAGACATCTAGCGTACTGACTGACATAACCTCCTGCAGCCGAAGATGCACTTCCGGTACTGCTGGGTGACCGACCATCGACCGACACCTTGACAAATACGACCAACACAATCATTCGGACAACTGCATAAAGAGAAAGTCGTAGAGTAACTAGAATTTGAATAATTTCAGAAATGCCATAGTTTTATGATTATATTTTCGTATTTTAATATTTCGACTCGCATCTCACAAATGGCCATCAATCCTAGTGGAGGACGATCAAGTATAATATCCTAATGAAGAAAGAATAGGTATATATAACCAAGAAATTAGTCGATCGTCTACAAAAACAACATACACTAATATCTTCGTTATATTTGTACAGCTGTTGTATTTTTATGATATCATCATTTTTTAGAACGAGATGTAAAATAAGAATCGCAACTGCATCTTTCAAAAGTGGTGAACCCTTAGCGTTGCAGTGAGATTCAGTATTTTCAGAATCTTTACAATTATTCTGTTGGTATACCACCTTTTTCTTTTATAGGCTACTGCATTCGAGTTTCATTATGAGATGCATTTCAATCCAGTTTATTTGACTGTAACTATATCACGTCAGATTTGTCTTATTTTATGTATTAAAACGGTGAAATATAAGTTTTCGGCAATCACTATAATAGCTTGGGATGAAGGGAAATGTTATGTGTACATGTTCATGGAGAAAGATATGGGGCTAATTAATCGGTTTCACCTGCTAAATGGTAGGCCTACAGGAGCTCTTAGATACATGATACAGGTAGGCCCTACATGTCAATCGTATAGGTGTATTGTTATTGGAACTAAAGGGTGGCGGAACATCTGAAAATATGTCGATTTGCACATTTTTACCAAAACATTTACATTATTGATACGTTTATATGCATATTCGATGCGGGCTAAACTTTTGTAGAATCATTTAAAAGTGGCCAGCATACACCAAACGAAAAAGTAATAGTTAACCCACACATAGGCCTACTTAAATGTGTAAAACTGGATTAATCAAGTTCGGAAATGGATAAAACAAGCCATTTGAAATATAGGTTGTACTTTTGTGTGTCAAAGCAAAAGCCCATATAGCCTGGCAGACATTTAATTATCCTGCTTTTGAGAGTCACCTTTTATTGATTCCGTCTCCCTCGTTTGAACTGTTGATTAATTATGTCAGTCATTTCTCATTTTGTACCCCGTCAAAGCATAGACAGTTTTCTGTTGGTAGATCGCTCGTGTTTGTGAACTGAGAAGAGAAGGGTTGGAACCTCGGTCATTAGGTTATTCGTGGGATCATGGTATAACTATACCCTTGTATAGTTGTTCCAACCGACAAATTCAACGGACTATGAAATAACCGCACTTGTGTGACTGGTGACGCGATTCGCCCCGTACTCTTCTGACTTCAGTTTATGTGGTTTTCCTCAGTCGTCATGCAGTTGCGTCGTTTCATGTCAATCCGATTAGTTGTGATGTGAAAACTCCGCGTGATTCCAGATCGCTGCGAGCAACGCTTACAAATCAAGAGTCTAGGGCTCTAGGCCTGCATGCGTCTAGGTTGGCCACTGGTTGAAAGCAAGTCCTGCATCCTAGCATAATGCATAATGCTGGTTCCACTGCTCTTCCTCCAACAAATCTATCTTGGGATTTAGATGCGGCTGGCGAGTCTCTGCGAGCAACGCTTACAAATCAAGAGTCTAGGGCTCTAGGCCTGCATGCGTCTAGGTTGGCCACTGGTTGAAAGCAAGTCCTGCACCCTAGCATAATGCATAATGCTGGTTCCACTGCTCTTTCTCCAACAAATCTGTCTTGGGATTTAGATGCGGCTGGCGAGTCTCTGCGAGCAACGCTTACAAATCAAGAGTCTAGGGCTCTAGGCCTGCATGCGTATAGGTTGGCTACTGGTTGAAAGCAAGTCCTGCATCCTAGCATAATGCATAATGCTGGTTCCACTGCTCTTCCTCCAACAAATCTGTCTTGGGATTTAGATGCGGCTGGCGAGTCTCTGCGAGCAACGCTTACAAATCAAGAGTCTAGGGCTCTAGGCCTGCATGCGTATAGGTTGGCTACTGGTTGAAAGCAAGTCCTGCATCCTAGCATAATGCATAATGCTGGTTCCACTGCTCTTTCTCCAACAAATCTGTCTTGGGATTTAGATGCGGCTGGCGAGTCTCTGCGAGCAACGCTTACAAATCAAGAGTCTAGGGCTCTAGGCCTGCATGCGTATAGGTTGGCTACTGGTTGAAAGCAAGTCCTGCATCCTAGCATAATGCATAATGCTGGTTCCACTGCTCTTCCTCCAACAAATCTGTCTTGGGATTTAGATGCGGCTGGCGAGTCTCTGCGAGCAACGCTTACAAATCAAGAGTCTAGGGCTCTAGGCCTGCATGCATCTAGGTTGGCTACTGGTTGAAAGCAAGTCCTGCATCCTAGCATAATGCATAATGCTGGTTCCACTGCTCTTCCTCCAACAAATCTGTCTTGGGATTTAGATGCGGCTGGCGAGTCTCTGCGAGCAATGCTTACAAATCAAGAGTCTAGGGCTCTAGGCCTGCATGCGTATAGGCTGGCCACTGGTTGAAAGCAAGTCCTGCATCCTAGCATAATGCATAATGCTGGTTCCACTGCTCTTTCTCCAACAAATCTGTCTTGGGATTTAGATGCGGCTGGCGAGTCTCTGCGAGCAACGCTTACAAATCAAGAGTCTAGGGCTCTAGGCCTGCATGCGTATAGGTTGGCTACTGGTTGAAAGCAAGTCCTGCATCCTAGCATAATGCATAATGCTGGTTCCACTGCTCTTCCTCCAACAAATCTGTCTTGGGATTTAGATGCGGCTGGCGAGTCTCTGCGAGCAACGCTTACAAATCAAGAGTCTAGGGCTCTAGGCCTGCATGCGTATAGGTTGGCTACTGGTTGAAAGCAAGTCCTGCATCCTAGCATAATGCATAATGCTGGTTCCACTGCTCTTTCTCCAACAAATCTGCCTTGGGATTTAGATGCGGCTGGCGAGTCTCTGCGAGCAACGCTTACAAATCAAGAGTCTAGGGCTCTAGGCCTGCATGCGTATAGGCTGGCCACTGGTTGAAAGCAAGTCCTGCATCCTAGCATAATGCATAATGCTGGTTCCACTGCTCTTTCTCCACAAATCTGTCTTGGGATTTAGATGCGGCTGGCGAGTCTCTGCGAGCAACGCTTACAAATCAAGAGTCTAGGGCTCTAGGCCTGCATGCGTATAGGCTGGCCACTGGTTGAAAGCAAGTCCTGCATCCTAGCATAATGCATAATGCTGGTTCCACTGCTCTTCCTCCAACAAATCTGTCTTGGGATTTAGATGCGGCTGGCGAGTCTCTGCGAGCAACGCTTACAAATCAAGAGTCTAGGGCTCTAGGCCTGCATGCGTATAGGTTGGCTACTGGTTGAAAGCAAGTCCTGCATCCTAGCATAATGCATAATGCTGGTTCCACTGCTCTTTCTCCAACAAATCTGTCTTGGGATTTAGATGCGGCTGGCGAGTCTCTGCGACCAGACCACTATACGATCTGCAAGGCGCTAATCAACGCATGAAGATGGCCAGTTTGTCGTCACTTGTACACCTTACTAGACGTTCAGAGTCAAAAGTACGGGTATCAAAGTAGTTGACATGATGAGCAAACAGAAGATATAAATATGGCATACAGATATATGTCACAAAGTGCCGTGCAAAGAAAAGGGTGAACAGAAATTAGTGAACATTTTTCGAGTGGATTTGTTTTTTACTCCTTGAGAATTATCAATATAATTAATTATTATTTTGCTCAACATTGTTGAAAACTAATAATGATTTTTCTCTAAGATTTCAAGTGTTACTCTACAGAATGTTCCATTAAGGTATTGAAATGAGACTATTATTGTTGAAGATCATGCCGTTGTCACTGCTCTATGCTCTATCTAGTACCCGCCCGCCGATAGCATCTGAATCACGAGGAGCGATCATCCGTTACAGACTCGGGTTCGTTACCCGATCAGGTCGCGTTCTCCTACAACTCTCGTCACTGGAACCTTTTTTATTGTTATTACAGGGGATCTGCCTGTGCAACTTCATCGAAATACCAGTTTTGTTCGTGATATGTATGTGACAGTATGATGTGAAATACCAACATTCCAATAGAAACACGGATATGTTTAATATCTTACAAATAGATCGTCTGAATAAGAACTAACAAATATTCAACTCATATCGCATAACAATAACAGGTGTTGATTATGAAAATATTGTTTCCTTAGCTACAGCTAAAACAGCTGAATATGTTAGGATCGAAAGTTAATCATTTTAACATCGCACATCAATTTAAGTCAATTCGATCCATTTTCGAACTACGTTTTTGTTTTTAGAATGTTGATGTCTGATAAGTCATCACCGAAGTTTGATTCTCGTGCACTCTTATGAGACCCCATGTGGCCATGTGTCTGATGTGCCTCAACTTTTCACGCTACGAATTATCACGAAACTGTTTTTTTATATTTCCTTTCAAATAAATATACTGGTTTCACGCCAATGCAGAATTTTGATCCAATATAATGACTGAACTCGACGCACGATTGCGTCCGTCTCGATCGTCTGCCTGCCCGCTCTGAATTACTCTACCTTCTTGCGATTCTGCATAGTGTTATTTGAGATTGAAAAAAAATAGTTTATTTTATATAATAGGTTTTTTGTTGCTTTTTCAAGTCAGGTACACGGTAGTTGCAATTGGTTCTGGTTGGCATGCAACAATGCTTCCGTCACTCGCTCGCTCGCCAGCCGATTACAAATCTCAACACAGACTCGTTGAAAACAGAAAACAGCATTGAATGGGGGGTGGCTGTGGCAGCTACGTCGACGGTAGAGGGGGAATGTCATCTCATTTCCCTAGCTCCATGCGATACCAAGGTCGCACGAGAAAGGATTCGCTCTCAACCGATGCACATTGACTTTGGGAGGATACATAGATTCTAATCGATCATCTAACATCGACAAATGTGGTCGGTACTAATTGCGCCAAGAGTATAATAAGAAGAATGTTATTCATTGCGTCACAACGAATATGATGAATAATTTTAGTTTTACTTTCGTTAATTAGTAAATGACAGTAACTATTTGTTTTGTCCGAGACTCGGTAAAAGATGGACTAAAGTTTTGTTGTCGACTTGATATGGGAATCGAAATGAGCTGCGATACTGAAAACACTGACGGGTGAACATGACCCCAGCTCGAGCCTGTGCCCGCTGGGCTTCACAATTCAAACCAGTCAATTGCTATCAAGTTGTACACCTCAATCTTGTTTCACTAGCAGTCTAATAGTCGGGAATAATCGCTTGTTTCCTACTATTTTTACTGAGTGAACATCACAACTGATGGCTAAGCAAACTTTGCATTTGTTATTTTTGATGCCCGTACTTCGAATACATACTGGAAATTCCCAAAAATCGTACAAGGACTATTATAATAATATATGAATTTATGTATATATATATATATATATATATATATATATAAAAAAATTCATATATTTATTTTTGTCTTATTAGTATTATGAACCATTCAATTGAAAGTTATAGTTGTTCGTTCAAAAGAAGAATCATTTGATTTGCATGTCGATAACTAGGAAAACGTGTAGGCCTAACACTTGATCGACACAAAGTGTTTGGCCAAGTGTGACGAGGCAGGATAGTTCGGCCGGGCACCATAAAGACAATCTGTTCTCCCCGAGTTACAGTATAATAGTTACAGTATAATATAGTTTCCTCAGTGTGTGAGGTGTGACAATCCGGACTATTATAACAACTAATAACTAACCTAATTAACTATCTACTATCGCCTAGCCCTATTGTACGATACATGCTTTCCTAATATTGCAGATTTTTGTTTTTCTGAATTACGAATTTACAAGGGTGAAAAACAAACCTCATATAAAATTATGTCAACAACACAAATTCATGAAATGTGGCGCTTATGAAGGGCCTTCCTCGCACTCCATAACCCCCCCCCCCCCCTCCATCGATGCCTCTGTTGGGGCTTCCCCCCCCCTTGACTTTCAGTGTTCCTACGCCTCTGATCTATATTATTATTGTCGTTAACTCAACGACCCCATAAACAGCCAGGTTATTCCGATGATTAGATGAATGATGCACACAAAACCTTAGCTCTTACGCGGGATTCGAACCCACGCCCAACTTCGCTACAGCTTCCAAGGTAGTGCCGTCTGAACTATGCAGACGCTTACCTTCGCCATATTTTAGTTCAGATTAGAAAATATGGTGACATGTCCATCGCATTATATTCACCACTCACCAGCGTAACGTGAGAACTGCTCTCTGTCACTGAGGTGCATTGTTGCCCAATCTGAGACAAGCTCAAAGTATTCCATGGACGGTTCTAACGATGCCATGTCCATCGCATTATATTCACCACTCACCAGCGTAACGTGAGAACTGCTCTCTGTCACTGAGGTGCATTGTTGCCCAATCTGAGACAAGCTCAAAGTATTCCATGGACGGTTCTAACGATGCCATGTCCATCGCATTATATTCACCACTCACCAGCGTAACGTGAGAACTGCTCTCTGTCACTGAGGTGCATTGTTGCCCAATCTGAGACAAGCTCAAAGTATTCCATGGACGGTTCTAACGATGCCATGTCCATCGCATTATATTCACCACTCACCAGCGTAACGTGAGAACTGCTCTCTGTCACTGAGGTGCATTGTTGCCCAATCTGAGACAAGCTCAAAGTATTCCATGGACGGTTCTAACGATCGAGCTCTATTATTCTCGACATTGTTGCAGGTGATTTGCATTGGATTAGACGTACTTCTGGCTGTGAGAAGATGCGTTTCGGTTGGATGATGGATGGGTGTCAGCCCAAACGGGGGAACATTTCACTAACTTCGACTTACACAGCAAATGGGCCGAATTGGTAATAGCGACTTGGAACCATTTATACAATTCTTGATAAGAAAGAAGTTGATCAAATGGAAACAAAATGATAATCCACTTGAACAGTTATCGAAACAAATGGATTTTTACAAATAACTTATGAATTATAGAATAGTCATCGCTTGCAGGCTTTTCGTAACGGTAATTTCCATCATATAACCCATTTTCGATAATAATAATAATAAAAATAATTGTAAACATTTGTTTCCATAAATACTTCATCAGGTAGAATGTAGAATGTGCAAATAAACCCGGAATTATTATCCTTATATTCACATGGACAGACAATCAATTGTTTGGGAGAATATTAACCAACTTGTCACACTCACTGCATAATTATGTAGAATGTAGGTCTCTATATGTATATGCAACTTCTAGGTAGATCGAACATATCAATGACATCACACCTAGGGCTACTTGCTTTCCAATGGACAAAATAATATTTCAGTCAAACTAGAACACTATCAAAACAGTTTTTAAAAAGTTACTCTCAATATGACAGATCATGCGGAAAATTGAAAAACATAATATATACTTCACTTATCCAATCAACCCATAAACTTCATATTTTTGATCCCTTGTCCTAATTTATCGAAAAGGCAAAAGTACAAAATACAATGATATATTAATGATAGGTTACATTCTTTGTAAATTATTATTGTTTTCAAAAGAACTAATTAATCGCAATGTCCAAAATCCAAAAACGAACGAAGTAGAAAGTCGTAAATTAACGTTTTCAAATGTAATAATTCCTTCTGTCTTGTTAGACCGAGTGTTAAAGAAAACGACCACCTGTCGTGAATTGAAGTATAGGCCTATATCACATCACCATCCTGTCAACTCACGTGGATCCAACTATACTTGCGATTTGTGACTACAGTTCTGATGGTTAATGAAGGTAATTCGATATAAACTGAAATCACACGAGGCATTTAATTATCGATTAATCATTCAATTATAGAGTGCAATCAAAATAGCAATTAAAATTGCTGGTAATTGAGTGAGTGAGTAATTAAATATTAATTACCGCTATATGTTTTAGAACATCCATATCGTACGTTTGCATAGTAATTGAAATGCACGAGTGTGATCCTAATATATGAAAATCATACCATTTAATAGCTGCATACTGAGACGAGTGGCCGAGTGGTTAATACACTGAACCGACCGTCATTCAGGAGATCGAAGTTCTCCCACCATGAGCCATGGTCAACCATCCTGACAGGGGTGCATCGTGGTTTCCTTCTGTCGTTCAGGTCAATACTGGGATTGACACAGTAACCCCACTTGGTTTAACCCCATTTTAAATGTTCATAACCAATGAACTTCAACACCAGGACTGAGCTGTTGGTGACCATGAATTTCCGCCGCAGATAACAGTCTTTCAGTTTCCGAAAGTCCGGAACACATTATAAGTAAAAACCATTTCTGTGATATATATCCGGACATTATCAGCATTGGTATTAAGTGTAAACAAAACACACGAATGTTGATAACTTTCACTCTCAAATAAATCTCTCGGGCAATGATCACTTCTTCCATTAACAAACATCAGATGTGAAGTTCATCATAATACAAAATGGAAACAAATGAGTGATTGGCCTAAACTGTTATAATTCGGCCTATCACTCTACTAATTAAAGGTCGTGGCCAATTAGTACTTCATCCAAGCATTTTCTTCGAGGACTGTGGGAAACCACGAAAAACCAAGTCAGGATGGATGAAAAAAGTGTTTGTTGGTCTTCTTCTTCTTTCAACTTCTTCTTCTCTCTTCTTCTTCTCTTGTGATATTTGATTTTCTTGAAATTATTATTGGTCGTGAAATAGACAAGTCCACGCGGTTCAAACATTATTCCCTTCTTTTCTTGAAACCTTGATAGTTGTTATGACATGCATGCAAGAAACATCAGTGGCAGTGAAAAGTCTTGTTGCTCCACCAAAGCCCTCTTGACGTTGATAACATCCTGATGGCCGTGCACACAAATTTTCTTCCAAGGTTCTTGCATTCTATTGAGTGATTTTCAGACTTCTAGGACTCAAGTATCTTAAAAATCCTTAAAACAAGTAATGTGCTTACGTAAATCCGCGTGAATCTATGCCAAAATGATATAATCGAGGAAAAAAGTCAGACTTACACCTCAAAGTCATAATAACTCTCTATGGTCACTAAATGTCATATTAGCTGGATGTCAGCCTTACTTCTGGCTAGACCAGAAGGCAAAATCTTGAATCGTAAGTATTTCTCAAAATAACTGAAACTATTACTTCCCTTTATGTTCACTTGTATAGTATGTTGCTCGAGGATCGTGTTGACATCACCGAAAATGTAATTTGATCACTTTAATTACTTCAGAACATTATTTATATATGGACAGATAGATCTCAGAAACTGTTGTTATCCATGGTTGCCATGTTTTTTTTTTGTTTTTTTTTTTACCGACTTATCGTACTAGTCGGTAGGCTACTCAGTGGTCAGCCAAGGTAGCCTTGTAAACTGAATTGAGTTGGGTTTGAGTTCAAATCCCGAATAAGACACTCTTTTTTGTGGATGTCTATTATGCTTGAATTCTCATCGAGTCATGTGTTCCCCCGACTAACCACATGGGGCGCCGGGGCGCTGAAGAGCGTATAACAGACCTATAGTCGACTCGATCGTGTGACATGGGCTTCGGGGTACTTTTCAGTCGAATGCAGAGGTCAGGGTTCAGGTAAGGTTGGACACCCAAACCCACGTCACACAACCGAGTCGACTTTAATCCGATATACGCTCTTCAGGTGCCCCTTTTATAATTCAACGAAAATGTAAAACTCTTAGGAGATGGGCCCTTAATACATTAAAGTACATAGTGCTTTAGTTGGATTTCTCAAAAATAAGGCCAGCGTTAGATGTAGATTTCAGGCTACAGTGATTTCTTAGCATGACTGTGACTTATCCGTGTTCTATTTTCAAATCCTTGCAGTAGATGTCACATAATGTCCCTCTAGTGCCTTCTAGTTCTATTATTCTACATGACAGTACCAGCTGTTCTTGTCTTCACACTTCATCATACAAAAAGCAGGTAATCTGTAATCGGCGTGTGCAATTTAGCAGCTGAGTAAAACAGCGCTACCGCCACTATCGGACACACACTCACTGAGCGTAGCCGACACTTTAATGCATCTTCACTCTATTGTGATCTTTTTTGTAATCTAGGCCAACAGCTTCATTCAGGGGTGACCAGATATGCTCTTCAGATTTGGATCAATTGTGAGCCTATATATGAAAAGGTGAAATGTGATTTGAGTAGACATTTTTGGAAGCTGAGTGTGAGATAAATTAAGGACATTACTATTTGCATTCGTTTTTCCTACAATTAAGAGAAGACACACAATAAATAAGTGATACCATGAAAGTCAGCAGTAAAAATACACAGATAGTGTAAGTACAATATATAGAATCCGTGAAAATGCAGCAATGACCAAGTCGTGGGTGGCATCACAGTTATCTGTTGTAGAATGAGAACATTTGTCCAGGTCGCAGACCCCAGCACCATAGGGCAAACTGTGTAGGCCTACTTTACAAATCACGTTGTACCTTCCTCCATTTCGTTACTAGCAGCAAGTGCTTTGTGAAGAGCAAGATTACAAACCGCTGCCTCCTATACAGTATTGGATACAACAACAGCAACAACAAATAGTTAGACTTATCAATGTTTGGTTTTGTAATATGATGTTCTATTATTTCAACAGCCAGGCTGTTTGGGAGATATTGTCTTATGTTTTTGAGCTGGATGCAGCTGTCTCATATATAGGCCTAGCCAGTAACATATTTCCATAATGTCCAAGTGATAATATATATTCATAGTTCTGTATACAATGTTTTTTCTTATTAACGCATTCATTTGAAATAGTAATGAAGTTGGCTCAATGTTACGTTTTAATATTGACTCAAATACTGTATTTTGAACATTATAACAATATTGTATCTGTCACAAGATGATACCATTCTCCAAAGCGTATTATTGGTGAATATAGAAGTACTGTCAAATTATTTATTCAGTACGCTCGTAGGGCATGGATATATCTTCAATGCTGTTTGAATAGGGTTTAAATACACTGTGGATTTTCGAATAAAACGAAAAGCCCCCCCCACACACACACACACACACACACACACACACACATATATATATATATATATATATATATATATATATATATATATATATATATATAAATATATATATATATATATATATATATATAAATATATATAAATATATATATATATATATATATATATATATATATATATATATATATATATATACATGTATGTATTGACAGGTGACTCGGTGGCACCTCACCAAACACCAAACTCTCATGCACCGATTTCGCTGTTCTCAATTAAGTTCCATCGGCAAGGCTTCGAGGCTGTAAGGAAGACAGTCTATCACCTCGGCGGTTGTATTTTATGTTTTTGATTGTTGCTCAGAAAGCCGTGGTATTGGAAGTGGCTTTCTTGCAATAATCACAATCAGAAAAAATCAACAACACATCGGCAGTGATGCAGTTTCGATTGCAAGTCGGCTCTCAAAGACAAGAAGATCAAAGGAATGATGAGGCACAGAAACCAATAGGAGTTCTTTGAGATTAGGAAGATCCAATCGTGAGCACTAATGGTGATGTCTACGAGGTATATATAGCCAGAGATAGAAAGACTGTTTCAAATAGGTATGGGATAGGTGATGACAGCCTACTTTTCACCGTCCGATAAACCGTACACGAAATAAATAAGTTAATACCAAAATAGTTCACTCTTATGGCTAAGCAAGAATAAATCCCCGTGCACTCCTCCATTCATCTCGCCTATACTTACGCCGTTACGGTAATTCTGCTAATTAGTACGTATGCTTGCCACGGAAGGAACGGTAGCAGCAGTACAATCCAGCAGTCTACATATAGGTGCTACAAGTGTGTTGCAGGTGGAGAAAGTGATGGTGCTAGAAGAGAGTGGTAAAAAGGTATACTGGGGTAGAAGTGGGGATCACTTTCATTCTAACATTGCGTGACATGTCTTTGTAGTATATCTTTCGTCTATGGCTACCTTGTAGGCCATACCTCCTTCATGCCCCTGTTGTATATGTGGGGATCGTACTGAAGAGTACGCCAAATTTTAGGTCATTCTTTTACCCCCATCCCTTTCACACTGACCCTATAATTATTTCACAATCTATATGTGACCCCTCCCCTTTCTAGAGGATTTGAATGATAGTTTCAAATCATTGAAATACGATGGACATATGGAAAATTATTAATAGCCAAAAGAAATTGAATAATGATTATTATTTTCATGTTTGTATTGATTTGGGAAGGTGATTTAAAACCTGTTTCGAATGGGTGATTCATCAATGATGGAAAACAACAAAACGTGGAATTACCATTGACTGACCCCCTCCCTCCCTCCCTCCCTCCCTCCCTGTCGCAAACTGTCGAACATTGAAACACCCCTCCCCCTCCCAAATCGTGACATAATTCAAGTATTATACGGAAAGGTCATGGGTCGGAATACAAGGTAACACTTATTCACACACATTTGTTCTATTTACTATGATCTATTGGCGTCGATGAATGATATATAGGATGATGCAATAAGAGGTTTATTTACTGAGACGAGTGGCCGAGTAGTAACACACTGAACCGTCATGCAGGAGACAGGGGTTCGATTCCCGCCATGGTCGACCATCCTGACAGGGGTTTTTCGTGGTTTCCCTCCGTCGTTCAGGTCATTACTGGGATGGCTCCTTAACAACAGGCCACGACCGACTCCTTCCCACTATCCAAAAAACACCTAATAGAATAACCTTTCACCTCACCATCCCATCATTTCATATTATCATTCACCGACGCCAATAGGTCGTAGTCATCAGTAGAGTGCGTCGTTAAACCCATTATGAATAAATAAATGAAGAGGTTTTTACATTATGTGTTTTTGGATAGTCGGAAGGAGTCGGCTGTGGCCTGTTTCTCAGGAACCAATCCAGTATAAAAAGAAAGGGATAACATTTATAGAAAGTAGGTTTGAGAAATGAGCAAATGATAGGAATACTATGAGCTGTTAGATGGCTCATGTTAGAGCCAGGGAACAATGCAGATAAACCAAGAAACACAATAGCCAAAGATGGACTGTAGAGGCCTACAAAGCCCGACTAGACTAACCATGCATTCGAGCACACTCATGCACTCAGTTATAACAAACGACACAAATATGGTAACTGCAACAATTTTGGGAAAGTGTCAGTAGCAGATCATGAGGTAATACTGATCAAAGTGAGGGGAAGTAGCATAAGCAATAAAGATAAAAATTATAATAGAATATTAGAGGAGAAGATAGTGGAGGACTGGAGTGACTATGAGGAAAACATATGTCAATCAGAACTATATGGATGCAAATGGGATAGGGAATCTTGTCAAGTAAATATAATGTATAGTAATATTAAGCACAATATAATTAAGTGTGAGGATAAATATGTAAGTACAAAAAAGGTACAATTAAGTAAGATAAGGGAAAGATAAGTCCTTGGATGAATAAAGACATTAAAGATAAGATAAAAGAAAGAAATTACCTAAATAAGAAAGAATATTGAGGACTGGAACAAGTATAAAAAGTGAGAAATGGCATCACCGCTATGTTAAGAAGAGCAGAAAGGAGTACTATGAGAACAGGATAGACGAAGTAAAACATGATAGTAATAAAATGTGGGAAACCTTGAAGAGCTAGTGTCAATAGGAAGTAAAGAACCTAAAACATTGGAAGTTATAAATTTACAGAACAAAGTTATAACAGAGGAACTAGAAATGGCCAGCAATTTTAATAATTATTTCATAGATGGTGTACAAAGTATAATTGACAGTGTTAAAGAAGAAAGTAGTGTAAAAATTAATTCAAACAGTATTGGTAAGAAAAAACTACATAATATTCAAGAATTCAGAAAGGAATCTGAATGTACACTGGATAATGTTAGATCCATAAATATGAAAGACCTGGAGGATGTCGTTGAGAAGATGAAAGCAAAGAAAGGAAATAGTGATGGCATTTCACATAGGATATTCATGGATTCATTTAAGGTAATTAAGTATAATATTCTAGATTTAATTAATTTATCTTTAAGGAAAGGTTTTTTCCTGAAGAACTAAAGGAGTCAGTGGTAATACCAGTACCCAAGGTGAAAGGATCAACTAAAATTAGTGATTCTAGAGCTAAATATGCTAGGAATTATTGATAAGATCATGGAAAAAATTATACACAAACAACTTTATATATATATGAATGAAAATAAACTTATGTTAACCAATCGGGATTTAGGGAAGGTCACTCATGTGAATCAGCAGTGCAGAATATTGTAGCAAAAAGGATAGAGGATAAAGATAATGAGAAAACAACATTAGCAATATTCTTAGATCTTAGGAGAGCGTTTGAAACTGTAAATAAAAGTGATTTAATAGAAAAATTAGAGTATATGTATGGAATATCTGGGGAAGCACTAAAACGGATTAAGGATTATTTGACAGAAAGACATCAAAGAGTGAGAATTGGAGAGAGAATGTCGGATAATAGAGAATGTGTAAATGGAGTACCTCAGGGAGCAACATCAGGACCTCTATTATTCATTATGTACCTAAATGATGTACATCTTTGCATGGAAGACTGTTTCCTGAACATTTATGCAGACGATATGGTAATTTCAGCAAGTGGTTTAGATATTAAAGAAACTGTAGATGAATTAAATGAGGAAATAAATATAGTACACTGTTGGCTAAATGTAAATAAACTTGAACTAAGTGAGACAAAATAAAAAGCAATGTTTATAATAGGAAATGGGCACAAAGAGAACAAAGAAGAATTGGAAAAAATGGAAATTATAATTGACAAAGAAGTTGTTGAAGTTGTTAAAGAATTCAAATATTTGGGAGTGATGATAGATGATAAATTCAAATTCAAAAAGCATGTACAAAATATGATAAGTAAAATAGGAAAGAAAGTAGGGTGCCTTAGGAGAGTAGGCAATAATTCAAGTAAATGGACAAATACCGGTATACTAATATATAATACCATTGTCAAGCCTCATATAGAATATTGTAGTAGGTACTTCACTTCTTGATACATCAAAGGGAGATTTAGTTGGATTACAAACAATTCTAAACGAAGTAATGAGATATATTTTGAAAGAACCTTGGAATTCATCAGAAACTAAACTTTTAAACGAAATGAAGTGGCTTAACGTTCAGGAGACAATAGATTTAGAAGTTTATACATTCATCTATAAGATGAATATAGGGAAGCAGTCTGAATATCATAGGCAAATATGGTAAAAATACAAATAGTCTAAATATTCATGATACAAGAAATAGTAAAGATATGTACCTTGATAGCATTAGATCTACAGCAAGTAGTAATCGTATATTCTATATAGGAATAAGATTATATAACTCTTTACCATTAGTAATTAGAAAATGTAATAGTGTAATTAGTTTTAAGTTAGATATTAAAAAACATATGTTACAATTAAGAGAACAAAACAATAATTAGTGTTTTTTATAAGAAATATTAATATGATTTATAACATGTAAAACCTGTAACTGTAATAGCTCTTAGCTAAACAATAAATATATACAATACAATCCAATCTTCCTCCGACCATTCTAATAAAGATTCCACAGTAGTTGTTAATTCTTCTATTTCCACACGCATCTTCTTCTCTGCATCCTACCTCTCCATCTGCGAATCCACCTTCTCTGTCTCCAATTCATTTACCTTCCTTTCCATTTCTGTCTCCCACATAAATCTATCCGCTAGTGCATCATATAAATCATTTTCATTTTCCTTGTCCTTCAATTTCATTTCTTTGACCTCTTCCATAGGTTCCATCACTAATTTCACCATTCTTACCGCCCAGTTTTCTTCATTTTCTCCCTGTTCTTTTTTCCACAGCTCTGCCATCTTATCCTTATCTTGACACATGAGACATTCATCACAAACCCATTTTTTATTTTTGAATTTCTTGAATTCTTTCAGTACCGTCGTCTCCAGCTTCCACACTTATCACACTCCAATCCCGAAATTGTTCTCACCTCACAAACTACACATGGACGACTCATTATTAGTATTGACTGTCCTCAGGATAACACACGCCACACTGTACACCTACATATTTGTACACCCTTCTTACACACTCCACTCTTGCTCTTTGCCTTGCTTTATGCTAGTATTCCAGTGTGCACTGAAATATCGTTTTTCTTCTACTTTGAATTTTATATTTATGAACTGAATTTCAAACTTTCAAATCCTCTGAAATATACACAAGCACACTTTCGAACCAGCATGAAATGTTATATAGTATCGTACTCACATTTGTCTCCATCCTCAACTTGAAAGTCTCCATCTCTTGAATAACTGCCAATATCCCTTCCTTGTGACCTTCCAAATCACGGCCTACCGTGAATCTTGATAGTGGAATGTGCCTATTGGATCTGTAAGGGTCAAGTTATTATATCGTACTTTAATATTTTCGTTTTCATGTACTTCATTTTGGTTCGATTTATTTTGTATTATTTTCCATATAATTTTTGATTCATTTCTTTTATCACAATTTTTTATTCTATTTGTACCTCTTGTTGTTTTGCTGATATTAATACTTTTTCATACATTTTTTTATAGGATTTGAAGTAATTGTTAGTAAAAGTGTTATTAAAGTATTTGTTCATTTAAAATAAGAACTTCACCGAGACGCGTGGCCAAGTGGTCGACCATCCTGACAGGGGGTTTTTGTGGTTTCCCTCTGTCGTTCAGGTTGATACTGGGATGGCTCCTTAACAACAGGCCACGACCAACTCCTTCCCACCATCCAAAACACCTAATAAAATAACCTCTCATTCATCATCCACCGACGCCAATAGATCGTAGCCATCAGTATAGTACGTCGTTAAAACCCAATAAATAAATAAGAACTTCAAGATTAGTCTGAAGACTTTAATTCCCGATGTTAACCAGGAATGTCGTATGAAGTTTGGTTTAATTTTAATTTTCTTTTTCAGGGAACATAATATCAAATTTTTCTAAAAACAATTTTTCAAATACTCCATATTTCTCGTCTGGATCGAGTTATAGCCCGACAGACCTTGCTCCAATCTGTTTCCATTAGGTATTCATTGAAAATTTTCATATTTCCTTCACTAAATTTTCTCATAGTAATTTGTTTATGTGGTTGAGTTTTAATTCCAATATATATTTTAATTAATTGAGCAAAGTAGTCTGATAGACAGTTATTTATTACAAATGTATCTTACAATCCTACTCTCAGGTTGGTTGCAATGTTATCAATTGTTGATGCTGATTTATGATAGATATCAACTCTCGTTGGTTCTTTTATATTAAGAATTATGTTAAAAGTTAACAATAAGTTTATTATTTGGTTTCGGAAATCAGAATTCTTATTAAAATCAATGTTGAAGTCATCCAAAACTATCAACTGCTTATTCTCATGAAATATATTTTGCAATAAATTTTCAAGTATCTGTATAAATATGGAAAAATTTCCGTTTGGAGAGCGATATAATGTTATAATAATTGTTCTATCTCTTTTCCCCCTTTTTTTGGAAACATTTTCTATTTCTATACCTGTGATCTCAATGTGTTTTTCTATACTTATAGTTCATGAAAGTCCTCTCTTGATTTAGTGATTGATTTTACACTATTATTAGCGTATATTGCTACACTACCATGTTTATATTCAGCTCCACAGAATGAACTTATCAAAGTATAAGTTAGTTACAAATGTTCAATACATTTATTTCCCCTTTTTTCAGCCAATGTTCAGAAAGACACAATAAATCAATTTGTTCATTCATTTCTTTTTGATAGTCTAGAAACACTTCCAATTCATTCAAATAGCTGGGTAAACTTTGAATGTTCTAACGTAAAATGTTAATATTATTCGAGTTGATATTTTTATTCAGTCACAGGTTTTGATATTTATATTGCTTGTGCCTGAACGAAAATGAAGGAACACTTCAAAGCATCTAAGACTATCTGCTGTGAAAAAGATGAAATATCATTTTATCACTTTTTTTAATCATCTTTTGCATTCTCCGTTTGAGGGTATCGAAATAACATTTAGATTAGACAGCCGCTGTTCATTGAACACATCACGTCACAAATGGACGTTGTTGTTGTCGTTGGGCGCAGCCTAAACCAACCTAAATAACCCAATCCAACTAATTTAATTAACCTAACCAAACAAGCATCCCAAACTAAATTAAAACCAATCTAAAACCTACGTCCAATTCGACATATAGCCTTTTGGTTTGCATTACCATAACGTAACTGGTAATAAGGAATCACCATTCTTTACCACGTCCATTCACAGGAATCAGGAAAAAATAGAAAAATGAATTAAGAATTGAAAGTGAAAAATAAATAAAAATGCATTATATGATGATGTACCCATGCATTCCTTCATTCTGATTAGACGCAACCAAAAAGGTTATATATTAAAGTATTTGACGCACCATTTGTATGAAAGGTTTTGGCAGGTTCATGAAATAAATCGTTAGGTCTATTCAATGACTCGCGGCGTGTACATGAGCTGACAGTTGGCATTACTGTTTTAATAGTTCCTTGATCTGACGATAACAGCTGTTTAGCGCTGTGGGTAGGCCTTTCAACGAATAAGCTCTTTGATTGGCTTCAACAAGGCTACAACAAAACGTACGAACGAGCATGTGTTGATGTCAGTTCTGCCTTAGTAGGAAATACAATATAGGCGTGATTGCAGGTAATATTAACCATTAAAGTGGTTTACAACTTTTACCATCCTGTACTGTATAACAATTGTATTATTAGAAAATTCATACCAACCAAACCTGGATTATACTGAATAATCGATTCGAGACTCTTTATCCTAACCCAACTTTCTTGATAGTGATTTATTGATTTGCAGCATTTCACACGATCTTGATAGTAAAAGCTTTAAAATTTGGTGCAGCTTGTAAACAGTTGCATGATTGTACATTATAAGATGCTTTCTAACCTATTGTCACGTAGGCCCGAGTTAATAGTATAGAAGTTTGTCATTGAAGCTGGGTCTACAAGGAAGTGAGTTTTCCAACCTCGGCAACATAACCTGTGATGATGGACTAGGCCCGTTGCTTAAAATACCTTTCTATTATAAATTCGAGAAGCTTTGTGCGCCCACTTTCATTTTAATGAACTATGACAAGAATTTCAGAGCACCTTGGTGGCAAGGACTGACTTTTCCTCTGTAAGCTCCGCCCACTTTGTTTATGGAGAACTGCGGAACAAGATTTTGACTAGGCCTACAATTAATGACTCGCGAGTTTCTAGCACGGTCAGTCGTGTCCGCTTGGGGCGCTCTGTAATTTGTTGCCCTCATAAACATCAGCCTTCAAGTATTTATATTAACAGGGTAGGCTACTATTTGCTTATATCATTGTTCTTATTTGTTGGTTTTGTGTCTTATTTGTAGAGTGACCTGCACTCGGTCACTGACCGACGTGTTTTATATGACTTCGTTTATCACACAGCTGGGAAAGGGTATAACCCAAATGTTCAGGCTGAAAAGGTTCAAACATTTTGATATACTGGTACCGGTACGTGATAATTTTCAGCCAAAATGGTCGAGTCCGACACAGTTAGTTGAGCGATTTTGCACTGTCAAACACGAATCAAATGATGAACAGGCCAAAATTATTTGGAAGAACGTGCCCTCAACTCTAGCCAAATAACAAGTGGTGTGAATAAATAAAAAAATATGGCAAACGTTTTTCGATTTCTTGATTGTTTTGACCTAAATGATTCAGGGTATTGTGATGAACATTAATATATGAACCATTTCCCAGCTCTAGATGAATATTATCTGTCCAATTTTTGTTGTTATACATAGGCCTATGTTTGTAGACCAGGATTATTCTTACTTGAAGTACTTTGCCTATACTATTCGTGTTGGTAGACCAAGCTCCAAATTTGTTTACCGTATGTCAGTTGATGCAAATCCTTGGGGCCTAGGCCTACATGTGTTCAGTGCCATGTTTTGGCAACTAGATATATTTAACTCTAGTAAGTAAATTTTGATAGGGCTATCAGACATTGATCTTGAACCTCATTTCTTACTGGCTTTCTTCGGTCTTATGCCTTCCAACTGAGCCCAACCAGTGGCGGCCCGAAGTGGCCGAAGCACGCGGGGACAGATGAGTAAGACACCACCACCCACCACGTCCTTGCAATATTTTTAGACCTGGCAAAAGCCTTTGATACAGTTGACCACGAAAAACTTTTACTAAAATTGGAGAGAATGGGCGTACGAGGCTTAGCGCTCACTCTTTTTAGAAGCTACATTTCCAATTGCAAGCAGGCTGTAAAAATTGGCACAACTACAAGTTCTAGGAGAGTAATACAATATGTAGTATCGCAAGGAACTGTCTTGGGGACCAATTTTATTCATAGTTTATATCAACGATCTTTGTAATTCTCATATTGATGGTGAAATAATAAAGTATGCAGACGATACCGCTCTTGTTTTCAAAGATTCAGACTGGGACAAGGTATATGGTAAAGCTAATCAATCACGTAAACCTAATGAATTCAGTTTAAAAATCATCAAATAGAACGTAGAACATTTTCCAATTATTACTATGTGTATGTTGCATACATCATATTTTGTGTTTTCTATATATTATCAATTTATCATTTTCATATCTCACATTCTATAAATCATTAAAAAAATGAATAAAAATAAATTAATAATAATAATAAGTCAAGACTAAAATTGCAACTTACCATTTCGACATATATTTATTTCAGACAGCCCGCACACAAGAGTTTTTCTCTTACGCGGGCTTCTTGTTTCTAAATTAAGATTAAACACCACAATTGAAATCTCTTTCTTAAAATTAAAATTGAATTCTTGCGATCAATTCCATTTTACATTAAAACGTTTAAAATTGATGTATATATTTATAGAGTCGAGATATTGGTTCAATGTATTGTTAATTTAGTGTAATGATATTGTTATAGAACTATATGTTCAAATGTATGTTTGTAACTGTATGTTAATGCATAACTTATAAATACCGGTATGTTGATCTTTCATTACATGAACAAGAATAAAATGTTATTCAAATTGAATTGAATTGACCTTTGAACTCTGTAAGAGTATTAGTACCAACTTGAGTTTACCGGAAAAAGTAATTTGTATTCAATGCTAGTTAGCGGATCCATTGTAAATGAGAAAACAAATGTTGCAAAATGCTCAAGGTCTGTAAATGAGGCCTAGGGTAGAAATGTAATATTTTGATCAGTCAATCCCTTTGAACAAAAGTACTGGTAGCTGTACCAGTAGGCCTACTATCAGTAGAGAGAACTTTTGTTTTTATTTCTGATTTACCAATGGGTAAGGCAAGTCTGGTTATATATGAAAGTGAACAGTTTTATATTTTGTGATTTGTTTTCTTTTCGTACAGAATGAGCTCTCAACGTGGGAATACAGAACGTGCAAGATCGCAGAAGTATAAGAATAAATTTGCCTTCAAGAATGATATGCATGACAAAACACCACTCACTAAGTTTCTAAACAACTTACAAGTAGTGAACGTATGTGAGAAATGCAAGAGCATATTAGAGTGGAAAATAAAGTATAAGAAATACAAACCAATAAAAACTGCAAGGAAGTGTACAAAATGTGATGAAAAAACCGTAAAACATGCTTACCACATTATGTGCTCACCCTGTGCGAGGAAATTGAATGTTTGTCCAAAATGTGGAAAGAATGAGAAGATCGTAGAGAAAACATTAAGTGTTGAGGAACAGCTCGCTCTAGATGGCGAAATGCAGCAAATGATTAAAAGATTGTCTGAGAGAAAAAGGAGAACATTCCTTCGATACATGGCGAAGAACAAAACAGGAAAAGTCCCTGGTAAGAAATAATTGTGAACTATCAGTGTGCAGTACCCGGCTATGGCTGCATTTTACTGTTTGTTTGCTAAACGACCCCATACAAATCTAGGTTATTTGGGTTGCTGCATTTAAATTTGTTTATATTTGTTACTCTACACTCTGCTAGCAAGTCATTGTTCCTTGACTTGATGAATTTTGCCATTCTAATTTGAATCTGGTCCCATTTTTATATGTCTTATTTAATGCGTGCAACTATGGCTGCATATTTATAAGTAACTATAGGCCTACGGTATATTACTTGATGCTACTCAACGGAAAAATAGTTTCGTAAACTTTTAATCGAGACCAAATAGGACGTCAGACATGTTTGAGAAAAGTTGAAAATAAATTGTAGATTACCAGTAGTCATGTGTAGGCTATTTCATTTAAGGAATATATGAAGCAGTGACATGATGCCTAACACCCCGACATTATGGCATCGATGGCAAAGAGATTTATGGCAGATTTGTTCATATATGCCTTCTTGAAAATAACAGGTCGAGTTTAAACCTGCATTAATATTCAACAAGTGACACATTACCTGTACGTACGTTGTTAGTATTAATTGTTTCAACATTTCTTCCTCATATGTTCCAATTATATTTTCTTACGTCTTTCCAGCGAATTGGTGCTTGAACTAGTTTTTTTCCATTTGAGGCAAGCTATATAACACGTTTGTCTAGGAATTAATAGGCCTACGAATTCCCGTAAATATTATATCATGACAATGAACAAAATTACAATACTTATTATTTGAAACACAGACATACCGTAATCTAAATCTGTTGTATGTTCCAGAGAATGCAGAAGAAGACGAGCCAATTGAGTTAACACTAGACGATGTTAAAGCCAAGCTGGAGACGTTGGCAGTTGATGCAGAAGAGGATGGGGACGATTTTGATGATTTTGATGATCTTGATGATCTTGAGGACTGTGCAGATTCTGATGATACAGACACTGAATAATTGTTATGTGATATTATTATTTCTGCTTTGCGGTTTAGTATTTGAGCTTGTTCTCCTGTTGAAAGAATATTCATGAATGCAAGCCATTTTTGTTGTTGTTTCATTATTGGTTCCCTAGCAATCATATGTCAAATCATTCCAGGCCATTGTCTTCATGTCCACATGTTAGACAGTTCCTTCTGTTGTGCAAGTATATACCGGAATTCTTCGATTCCATCTCTTGCACAGGGATCTATGCATCTTGCGTTTCAAATTCAAACTCGATAACTAGGCTTGAATCAACAGGTTTGGAGATTTTTATCAATAGATTATGAAAAGGTTCAAATTGAAGTAAAAAATACCACGTGTATTTTATTTTGACATAAATACTTGTATAGAATCGGCATGGGGAGGCAGGCAAACTGACGTCACGAAGGATCGGGCATGCGCGTTGAGTCGCTTCTGGCTCGCTGAGAGAGAGAAAATCTGGGCATGCGTACCATCGTACCACCTTGCCTCACTCCCCTTCAATAATATTTCCAGTGGAGCGACTTCAACTGCTGGGGCCACACAAGGTCAACATAAGCTTTCATACACACACATAACACAGCTGATTCATCCCATGGAAGTCCGTATTTGCGTTACCCTTACAAACATGGACTGCTTGTTTTTAGTGCAAAATATAGGTCTACAATGAGGAAGTTGTATGTTATAACAAAATTAAAATATTCTGTGGCCTTCTAGTTCCTACAAACATTATGAATAGATATTTGGTTCTGCAATTGTAAAAATAATACATTGCTTATATAAAAAGCCAAGAGGAGGTGGCAAGTGGGAGTAAAGTGCGGGGTAGACAAATGGGTGGCAAGTGGTAGATGAGAGGTGGTCGGTGATAGAGAAGAAGAGGAGGAACTGCCAGGAACCAAGATTTAAGAAGTCTACCCTAGAAGGAGTGGAAACACCCTGACCCAGTCCAGTTTTATTATCTAGATCCAATATATATATACATATATATACGCCTATATCACAAAAACTTGACACTCAAACATCTAGTTACCGGTTCTCACTTACACAGCAAATGAAGCCGAATTCAAGATCTTCAACTTGGTCACGTACAATATGGTAATAATTCTTACTCTTCCTGCACTATACATTTATTACACTATTATTTTCATTGTTGACAATCGTGAATATTTTGATATGGTCACCCGGCCATTAAAATTGAGACTTTCATGATTTTGTTTTTGAAATCCAATTTCAAAATATATTCTCTCAATTGTGATGAGCTTCCAGTTGGAATGCGATAACATAGTAAAAATAGCCCAAACTCGGGACTAGTGCAATAAGCATAAGTGTCGACTTCTACTGAAAATAACAAAACACACACAAAAAATCATGATTTGAAAAAAAATCTCTTTGGGGCAGGACCTGCACCTCTGTTAGAAGGTATAACAATTTTTGCATCATTATTCAAACAATTTTCGGAAATTTCCAAATTTGTGGTATGCCTACCAAATAATATAAGCTTGTGACTGGGTGCTGGACGCGAGACATTGGCAAAAGTGTAGATTACTTTTTTCAGGAAAATAACCAAATAACACGGCAAAGACAGACTTGGAGCAAGCAACGGCAGGAGAAAATGTTCATGATACTGATTCATTGAGTCTCAATTCTGGTTAAGAAACAAGCATAATAATTCACCCAGATGAAAATTTATTCACTGTGGGTTGGCTGCGATTATACGATTACTGACATCCAAACAGAACATCTAATTTATCAGAGAATCTTGTCGAGCGGTAGCCCGACGAGAGCCAAGTCTCGGCTACTTGTTTACACGAAGTACTTCCAGGCGGTTTTGAGCATACTGTATCTCCGGAACTAACAAACCTAGATACCCCTAGTTTGTTGTAATGGAATGAGGCACCATACACGACACAACAAATCAAAGATTTATTGGAACAAACGTTTGGAAGTTATAGCACTGTAAAAAGACTCCTTTTTCCGTTTTCTCCTCCTCCTTCCGTCGTCACCTAAGAACTCGGCTACAGGCCAAACGAATCGTCCGATTCTGCTGATTTTTTCAGGGATTATGTAAACTTATATGAAATTGTGTCGTTTGTATTTTTGAATTGGGAGTTGCTTTTGAAAACCAGAAGTAAGGTCATTTTACACTCATTTTATTTTTCAAGTTTTTAATATTTTTAAAAATCAATCCACGACATATTTCAATGTTATTTTTTCATAATTAATTTATAGTGCACCAAAATGTTTGAAAAGTTGCCGACAAGTGTTTCTTTTCCATTTCTTGAATATTATTCTGATCACTGCATTTTGTACTTTGAAAATCTTGTTACTACATGCAACTCCTCCCCAAAATAAAATGGCATAGCGCAAGAGTGATTCAAAATATCCATGATATTTAGGTTTTATACAGTTTAAATTGAATTGTCGCCTCATTATTTGTAGTGCAAAGCATGCTTTGTTCAATGTAGTTGCCAAATTATCAATATGAGATTTCCAATCTAAATTACAGTCAATGTTTACACCTAAGAACTTGGTACAGTTTACATTTGAAATATGATCCCCACTTATTAGAATATTCGGTATAGTTTCTTTGGTTCTACTGTTTTTGTTTTTGAAAACCATGACATGAGTCTTGGAATTATTTAACGCTAATTTATTAGTTAGAAACCAAACATTAGCTTGTGTAATTGCAATATTCATATTTTGACTAGCAGTTGCAATATCATCACCAGTAACAACAATCGTGGTATCATCAGCAAAAATTGTGACCTACATAAGTGACCTAAATTGTAAATAAATGCTATTTTCACATGAAGTTACATTACATTGAATAATACAAAGTAATTCAGGTAAAATAACAGTCAAATTTACAATGAAAGAATGAAATGAAACAGAGATAAAATGTTATATTTAAGGTCAATTTCAAAATTAAAATAAATTAGTCATCAAGCACGCCCCAAAACTGTATCCTCTCGTTGGGATTTGCCACTAACTTTCCTTGCTTTATTATTTCACAACAGTCCCTTTTGAAACATTATTGCAATTTCTTATATTTATTGGTATTCTATTATATAATCTCATACCTTTAATGAATATACTATTTTCTTGAAACGTATTTGTTGCTTTCTCAATAAATACATTATTTTTATTTCTTAAATTATATCTTTGTGTTTCACTTCTATACTTCAAATTTTTACATAGGTAATTAGGAGCCAAGTGATTTGAGATCTTATAAAGCTTCCAATGATATATTGTTAATCATGATTACATATAGTTGCACTTGACCCACCCACCCACAGGTCAAGTTGATAGTTATTATTTATCTATTTTTAAAAGAAACTCGCAAGAGTAAAAAGTTGCAAAGGATCTAAAAAATATGAAATGGTCAATACTGAATAATACATTAGCTTCATAGCACTATTAAATAAGATTCGAACAGAACAATCTGAATTATAATGAATATTTCAAATCACAACGATCGACTCGGGAACCCGCGCATACGCTTCACCATTTCCACGGCCACTTCGATCGTGAGTTTCCCTAGCAGCCGAAAAAATAGGCCTACAGTAACAGTTTTGATCGCTGTCATAATGGCGATGGGAAAAGGTTTTCGGGTTTTTGAGAAGATAAACCCACCAAATCCATATAGTGTGTTGCTAGAACAGAGAAATAAAGAAGATACTCTTCTGTTTGAGTCTCAGGCGGTTGCAGTACTGTGTAAGTATTAGTGTCGGCCGAAGTTCGCATAATATATTAGGTAGGCCTAGGTCTAGGCCTAGTACAAAAGGGGGAGGACCTGCTTATCCTATGCCCTTGCCTAAATAGACTTCTAGCATATTATAAGCTGAGAGTGAACTTTATACCCATATGACCTATAGTAGTCTGTACATTTAATATACATTTAGTCCTTTATTTGGGTCTAGTGTAGGGCCTAGACCTACAGAGACTAGGCCTAGGCTAGGCCCCTAGACTTAAGAGGCCTCTTTACATCTTGCCTACCGGCTTGATTGCAGACGTTCGGGGCCCAAGTTGGCAACAGAAAACCAATCATCGTGTTAACTTACAGTTTTCGGTTAGATGATCACTAGTATTCAATACGTGCTCGTACAATGAGCTTTAGTTCGTGGTATGTTTTCAACCCTTTCAAAATAATTGTCAAAAATCAACATGTTTCCACCTGTTTTTCATTGGTTTTACGTTTTTTTTCAGAGTAATTTAATGGAAAATTATGATTTTTAGTGAACGTAGAGGCACAGATATACTCATTGTTGTTTTCTTGCAAAAAGAATTAGACTGATTGGTCCTAGCATTTACCCACCATGTGTTGGGAGCTAAAGGCCTGTATTGGCGCTTCTTGACCTGTTTTATTCGTTCCCTGCAGGTTTTACTCATGGGTTGTGAGATGTAAAGTAGCCTCGTAAGGAAGGATGATGTAAAATTTACAATGGAATTAAATATATAGGGCCTAGACATTGGACCTATTTTATGGGAAAACTACAATATGATACAATTATTCTGGTTTATATATATGTATATATACAGAATTATGTAGGTATAGGCCCATACCGGGAGGTAAATATGACACTGAACAGTAATTTAGGAGACCGTGGTTCGATTCCTGCCATGGTCGACCTTACTGCTGCCGGCCAAAGTTGCTGGCCACCACCAACCTGACTGTATTATCGACCATGACCATTTCGAAGTAGGCCTATATAAGCTCCGTTCCGCCTGCCGGCGGTATACATGGGGTTTATACACTAACCTAACCTTAAAAACCCAACCTACTGTCCGCAACCTGGCTTTGTCCACATAATTGACCATGTTCCTTTATAATTATATAAACTCTGGGGGAACCAATTTGAAAAATGAAAAATTTAAGTAACAGGGGGGATACCGTCATCTTGGACTACCGGCCACCACCAACCTGACTGTATTATTGGCCATGGCCATTTCGAAGTATATAAGCTCCGTTCCGCCTGCCGGCGGTATACGCGGGGGTTATACACTAACCCAACCTTAAAAACCCAACCTACTGTCCGCAACCTGGCTTTGTCCACATGATTGACCATGTTTCTTTATAATTTTATAAAAACTCTGGGGGAACCAATTTGAAAAAATGAAAAATAAGTAACTGTAGGCGGGATGCGATCAAGGCTCCCTGACAGCTGTGCTAACTATTGAGCTGCAGGGGTCCTTGAGAATCGTGAATTGAATTCCTTCGTGGCGGCGGAATAATTAATGGCGTGGCCGGTCGAATAAGACTCTACTATTACGCCGGCTGGCCGGCTGGTAGACACTCTGATATATCAATCACTGACGCCAATAGATCTTAGTCATCAGTACAGTGTGTCATTCAACACAATGTAAATGAAAAATTGGGTAAGTATGCATAAGTCCGACCAACCGTAATTTTTTCACATGTATATTGGTGTTAGGCCTCTGAGGCACTATCTAAATTATTTTGGTTCTCTGGATTGAATGAATAATGCAAACTTATCATAGCGTATTTCTGGTGTTTTGTCATTTTCTAACTCACTTGGACATCCAAAACTCTAGTTTTAATAAAACTTGATTGTATTTTATCATTTTGTCGGGGTTTGATTCACCATTTTGTTGTGAAACCAACCCTACACATCATCCTAGTCTAATTTAACCAAAAATCCTGCTTGTATGAGTTGGACGCTGATAGAATGGAAGGAGAAGGGGGCTGGGGAGAGTTGAATAGGTTGATTGAAAGGAATGAGTCAGGGTATGGGGGTAGGCGAAGTCATGATAGAGCAGTAGTTATAAAGGGGGCTAGATTAGATGTCAGTAAGTTCTCTTTCTTGAATAGGACAGGTAGGGATTGGAATGGGCTTAGTAGAAGTATACTTGAGGAGGATGAAATAGGGTTGAAGCTATTCCGTCAGAAGGTTAGGGAGGCGATAGGATAGGATTGATGGGGAACTTGCCACCGCGCATTTATGTGCAACTGCAAGAGTTAATAATAAATAAATAAATAAATAAATAAATAAATAAATAGAACACAGCAAATAAGTACATCATATAAGTTCATTCATGAGAGGGAACTGTTTGTCCGTCAGTTTGGCTCAGACAATTGAGGCACTGAGCACTTCAAAATCTGAAACCAGAGGGCGAAGGTTCGAATTTTTCTTCTGACTTGAGTTTTTGTAACCGTCCGTTCACGTATTGTCACTTCATCGTTTCATTATCACGCCCTCATCCTGATAAGGTCGTTGAGCACCATTAGAAGAGAATAGACGGAAGTGAATAAATGAGAAAACACTGTGGCCTAACTAGAGTGAAATTAGGGTAGTTCCTCGGTGTAAAAACTTATTTCAAAGATTATCGTTCATATTACCGGTACATCGATAATTAAGCATAATATATACATTGAATGTCCAAATATCGTATCGTATCGGAATGGCACTTTGATTGCATCTCAAACAGCTGTGTCTTCGTCAAAGGAAGAGTCACAGATCTCTGAGACAGAACATCAATTACAGTAATAGACCCTACAGACTTTGTGATCAAGTTGTGTGTACAAATTACATAGGCCTATCTTCATTCTATCGATTGACAGAATATTATGGGCATGTAGAAAGTCGTTGGCACCAAAAGGGACAAAACTCCAAATATTTTACCAATTCAATTACCAGTATAAGAAACATTGTAATAGAAAAATATCAGACTAAATTACAGTAAAAGTGGTCCTTCACTCAATCATAATGCCGGTAGCTCCGTTATAAGTTTCACCACTTTTACCGCTTCCATGACTCTGATTGGAGGTTGATAATCTAAAATATTGTATCTTAAAAATTGGATCGATTGTCGTATCGTTTGAAAAAATATTGACTGTAATTGATATATCTATTGTTTGCGACCCTATTTTAAAAATGCAATTATTTTGATACGATTACCTATGCCGGCATATATTTGAGATTTGTGTATATACTTAACATTTTGATGTTGATTGATGTAGGGTGAATTGTTTCCCTCCAACTCTGTAGGCTATACATAGCAGGCTTGGGCCCACTAGTAGGCACTGTTCAAATGTTAAATGTAGGTAAAATACTTTTGCTACAAGTACTTACGATAAATTTACTGATTAACGTAGGCCTACCACGCCTATTTTTTTTCGTTTTTTTTGTGATTTTTCGTTATTTTTTCCTTCATTTTCTCAAAGTATATACACTCCGTTCCGCCTGCCGGCGGTATACGCGAGATTTAATACCAACCTGACCTAACTAACCTAAACCACTGTCCACCTTTGTAACCTTTGTCACCATTATCAGATCACAAAGCATCAAATTCAAGTGAGTAAAACACATTAAAACAAACAAAATACAAAATGTCCGAACTACACACCATAGATATAAACAAGATCTATCAGAAAACACCAAAAACGCAAACATCGAACAAAAATTGGCCATGGTAAGTTAATCAGTAAAACCGATACTAGTATCGGTAGTAGTTTACTGTACTTACTTATACACTACAGTACTAGTCTATTCTTTTGTATAACATATATGCACATGCAATTTAAAGCCTACTTACAATATAAACTCAACTGCGTTGGCCTACCAGTCTTAATTTGTACCAATAATATATAGAGCTGTTTTTTTTCAGCACCACAAGAAACCGAATCTGTGAAACGTCAGTATACAAAACTTCTAGATGCATATGGATGTTTGGGAGTCTTGCAACTTAATGCAGGTAATTTCTCTACACAACATCTCTTATTGTACGCTGCGTGTGCTAGTTCCGATACCATATGTCTATTGTAGGCCTACATCCTTGTTGAATTGAAACTCTTAGCATCCTTTCTATTCACATTGAAAACTTGCCACAGAGCCATTGTTTCCATTTAAAGGCGCCCACCACAAGGGTGATCTCATCACCAGCCTAATAGTAATATATAGCTCCATCAAAACATTGTACAAATTATAGTGAAAAGTTAAGAAATGAAGACCAGGTCAAAAGTCTTGTTGAGAAACAAGTTTTCAGAACGTATCTTCTCTTTCTTTGATTTTTCTTTTTTCTTATTTTCTTCCAAATATCTCTTACTACTTTTACTTTAGAATTCACTTATGTAGGGTTAAAAAGAACTTTGGACTTTTCTCCTCCATTCATTTGTTTAAAATTTGCCTTTGTCTTCTTTGAAAAACGACTTCTTCTCTTCTTCGTCTGTTTTGTATTTATGTGTATATTCTCAATGTGATGTGATTTCCAAGATTGGAAATCATTGACTTCATAACGATTATCAAATAGACAAATATACTATTCCAGATAAGATTCTATAATCAACTCAGAATAATTGATAATCAAATACGTATATCAGTATTGTTCAGTTGGTCCCACTTTGTTTCAGTTTGAAATAGAACCAACTCAAAAGTAAGTTGGAGTTAGTGAGTAGAAGTAGGCTAATTTGGAAACATTTCCAAGTTTTCATTAGCGGGAGTGTTGATCAAAAATTGTTCCTGCAATACTCTTTTATTTGAAATTATTGCTTGAAGTTAAAATGCATATTGATGTATTGATTTAATCGATACTAAAACACAATTGATTATCATATAAAATGGACGTTTGTCAAACTATATCGATATATTGAATATCAACTAACTAACTAAACTAACAAACTAACTATGTTGAACAGGAGAAAGCACTGTACTGTACCTGGTAATGGTAACTGGTTCCGTATCCGTTGGTAAAATTGGAGACTCGGAAATATTTCGTGTCACTCAAACCAACTTCATATCGCTCCGTAACCAGCCACAAGATGAAGAACGTATCTCAGAAGTGCGGAAACTCCTCAATTCTGGCACGTTTTACTTCTCGTGGTCAACCACCGGAGAGAATCTGGACATCACTCTTTGCGCCCAGAGACGACGAAAAACATCACTCACCGATAATAGATTCTTCTGGTAAGTCTACTTCTTATGGATGCACAGAGGGGGGTTTGGGTTGGTTTAGTTGGGGCTAGCTGCCTTAAGAGCCTATGCTCCTATTTTAGTCTACAACTAATAGATTCCCGTCTCTTATAGTCAAATTACGAACGTTCTGTAAGGTAACATACACTTGACACAACACTTTCTTTATTCAATATGAATACATATTTAAAATGTACACTGTGCCCTTGAGAGCATATGTATTGGCATATGACAACTGAGCTAACGTTGTTGTACTTTGCTCAATATGCACGTTGACATACCGGTAGGCTAGACTTTGTAAAATGGTTTGTTACTGGACTAAGAATTGCATGTTTAAGTCTGATTGTTCATTCCTATGCATATTTGCAATAGAATGAATGTGGTTGGATTATGTACCGGTACATATTTTTCTCAATTACACCAAAAGCTGTTGACAACAGATAATCTACTCAAGGTCGGTTTAATGTTTGTCAAAAAAGGAAATTTTCAAAAATGTTCCTTGCGGGCATGACTCCCCCTTCCTTGCATTCACCTTCAATATGCACACTCAGTTTTGAGGGCGCACAATTGAGTGCTTTCTGGGGGTGCTAATTAATGACATGAAACGACCCTGCAGCTACAAATATTGGTTTTGGCACCATTTTTAATTTCATAAGTAAAATGATTTCGGCATCTAAACCTCATCTGAAAAACGCTAAATCTTATTAAAAATGGGTGTAAATTCAAAAAATTCTATGCGGGGCCAAAAAGGAACCTCCCCCCCTCCCCCTCCCCCCCCTCCCCCGCAGGTCGCCGTCTTCACGATAACAGGCCATTGCACAATTGTTCTCATATGGCATTTTCTTTTCCAAACTGAAATTGCCCCCCCCCCCATATGAATATGACCTGGATCTGCCCCTAGTATTGTTAGTGTCAAGGGAATTAGAAGGACAGTCGAGGAGACTCGAGTTACCGATAGTCTATATTCATGTTCATTTGATGTAGAATGATTGAGCTCTTGTAACCGAAGCTGCCGATAATAAACGCAAGGGTTTGCCGAAGAAGAAACAAGTGTTGGTGTAAACTAGTCGCCATGCCATAGAGAAATAGCACCGAGAGATGCATCTACAGGTTGATGATGTGGGTTTTGTGGGAAATTGTCTGTTTGGTTGAAAGGATTATTTTTTTGCATCCCATGTAATATATTGTTTGGAAAAAGGTGTTTGTTTTTGATGTTTATATTGGATTCTTTGATAGTGAACAAAACTAAGACGATGAACAGCGTGAGGTACAAAATAATAGAAATATTGATATTGCATTAATTATTTGGCCAGTACCAGGCAGTGAAAAAGTGGTTGTGAATGGATGATATCATTTTGAAAATCATTGAATACTACTATCAAATGTCTTGAATAATATACAATAAAATAATTAATATACTAAAAATTCTCTAAAAAAATAGGTTGGAACTTTTCCTTGGGCAATATCTTTCCATTGTAAACTATCTTACCCACATGACCATCTATGAGTTCTTATGCCGCCCGAGGTTGTGTTCCAGCACGTCGCTGCCAGCAATATGGCGGAGCTGCCAAAGTATTCATTTCCTACTTGTTTTGCTCGCCAAGTGGCTAACCCCACTTTGAAACGTCATACGGAGGAACAATATGGCCCGGTTTGTACGATTCGAGCAGCTTGCTACCAAAGATCGGTCTCTGTGTGTTACTTCTCCATGGTATTGCTGACTTCATTCATCCAGTCTCCCATGTTCATTCAACTAATATATCATTGGTGTCGTTGCACTACATAATCTAATGATAACGGGCCACCATCCATTATGGTAATGTGCATGAATCACAATTCTTGATTGACCGTTTTCTTCACTTCTTATGCAGGAACCGAATGTTGCACATCCACTTGTTGCGGTTCAGTGTCAACTGCTCTAATTGGTTATTGAAAGTGATGTGTGGCAGCACCGAGATACGAACAGTCTATGTCGGCAGTCGACAGGCTAGAGCCGTCATATTTTCTCGCCTCAGCTGTGAACGAGCGGGAACAAGGTACGTACTATGATGAAGTACTCATATAATTTAGGTGCTGGTGCATCATACAAGGGAGATAAATTATGCTGAGTTAGGTTTGAAGATGCAAATTGTCAATGTGCACTGTGTGGGAGACTTGGAGATACGATGAGCATTACAAATGAAGTACAATAGGCCTACCAGTATTGCACCCCACTAGGGAAACTGTAAAACTGACTGTATGTCAGTTGTCTCTTTCATGTATGATGCTTCACGGATTGGAAATTGATTCATTTTAAAATTCAATGGTCCCAAATTTGTCTGTAAAATTTTAATTATACACAGTGGTGAATTTAAAATTCAAAATATTCAATATTTCACTTGAGTATTCAATATTAGAGTAGGCCCTACAATTTTTTGGTGGTTGTAGGTTCAATGTTCGAGGTAGCAATGATGATGGTCACGTTGCTAACTTTGTTGAGACTGAACAAGTGATATTCCTAGACAACGAAGTGACTTCTTACGTTCAGACCCGCGGCTCCGTTCCGCTGTTCTGGGAGCAGCCGGGTGTGCAAGTGAGTAATCGCTAAAAAATAATTCAAGTTGCATAAGATGGGAATCTCGGTCTTCTCTATAGACCCTAATAGCAAGTGTAGAGCATGTAAATTTGATTTCAGCTCAGTTTGAAAATGTGTTGAAAGCTATGGCACTACTAGTCCCAGGGCTGGTTTAAACTGCACGTGGCACATTAGAATAGGCGCCACTTTCGAATATTTACTTTTCCGATAATTATTTTATCAATAGGCAAAAGGCAGTAGGCAGTGCTGATTGAAGAACAAATAAAGGATTGACAAGGCTAGTTTTCGAAGTATGTTCTGGTAGTTTCGTAAGGGTACTACTGATTCTGCTTGAGGCAGGTGGCTAATCGGCACAACATGTAAAATGACAGTAAAAACATTGTTATTGATGGCATTCTGAATGTCTTCCGCCGCCCTCTCTATTCCCTTTAGTCACAGAGACTCGCAACTTGAAACATTCTGTAACAGACCTGATGAAGTCCCACAAGACGGTTGAATACAGACTGAGTCTGATCAACAGAGCCAGATCTGTGACCAAACAACCACGTGTGCTTGCAAGTGTCCGTGATGTCTGGTCTCACCTTTCCCAATCAATCACAGGTCGGGTCACATAAGGTGAAACTATCCAGAGGTTTCGAAGCATCGGCAGCTGTCTTTGACCGTCATCTCAATCTCATTAAACAACGTTATGGCCATCAGACCATTGTTAACCTGCTTGGTACAAGCCTCATTGGCAGCAAAGAAGGAGAAGCTATATTGAGCCAGTTATTCCAGGTAAATAGACATACTACCGTAGTTCAATAGCTTGAGTAGGAGTAGCTCTAGTCAACTACTGTGTACATCATTCTTATTTGTGAATGCTTAAAAAGTCAATAATTCACTTTGAAAACAGCTGTTCTAAATGCCAGTGGTAGAACTGCTGCATTTTCAGTTGCTGCCACATTTTGGAGTGTTCTTTTAAACTTGCCTCATTTTATAGCTAAAGCAAGTGAGTAAAAACATTCATTGTATATCATAAGCACCTGCTTTAAAATAACATATTTCTTTTTATTTCAAAATGAGTAATGAGAATCTTGAAATCAATAGATCAGATATAGATGATCACTGGCATTCTTTCATATATTCTAAATATAGAAGAATAATACATTAACGTGATGATTATTATTGTAATACAGTGAAACCTATCCATAGTTTTTCAAGAAACCAGGAAAATGAACTGTCCATGCGGGATAAAATGATCCAATCTAACATTGGTTATGTGGAAGTAGAGTTGAACCAAATGAATGATAGAAGTAGGAAAACGATGGGATGCGGGAACCATGCATAGAGATTTCACTGTACATAGTATAACATATTCTCTTTGTGGTTTGTACTATATATTATGGTATCTTTTCAAGTGTATGATCAACATTTATTGATTTATCCACTTGGCATCTGTTTGATAGTCTTTTGTCAATGTACACTATTATACCCTCCAGTTCATTTGGGAAAATGTACAACCATTAGCACCTAGCAGTATATCCCCTACTAGTAGTAGTTGTAGTCCTACTTTTTCTGGTCATTTGAGTAATACCTATGGATATATTTGCAGGCACATCACAAAGCGTCTCCTCATGCCGCTGATGTACCACATATTGTGTTTGATTATCACCAAGAATGTCGAGGTGGTAACACAAAGAATCTTGCTAAATTGAAAGCCAAAGTTGATAAATATTTCAAATCTTATTCGCTCTTCTATGCAAAAGGGGATACAGTCGTCAGGTAAAATATCACTATTACTTACTTGGTGTGTAGCCTACAGGAAAATACCTGAGGCTAGATATATGAATTGGGTGGAAAAGAAAGACAGAAGCTTAACGCTGGCAATAAACCGAGACGCGTGGCCGAGTGGTAAACACACTGAACCGTCATTCGGGAGACCGGGGTTCGATTCCCGCCATGGTCGACCATCCTGACAGGGGTTTTTCGTGGTTTCCCTCTGTCGTTCAGGTTAATACTGGGATGGTTCCTTAACAACAGGCCACGACCGACTCCTTCCCACCATCCAAAACACCTGATAAAATAGCCTTTCATCTCATCGTCCCATCATCTTATTCATCATCCACCGACGCCAATAGATCGTAGCCATCAGTATAGTGCGTCGTTAAAACCCAATATAAAAAATGAACCGATAAATTGATCATCGAGCGCTGATTGACAGAGCACGGCCTACGTATTTATGTGAAAAGACACAAAATATTCAAGTTGGCTTTCTGGCTATTACATGTACGTTTGTCACTCTAGCCTCTTGTCTGTACAGTGAAGGCAACTTGAATATCTAGTCATGTGTTGTTATATGTGTGTGTGTGTGTGTGTGTGTGTGTGTTGTGTCAACGTACTCAATATGTAGCTCTACATGATGAGCTTCTCGACTCATATCGCCATTAGTCAGCTGCTGAACTCCTTCCCTTCACACTTGTATTATTACAGTGATATGGTACCTCTATCACTTCTCAATGTAAGAGAAGATACAATCCATGCAGGAAGACTGGGCGTTAGCTATAGGTGTATGGGAGTAGGGTGGGACAAGATGAATTGTGTGTGTGTGTGTTGTGTCAACGTACTCGATATGTAGCTCTACATGATGAGCTTCTCGACTCATATCGCCATTAGTCAGCTGCTGAACTCCTTCCCTTCACACTTGTATTATTACAGTGATATGGTACCTCTATCACTTCTCAATGTAAGAGAAGATACAATCCATGCAGGAAGACTGGGCGTTAGTTATAGGTGTATGGGAGTAGGGTGGGACAAGATGAATTGTGTGTGCATATTACTAGGCAAACGCAGCTTATGCGTTGTGAGATGAGAGGGATATTTATGATTGAAAACTCGACACACCTCGACTCGTATAAAATATACTCAACTTGGCAACTATTCAATGTAGAAAGCTGGCAGCATGGCTCTGCAATTATTTCTGTCTATCAGATGAATAAAAAACATTCATAAATTATTTAATACAAATTTGTAATAGACTCTAATGTGTATATTTTATGTGGTCACATTCGGGGGCAATTTGAATTTTTTGAGAGAGATTTTATGTTTCGAATTTTACTGCCCAGTCCAATCTTATGGGACTTTTTAGAAACTTTTTGATGGCGTTTCTTGAACGTGGTCCAACCGATTTGACCCAAAACCTATAGGCCCTACAGTTCCTAGTTGGATAGATGCACGTGTCCAGAAAAAGTTTCATGTTGATCAGTTAAATTGTGCGTCCTAGGCAGTGCTAGCAAAACAAAAAAAACGGACAAAGCTCCATTAGAGTAGGATGGAAGTCTTTGCTATTGCTCATCCAATAAAGTATCATCTAGTACTCTACACACCTTGACTTGCAAACTAAATATACGTGACTGGGCAACCATCAAATCCGTGTATCTAAAGCCGTGTATCTTGGCAACATGGTTCTGCTATTATCTCCATCTATTTGATGAGTGAAAAACATTTTTTCAATTTTTTTCTTCCAAAAAAAAAAAACAGCTGATCCAGATACAAATTTGTGATAATTTGTATCTTTCATGTGTTTACATTCAATGAAAATTTGAATTTGTTTTGATAGATTTTCTTTTTCAAATTTTACTGCCCAGACTAATCCTATGTGATTTTTTAGAAACTTTTTGATGGTGTTTCTTGCACGTGGTCCAACCGATTTGACCCAAAAACTATACAGTTCCAAGTTAGAACTTGTGCAGAAAACATTTCATGTTGATCAGTAAGACTTGCAGACCTGTGCAGTGCTTATAAACGGAAAAAAAGAAAGGCAAAGCTCCGTAAGAGTAGTGAGATGGAAGTCTTTGCTATCGCTCATTCGACTATTCATAAGTGCTTCATTAATGATTATATTTAATATTTAACGGTTTGTAATTTGTAGTCCCTTGGCATTGGAACATAGAATCTTATATATAGTATTGTTATTTTCAGTGAACAAAAAGGGACTCTACGTACTAACTGTTTGGACTGTCTTGACCGAACAAATTGTGTACAAACATTCTTTGGACTAGAGGTAAGCTTAACCTTCAATTAAACTATTTGAAATTCAAGCTGCAAATTAAAAAAGTATTGTTCTCTCAATTGATCTCCTCTGTTGCATTCCAACTTCTAATCTCAGGCTAGTTAAATACTGTTTTTCCTCATTGATGTGGATTATATATTGAGACGTGAGGTTGATACAAGCCTAGTAAACAAACAAATTCTACAAAAACGTATATAAGTTATCTTTCATCACTCTGGCTATGTTGATCTGAATAGAAGTAAATCTCTGTTATTTTGTACTCTATTCGTCATCGACCTGGAAGAAGTGACAGCTTGAAGGGTGTTAACATGGACAGGCTGTTTGTTCAATACGGTATATGCTTTGGTTGGAAGTTCTTCATTATCTACATCGAACTTGATACAAAATCATTGTTCCCCAATCAAGCCTATGATGAAAGTAGCATTGTTGGGACGAGGCACCATAAGGGTGATCTTACCACCCGATTCTAATCATTTTAAATAAAAAACAACGAACTCTGACACCAGGACTGTGCTGCCTATGACTATACTTTTTTGCCGCAGATAAAATTATTCCAGTTTCCAAAAGCCTGGAACACATTTAAAGTAGGGATCCTTTTTTGTGATATATTTAGACATTATCAGCATTGGTATCAAGAGTAGAGCAAACACACAAATGTTGATATCTTCCACTTTGAACAAAGTCTCTTCAGCAATGTTCACTTCTTTCCATTAACTGCAGATGTCAAATGTATCACTATTGGATGAAAGAAATGAGTAATAGGACTACACCTATCACTTGACTGATTGAAGGTCAATTCAAGAAAATAGAAAATAGCAGACTGAATCAGAAAAGCGGTATTTTGAAAGTTTCAGTTCACGTCCAAATGTAACGTACATGTTGTAGAGTTGAATACAGTATATGTGACATTGTGTCCCACATTGTATAAACCTCTAGTTTGGGTAGGTGAGACTTCAATCTGGCAAAAACCAAAAATGACAAACTTGTATTCTTAACTTTTTTATATGCTTGAAATAGTGGTCTAGTACATAATTGAAACTAAACATTGAACTTGTGATCGAGTGCAATTTGTAATGCCGTAACTGAGTATTTTTGGCAGTTTTAAAAGTGCCCAACAATTCCATCAAGTTAGTCACTAATAGCTGGTTAATAGCCTTGAATGCTGTTGCCTATCCGTTGGTTTGATAGCGATACTTGAGCTGGCTAGATATGACTAACCAGTATGTTTACTTCTTGTATTAGACATTAGCATGTCAACTTCAGCTGCTTCATTTGATGTCGAAACAGCAGATGGTTTCACGATTTGAAGAAGTGTTTCGTCAGATGTGGATCAATAATGGTAACGAAGTCAGTAAAATCTATGCCGGAACTGGTGCAATACAAGGAAGTTCCAAGGTCAGTATTTGATCAGTATCAGTACATTGCTTTTTACGTATATGTAAAATGTAATTGTAATTGAATAAATACTAAAAAAGAGTATAAATGCACTAAACTTTGTAATGAGGCAACTTAGGGGGGCAGGTATGGAGATTAAGGAAAAAGCATATCTCTCATTAGTGCGTCCCATGGTGGAATATGCTAATTCAGTTTGGGATCCTTATAGATTAGGTGAGATTAGGGATGTGGAAAGGGTGCAAAGGATTGCGGTAAGAAGGGTTACAGGTAGGGTTAGGAGGTGGAGAATGAAAGGGGGGAGAGGGTGAAAATGTTGGAGAGTCCAACTGAGATGATGCGAGACCTGGGATGGCAGGAATTGGAAATCCGGAGAAAGGAGGATCGTTTATGTAATTTCTTCAGGGTAATGGGGGGAGCTGCATAAGTTGATTGAAAGGAACGTGTCAGGGTATAGAGGTAGGCGGGGTCATGATAGAGCGGTAGATTAGATGTCGGTAAATTATCTTTCTTGAATAGCACAGGTAGGGACTGGAATGGGCTTAGTAGAAGTGTTTTTGAAGGAAATAAAATAGGGTTGAAGTTATTCTTCCAGAGGGTTAAGGAGGTGGTGGGATAGGGGTAGCTAGGGAACTTGCCACCGCGCATTTATGTGCAATTGCAAGAGTTTAAATAATAATAATAATAAATGTAATTTAATTGTCATTATTCATTACCACATTGAGTGAATGAATGAATTTTGGGGTTTTACCGCTCGACAGTGACTAATTTATTTCACGCCCGATTAATGAGATTGAATCAAGATTGGGGTAGGATAAATACTGCTGTACATATGAGGATTAAATGAATATGAAATTATGAGATATTCAGAAGAAGGTTGATGGGAATAGCAATAAAATGAAAAGAAGGTAGTAAACATATAGAAAGAAATTGGAAAAATGTTGTGCTGCACTAGCAAACTGATCTGGATCCTGACCACTGGCCAATCCAGCATGAGTGTCCCCAGTGAACCTAAATAGCTGTCAGACTTGTTGAACTTTGCAAACACCCCACCACCATGCTGAGGTGTCAGTTTCAGGTAGAGAACCCAGTGTTGTCCTCGTATCTCCAGTCATTTGAATGGACATAGTACAACCATTTGCATGCAACATAAGTGTGGGCAACACTAGTAATAATAATTCAATGGATATTTAACCACTTGACGGCCATGGACGCATCCGCATGTATGCGTTCACGCAAGGTCGCGCTGTTAGGCCGTCAGCGCATATGTACGCTCTTACACTTTCCGATTTGCTGCATTTAATACTTTGACAGCATAACGTCAGCTGTTATTTCAGAACCTCGCTCTAGGCTTTGGTACTTCACATGTGTCAAATTGACGAGCCTCAATGCTAAATAACAGTGATATTAGTGGTTTTACATATCAAGTACCGGTACAACAATATATCAATACAATATAACAATTCGCTTCCACTTTGAATGTTATAACAGGCCATCTAAACACAAGTATTGTGCCGTATAATTGGAAAATAAGCCAGCCTGGGACGTACGTAGTGTAGTGATTTTGTAACCTGGCTGTCAACGGTTAAAAATGGATTCCAAAATTTAGGAAGGAAACTAAACAGATGAAAAATCCATATTTGTAGAAACGAAGAAGGCTGAAAATGGTACAGAATGACTGGAATAGTTTGTGTGCCAATGTGTTGATCATTAGTTTAGCACAAGTTGATTGTCCTCATGTAACCAAGAATGTTGGGTTATTGAACGTAATTGTTTGTTTCAGCTGATGGACGGAGCTCGGTCGGCAGCCCGAACTATTCAGAACAACCTCCTTGATAACAGTAAACAGGAAGCGATTGACGTTCTGCTCCTTGGCAGTACATTGAACAGTGAGCTTGCTGACAGAGCTCGTATTCTGATGCCACCCAACATGCTTCATGGTGAGTTGGATCACTGCCACTAATCTGAGGAGTAATCCCTATCTGTGCTGGACAAAAAGGAATCTAAATGCAGAAGCATTCTATGCCTATTTCCGTGAAAGAGGGGCAGCAGTTGAAAATGGATAAATATTAAATATCCATAGGAGTAGATAGTAATTTGCTGCATGAATAAGGTTGAATACAAATAGTGATAGATCGGTGAACAACCGGCTGCATGAGGCCTACCGTCATACCATGCCATTTGTTGGGGCCTGCTGATTAAATGAAAAATGCTGGACTTTTTCACAGTACAGTGAAACCTCGATGCATCGTTTTCCAGGGGACCAGGGGAAAAAAACGATCCATCCAGAAAACTATTGAAATGTAAAAAAACAGAAAAAAATATTTATACGTCCAGAATATTTCTAATGTAAAAACTTTAATTTTTCAATCGGTGTATTCCCTTCAAGGTCTAGATATTAACTAATGATATTTTTACTACACTTCCACATTTAAAAAAAGTTTGTGATGCGCGTCTGCTTGCGTGCCGCCTGACACTTCAGGTCCAAGGTCATTTTTTCAACTGACACAACAAGATGCTTTTTTCTGCAGTTCATTTTCTTTATTAAATAAATTACCTAATGAAATCATCTTCAATACGGAAACTGGAATTATCATATTTTTAATTCTTTCTTTGTAATTTCTTGCGAAAGAAAATAACGTGTAGGCCTACTAGTAATATGATACATATAAATTTCAAGAGAAATGCAGACATCCCCTAACATTGTAAGTCCGTAGTTCCGCAGGCAACTGAGAGTTGGTATGATGTTATGTTGGTATGAGAGTTGGTAAAACTCTTATAGGCGTACAATAAACAGGATTAATAATAATTATTAGCCTCATTATCAATTGTCAGTTATTTACCTACCAAATTGAGTTTTGGAATGGAGAAAAAAGAGTTGAAAAATTGAGAGAGAGAGAGAAATAAGTTGCACTGAATGTTTTTACCAGAGCTATAGCCCAGCCCATTTTTTTCCCTGTTTCTTTATGAAACTCGGGTGACATTTCGGCAGAGCAAAAATTGAATGAAGTTGCATCTTATAACTGTGTAAATATGGTGAACCAATGAGAAAAATCTCAATGAATAAGGACTGATGGTGCAATGATAATAACTTGATTTCAGAATGATTTTGGTAAAATACCAAGTTTTTCTGGGACTGAAGGAAGATTTGATTTATAATCATTTATTAGGTAGTCATTGCATCACTTCTGGTAAATAACCATGCTATTATTTCCAGCCCCAACAAGTGTACTCCGTGAAATGTGCAAGCGATACAACGAATACGTATTTCCATCGTCAGCTCGTATAGCCGTAGGCACGTACAACGTCAACGGTGGAAAGCATTTCAGGAGTGTGGTTTACAAGGATGTATCCTTGTCAGATTGGTTATTAGATTCGCCTCGCCTTTCGAGATCGCATTGTAAGTTTTTTTTCACTTTAATTACAAACTGTTATTGACTGAGATAGGTAGACCAGTGGCTAGCACACAGAACCGTCATTCATGAGACCGGCGTCGATTTCCACCTTGGTCGCCCATCCTGACAGTTCTTTTCTGTGGTTCTCCTGTCTTTCAGTTTGCTACTGGGATGGTTCCTTACGACCAACTCCTTCCCACTATCTAAAAACACCTAAATTAAAATAACCTTTCTTTTCATCATCCCATCATCTCATTCATTCACTGATGCTAATAGATCGTAGTCAAATTACCCAATATACATTTTAGCAACTGTTATACAGTACACTGTGGAACTGTTGGACGTCGTGCATTGTTATATGGTAGTTGTATCCAAGAGAGGATTAATACTTTTTCCTGCCATTTTTTAAAATAACAGTATGCCTAGAATAGATGTTTCAGTTTTACCTATAGTGAGAATAATTGAAAGCAATTATTATTTTTCTTTCCAGCTCTCGTTGATGTGGTACATGCCTCCGAGGAAGAGACACCGATTGACATATTTGCCGTGGGCTTTGAAGAGATAGTGGACTTGAATGCCAGTAACATCATGGCAGCCAGGTATTAACACACTTGTATAGTTATGGTATTACCGGTAGTACCAGCTTATTTAACCAGTGGTGGCTGGTGACTAACAATACAAGGTATGAAGCCACAGAACAATGAGTGTACAGCATCGCAGATAGCCCCAACGTACAAAATATTTTACTCCCATCAAATAGAGGCAATTTCCACATTCAGATCTCAACATTCATTTTCTTCATTATCTGTTGACCTTGTCTGCGTGGATTTATTGAGAAAATATATCTTGAATTTAATGCTGCCATAACGCAAATATTTCGATGCATTCATTTGGAAAGTATAATTTAAAAATTGAGTTTTTATAAAATTAGAAGTTCTATAATTGAATGTATTCACATGATTAGTGAGTGATGACATGATCATGACATGATTTCTCAGCGTGACGCCAAGTAAAGCCATCTGCCGAAAGCTCGGAACACCCAGCCGTAGTAGCAGTGTTTGGGCAAGTTCAACTAGCGCACGACCGTGTGCAGCACATCGGGCAAGGCTAACGTCACCCATATCCAACAGCCAATAGACAGCTCCGTTATGTGTATAAAAGCTTGCATTCTTACAGGCGTTGGATTTTATTATGCATTTCAAGCTGCAGACGTACAACACTTGATAATTACCTTATTTTTGTTAATACTTTTTCGTAAAGCTATATTTGTCTCGACAATAATTGCTAGGGAAAAACATTATATGACATGAAAGAAATGATTTATTTAAGATAAATTGATTAAAAAATAACATGAATTGGAAGAATCGTAGGGAGTGCTGCCATTCTCCAGTGCTTGCACACGAGCCGCCACTGAATTTAATATATGGACGATTGTAGTGAAATTGCTTCACACCATGCAGAGAAGTATCCTCTAGAATCATGCCAATCTATAATTAACACTCACAATATGTTACGTATTATATGTAGGCCTATGTAACGGTAGACCCACTCTGTTAGGTAAAAATCAATAGCAAAAATATCGATTCTCACTGTTCCGTACAAGTGATCTTTCCACGTTTGCCATTATAAAATGTGACTTATTAGCATTTTTGACAGATGTTGTCTGCATCTTATAATGTATGTGTTTGTTCAAGTTTTAGGATCATTTATAACTGAAATCACCCGGACGGGAACTTTTTGCCCTATGAAGACAGGACGCTTTAAATGTGAAACCCGAAGCTAGTACCCAAAAATGTCCCCTTTTTTATCAGCATTTAAAGAGGATATATTTCATTTATTTGCATCACTTGATAAGTCATATTTATTCATTTAAAAGCAATGCAAATGCTAGTATGGATTTGTATGACATTCAAGTCATGTTCCAAATCATGGCTCTCCAACCCAATGTGGAAACAATATTGCGGTTTGCCTCTGACGTTATGCGTTCAAAGTTATCCAGCTTCCGAGGGTTATTCACACATCAAACATCGTATCAAGGAGTAAATGGCCGTTGCGAGCCGAGTATTGGCCGCTCGCTTGCTATCAAAGATGCATCTCTCTGTGATACTTCTCAATGAATAATTCTATTGTGTCAAGGGGGACATATAACTATCTAATACATAACATTAGAATTCAGTTTTAATGTTTTTCCGAGTTTGTATATTATTAGATTTTATATTTTGTCGTCATGACAGTTTGGCCTCCCTATTCCATCATATATGATTCAGATCTAGTGTCAATCGTTGAAACTTGTTTTTTTTCGACCAAGAATTTGTGAACGATATCGTAGGCCTGTAGGCCATAATGAAAATCAATTGAATATATCGAAATATTAGAAGTTCTGTTTGATGTTGAATTAAAATGATCATATTGAATATCAATCGGAATAACCACAATTTTTCCAGGTCTAAATCATGTCCTTTTAACCGTCTGTAATTAAGTTGAGATGCGCAGTGAGGATTTGCCATTGTCTCGACACACTCACACCTCGGCGTCAACACATGACTTACGGCCTGACCTTGGACTAGAACGCGCATAGAACAGTCACTATGATCTGTTAGGGGGAGTGAACTGTTTATTTATTCAATATTGAATTCATTTTCGATATCGAAATAGTCAGAATAGGACAAACTCATTTTGATATTGAAAATATAATATGAAATATGAATAATAAGTATTGAAATCAAGTGGCACGTTGTATGGTATCTGTTTGTAGCTCTGAGAATGCCAAGCTGTGGGGCGAGGAGCTGCAGAAAGTACTGTCGAGAGATCACGATTACGTCATGGTGACGTACATGCAACTCGTCGGTGTCTGTCTCTACTTGTTCGTTCGACAAGAGCACGCAGCGCACATCCGAGATGTGGCTGTTGACTCGGTGAAAACAGGCATGGGAGGAGCTACTGGTAAGGCATGGGGATACAGCATTTATATAGATAACCGATTACAGTAAACCCTTGTTAATTCGAAACTCACGATAATTAAAAGGTAGGGTTGCCAATCGATCAGGAAAATGTAAATGATACCGAAATGTGCCATATCGAAATATAGGAATTCCATTCCGTAGGCCTATCGAATCGAAATGATATCGAATATCAATCAAAATTATCGAATTTTTTTTTTTGGTTTGAATCATGTTTCATTATGTTTTATTATTTGTTTAATTTGTGAGGCATCAACAGAGAGGGTCAACTGCCTTTACTTCGATACTCACACTCAAGTGTCAACAAACGACTGACAACGGATAGCCATACAGAATGGTCACCATTATAGGGAGACTGTTGCTTGTCAGTGTTAAGCACAGGGAAACACACAATCGTCCAGTCACGTATTTGTAATATGAGTTGCTTATAATAATTGACAGGACTGTAAATGTTGGCATATCAGATTACTTTATGCATATCACTTCTACTTAATTAGTCACAAGTCCCCCCCACCAGTCCTCAACCTTCCTCACCCAGTATACTGACTGAGAAAGATGTTTATGTTTTATTGAAGTGTTTTTGAGATATGCTAGATGTGTCACCTCGAGGGAGGAGGGGAGGGGGGGAAGACTGACTGCCAATGTTGCGGAAATGTCTACTGATAATAAATTAATTAGTTCCGAGTCAGTTATTTTCTTTCATAATTTATTCAGATGTTTCAAAAACAGAGAGGAAGAAATATAGAATTTTCTGTCTGTTCTTTGATGAACATGATACTATTATGAACGTATTATTTCTATTAAATATTTATTGTTTCAGTTTTTGTTTTGGATTTTCATTTATATTTGGTTTAACAACACACTGTAGGCCTACTGATGACTAAGATCTATTGGCGTTGGTGAATGATGAATGAGATCAGGAGATGAAAGGTTATTTCATCAGATGTTTTTGGATAGTGGGAAGGAGTCAGTCGTGGCCTGTTGTAGAAGAGTCATACCAGTATTAACCTGATGACTGAGGGAAACTACGAATAAATCCTGTCAGGATGATTGACCATGACGAGAATCGAACCCCGGTCTCCTGAATGACAGTTCAGTGTGCTAGTCACTCAACCTCTTGTCTCAGTAGTTTATATTTACCCTTCATTGACTGTTCCTCTTGCTGAAATCATTACGGCAGTCGGCAGGTGTAAATAATGAGAAATGGGAGCAAGTGCATGTGGGTTCATGAGGTCCGTGAAGGGTTCATGTTTATTCGATATTGAATTCACTTTCGATATCGCAATAATCGAAAATCTAATGAATTGATGTTGATATCGATTGAAACCTTGATATCAAAAATCGTTTGAAATATTCAATATCAATTGGCAGCCGTATTAAAAGAGACAACTCAAATTGACAAGATTCAAATTATCGATAAAAATGACACAATTGAAAAGTAGGGTAATTGTTATTAGGATGGGTAGTACTGTAATGTCCGCTGCTGTGTGCCAGGGGAGTGCGGTGGGAATAATGAGTACAAAATAAAATGTAGGGTATGATGGTCATTAATCAGTTCAGGAAGAAGGGGAACAACCGAGACGCGTGTTCGACTGGCTAGCACACTGAACCGTCATTCGGGAGACCGGGGTTCGATTTCCGCCATGGTCGACCATCCTGACAGGGGTGCAACGTGGTTTCCCTCTGTCGTTCAGGTTGATACTGGGATGGTTCCTTACGACCGACTCCTTCCCACCATCCAAAAACACATAATAAAAAATAACCTTTCATCTCACCATCCCATTATCTCATTCATCATCCACCGATGCCAATAGATCGTAGCCATCAGTACAGTGCGTCGTTAAAACCCAATATAAAAAAAGAAGGGGACCTGATAACCCTAGAACTACAAATGATACTTGATATTCAGAAAACAGTTTGAATTATATACGGTAATTATAATTAGTATAATGTGAGACTTTAAACTACATCTTTAGTGTTAAATTTCCTTGGTCTCCAATACTGTTACTAACTCTTTCTCTCCACCAAATGACTATATTCTCCTGAGTCCAAGTGCTTACAAAATTATGATTAATACGATACCGATTAATGTCTTGTAGGCCCACACTCGCACACGTTGTTACTACAGTATACACTCAACCAAACCACCACTAAACCAATGTACTTATAAAACAATCTCCTTCTTCAACAATCTTATTTCTCACGCGCGTCTTCAAAAACATCCTGATTGCATGGTCACTACCCTGCTTCTCCCATGACCTTCACTTCACTACGCCTCCTCACTCGCGTTCACTCGCTAGACTGCCAACTGATAGACTCGCTCAACTAAGCACTTACAAAACAAGAGCATTGTTTCTTTCACTGACTTGAGAATAATACTGTACATAATATGGGGACTATCGCAAATGAAGGAAAGAAGAGGAAATTGGACCATGACAGTCCACACTCACATGTCAAAATAACGATGCACATAGCTTCCCGCGTGTTGCCCTTCTCTATTTAGCTGGTGCTTAACGTAACCGAAGTGACCCAAGGGTGCGGGGCAATTAGATACTATGTCAATAGACCGCGCAATATATGGCCATGGGTGAGCACAAAAAAATTTCATTACATACTGTGGGCGTTGGAAAATCTCCAGTGAAACATATATGGACTGTAGATGAGTCATTGGGACCAGGAGAAACTGCAATCTAAGTTTAAAAGAAAAACAGTTTGTCATGTTAGGAATAAAATGTTCTTCTTACAGCATTTTATTTTTCAACTATTATTTTCAATGTTATTAGACGAGCTTTAGCGAGGATTCAATTTGACATACTGAAAAAAATTGGTGTTTGTTTTTATGTTTTTTTTTCTTTTTTTTTGTTGGTTCTCCATAGGTCAAACGGCTACAGCTATCAATCTCAAACTTTTTTAAATTATGGTTCCTCATCTAACTTAGATCTGTATAGTTTTGTGGCATTATCGGGTGGTAACTTTTTTGTTTATAAATTTTCGAAATTTCAAAAATACCCATTGAATTAACACGGCAGAAAAAAAGGAAATATTTTTATTTTCCAAAAAATATGAAATTCTGTGTGAAGTTGAATTACATTCTGATACACATTTCTAGAAATTCTCAGCTTGATCGGGTCAGCCATTTTGAAGAAAAAAAATAGAATGTGCTAAATTGGTACCACTCGTAGCAGTTTTTACCCATTTATAACTTGAATGTCACCCAATTGGCAAATGTAAGCAAAAGTGTTGCAAAAAAATCGACATACTATTACTCTCCGCTCGTCTAACAACGCATATATGGCGTTTTCGTAGTAACTTATAATGGTGGTCTAGTGCCGTGGGACCATCTCTCCTCTGATCGCAGCTTGCATGCAACAACAATGTTCTCTGTTTGGAACAGACCGGGTATAATGTACTGCTCAAGTAGAAGAAATACTTGAATAGTGAACACTGCATTCATTGTGTCTGCGTCGGAAGAAACACTTCAAATTGAGCAATGATTTTACACTTATAAATTAGCGTTTAGGTGTCAAAAGGGGTTCGAACTGCAAAATTTACTGAATTTTGAATTATTGAAATGTCTAACATTGTATTCTCCACATCTGGAGTCAAGAACCGAGTTTGCTTCGAATTTACCAACTTGAAAGTATCCAGAGTTTACTGTAAAAGAGACAGGATAATAATGCTTTTCAGCTGATAAGGTAAGGAGCGCAAGCAGAATCAGTTTTAAATCTGTCTTGTGGCATCGGGATCTGAAATATGTGTTTTTGATATGCTTATTTTAGCCCTGTCTCTTGCAGTGAAGCTTGTTTTGGCATTAATACAGCATATTTTGCTTATTTTACATTGGATTCTGCTTATTATGCTGTGCTTTGCCAGTGCACTTTTTTTCAATTTTGAAGCATTTTCAAAAAGTAGATACAGTATTTGCATATTCACCAACCATAAATGTCACATAGTTGGGTGGGGACATTTTTCTTGTGTGTCTTGTGACTAATTCAGAATCCTTTGGCTTTGGGTTTTCCCTCATCTCCACTTCCTATTTCTCATTTCTCTTCCCACCATATTTGTTAGGAGCAAATTCTCAATCAGAGTTGATACAAATTTTCTTATAATTACAATAATTATACTGTATTTTTGACGGTTTGATAATGCTTATTTTGTGATTTGATACTGCTCTGTGTGCTCTGATAGTGTATAGCTATTTGAGGGTTGGTGCATTACTAATTGATAATTATTACTATCCTGTCTCTACCAATCAAAAAGAGAGTAGACTTATCTTGGATACATTTTTCTTGGACAGTTATTCACTAGATTGTAACCCTAAATTCAAAATCAGACAATTTGTCACTAATGATATGTAAATTAGACTACATCAAACTTCAACCCAAGCCCATTGAACACATTTCCTTCTCAGAAGCTGTATAAGGTAGGTCTAGGTGACCCCTCAATGTAAAAATTGACTTATCAGTCATAACTTTAGAGGTCCATATCTGATCAGTACAGTGAAGAGGTTTTTCTCCTTGTTACAGGCAATAAAGGTGCTGCTGCTATTCGATGTGTCTTCTACAGCACTTCTTTGTGCTTTGTTTGTCTTTAGAGGTCCATATCTGATCAGTACAGTGAAGAGGTTTTTCTCCTTGTTACAGGCAATAAAGGTGCTGCTGCTATTCGATGTGTCTTCTACAGCACTTCTTTGTGCTTTGTTTGTCTTTAGAGGTCCGTATCTGATCAGTACAGTGAAGAGGTTTTTCTCCTTGTTACAGGCAATAAAGGTGCTGCTGCTATTCGATGTGTCTTCTACAGCACTTCTTTGTGCTTTGTTTGTCTTTAGAGGTCCATATCTGATCAGTACAGTGAAGAGGTTTTTCTCCTTGTTACAGGCAATAAAGGTGCTGCTGCTATTCGATGTGTCTTCTACAGCACTTCTTTGTGCTTTGTTTGTCTTTAGAGGTCCATATCTGATCAGTACAGTGAAGAGGTTTTTCTCCTTGTTACAGGCAATAAAGGTGCTGCTGCTATTCGATGTGTCTTCTACAGCACTTCTTTGTGCTTTGTTTGTCTTTAGAGGTCCATATCTGATCAGTACAGTGAAGAGGTTTTTCTCCTTGTTACAGGCAATAAAGGTGCTGCTGCTATTCGATGTGTCTTCTACAGCACTTCTTTGTGCTTTGTTTGTCTTTAGAGGTCCGTATCTGATCAGTACAGTGAAGAGGTTTTTCTCCTTGTTACAGGCAATAAAGGTGCTGCTGCTATTCGATGTGTCTTCTACAGCACTTCTTTGTGCTTTGTTTGTCTTTAGAGGTCCATATCTGATCAGTACAGTGAAGAGGTTTTTCTCCTTGTTACAGGCAATAAAGGTGCTGCTGCTATTCGATGTGTCTTCTACAGCACTTCTTTGTGCTTTGTTTGTCTTTAGAGGTCCATATCTGATCAGTACAGTGAAGAGGTTTTTCTCCTTGTTACAGGCAATAAAGGTGCTGCTGCTATTCGATGTGTCTTCTACAGCACTTCTCTGTGCTTTGTTTGTCTTTAGAGGTCCATATCTGATCAGTACAGTGAGGAGGTTTTTCTCCTTGTTACAGGCAATAAAGGTGCTGCTGCTATTCGATGTGTCTTCTACAGCACTTCTTTGTGCTTTGTTTGTCTTTAGAGGTCCATATCTGATCAGTACAGTGAAGAGGTTTTTCTCCTTGTTACAGGCAATAAAGGTGCTGCTGCTATTCGATGTGTCTTCTACAGCACTTCTCTGTGCTTTGTTTGTCTTTAGAGGTCCGTATCTGATCAGTACAGTGAAGAGGTTTTTCTCCTTGTTACAGGCAATAAAGGTGCTGCTGCTATTCGATGTGTCTTCTACAGCACTTCTTTGTGCTTTGTTTGTCTTTAGAGGTCCATATCTGATCAGTAGTACAGTGAGGAGGTTTTTCTCCTTGTTACAGGCAATAAAGGTGCTGCTGCTATTCGATGTGTCTTCTACAGCACTTCTCTGTGCTTTGTTTGTCTTTAGAGGTCCATATCTGATCAGTACAGTGAAGAGGTTTTTCTCCTTGTTACAGGCAATAAAGGTGCTGCTGCTATTCGATGTGTCTTCTACAGCACTTCTTTGTGCTTTGTTTGTCTTTAGAGGTCCATATCTGATCAGTACAGTGAAGAGGTTTTTCTCCTTGTTACAGGCAATAAAGGTGCTGCTGCTATTCGATGTGTCTTCTACAGCACTTCTTTGTGCTTTGTTTGTCTTTAGAGGTCCGTATCTGATCAGTACAGTGAAGAGGTTTTTCTCCTTGTTACAGGCAATAAAGGTGCTGCTGCTATTCGATGTGTCTTCTACAGCACTTCTTTGTGCTTTGTTTGTCTTTAGAGGTCCATATCTGATCAGTACAGTGAAGAGGTTTTTCTCCTTGTTACAGGCAATAAAGGTGCTGCTGCTATTCGATGTGTCTTCTACAGCACTTCTCTGTGCTTTGTTTGTCTTTAGAGGTCCGTATCTGATCAGTACAGTGAAGAGGTTTTTCTCCTTGTTACAGGCAATAAAGGTGCTGCTGCTATTCGATGTGTCTTCTACAGCACTTCTTTGTGCTTTGTTTGTCTTTAGAGGTCCATATCTGATCAGTACAGTGAAGAGGTTTTTCTCCTTGTTACAGGCAATAAAGGTGCTGCTGCTATTCGATGTGTCTTCTACAGCACTTCTCTGTGCTTTGTTTGTCTTCAGAGGTCCATATCTGATCAGTACAGTGAAGAGGTTTTTCTCCTTGTTACAGGCAATAAAGGTGCTGCTGCTATTCGATGTGTCTTCTACAGCACTTCTTTGTGCTTTGTTTGTCTTCAGAGGTCCATATCTGATCAGTACAGTGAAGAGGTTTTTCTCCTTGTTACAGGCAATAAAGGTGCTGCTGCTATTCGATGTGTCTTCTACAGCACTTCTTTGTGCTTTGTTTGTCTTTAGAGGTCCATATCTGATCAGTACAGTGAAGAGGTTTTTCTCCTTGTTACAGGCAATAAAGGTGCTGCTGCTATTCGATGTGTCTTCTACAGCACTTCTTTGTGCTTTGTTTGTCTTTAGAGGTCCATATCTGATCAGTACAGTGAAGAGGTTTTTCTCCTTGTTACAGGCAATAAAGGTGCTGCTGCTATTCGATGTGTCTTCTACAGCACTTCTTTGTGCTTTGTTTGTCTTTAGAGGTCCATATCTGATCAGTACAGTGAAGAGGTTTTTCTCCTTGTTACAGGCAATAAAGGTGCTGCTGCTATTCGATGTGTCTTCTACAGCACTTCTCTGTGCTTTGTTTGTCTTTAGAGGTCCATATCTGATCAGTACAGTGAGGAGGTTTTTCTCCTTGTTACAGGCAATAAAGGTGCTGCTGCTATTCGATGTGTCTTCTACAGCACTTCTCTGTGCTTTGTTTGTCTTTAGAGGTCCATATCTGATCAGTACAGTGAAGAGGTTTTTCTCCTTGTTACAGGCAATAAAGGTGCTGCTGCTATTCGATGTGTCTTCTACAGCACTTCTTTGTGCTTTGTTTGTCTTTAGAGGTCCATATCTGATCAGTACAGTGAAGAGGTTTTTCTCCTTGTTACAGGCAATAAAGGTGCTGCTGCTATTCGATGTGTCTTCTACAGCACTTCTTTGTGCTTTGTTTGTCTTTAGAGGTCCATATCTGATCAGTACAGTGAAGAGGTTTTTCTCCTTGTTACAGGCAATAAAGGTGCTGCTGCTATTCGATGTGTCTTCTACAGCACTTCTCTGTGCTTTGTTTGTCTTTAGAGGTCCGTATCTGATCAGTACAGTGAAGAGGTTTTTCTCCTTGTTACAGGCAATAAAGGTGCTGCTGCTATTCGATGTGTCTTCTACAGCACTTCTTTGTGCTTTGTTTGTCTTTAGAGGTCCATATCTGATCAGTACAGTGAAGAGGTTTTTCTCCTTGTTACAGGCAATAAAGGTGCTGCTGCTATTCGATGTGTCTTCTACAGCACTTCTCTGTGCTTTGTTTGTCTTTAGAGGTCCATATCTGATCAGTACAGTGAAGAGGTTTTTCTCCTTGTTACAGGCAATAAAGGTGCTGCTGCTATTCGATGTGTCTTCTACAGCACTTCTTTGTGCTTTGTTTGTCTTTAGAGGTCCATATCTGATCAGTACAGTGAGGAGGTTTTTCTCCTTGTTACAGGCAATAAAGGTGCTGCTGCTATTCGATGTGTCTTCTACAGCACTTCTTTGTGCTTTGTTTGTCTTTAGAGGTCCATATCTGATCAGTACAGTGAAGAGGTTTTTCTCCTTGTTACAGGCAATAAAGGTGCTGCTGCTATTCGATGTGTCTTCTACAGCACTTCTTTGTGCTTTGTTTGTCTTTAGAGGTCCATATCTGATCAGTACAGTGAAGAGGTTTTTCTCCTTGTTACAGGCAATAAAGGTGCTGCTGCTATTCGATGTGTCTTCTACAGCACTTCTTTGTGCTTTGTTTGTCTTTAGAGGTCCATATCTGATCAGTACAGTGAAGAGGTTTTTCTCCTTGTTACAGGCAATAAAGGTGCTGCTGCTATTCGATGTGTCTTCTACAGCACTTCTTTGTGCTTTGTTTGTCTTTAGAGGTCCATATCTGATCAGTACAGTGAAGAGGTTTTTCTCCTTGTTACAGGCAATAAAGGTGCTGCTGCTATTCGATGTGTCTTCTACAGCACTTCTTTGTGCTTTGTTTGTCTTCAGAGGTCCATATCTGATCAGTACAGTGAAGAGGTTTTTCTCCTTGTTACAGGCAATAAAGGTGCTGCTGCTATTCGATGTGTCTTCTACAGCACTTCTTTGTGCTTTGTTTGTCTTTAGAGGTCCATATCTGATCAGTACAGTGAAGAGGTTTTTCTCCTTGTTACAGGCAATAAAGGTGCTGCTGCTATTCGATGTGTCTTCTACAGCACTTCTTTGTGCTTTGTTTGTCTTTAGAGGTCCATATCTGATCAGTACAGTGAAGAGGTTTTTCTCCTTGTTACAGGCAATAAAGGTGCTGCTGCTATTCGATGTGTCTTCTACAGCACTTCTTTGTGCTTTGTTTGTGCACATTTTGCCGCCGGACAGTCACAGGTCACTGAGAGAAACGCAGACTACGCCGAGATTACCAGGAAAATCACGTTTCCAATGGTAGGCAAATATTTAAAAATAATTTCAATGTAGATGTAATTCATAATATAGCATACAAATATGAATAAAGTGAATTCTTCTTGAGTGGCCCTCACAACCCCAGGTGGGTCTCGGCCGCGACTACTATGTGCCCCCATGTTTGTCGGAGCCGGGCCTCTAAAACCCAGTTCTGGTCTCCCAGACTCGGCAGGTCTCTCTCTCTGTGAGCCAGCTGGTGCATTCACCCACCGCACCAGGTTCTCCGGACCATAGAGCTCTTCCAGCTTGGCGTTGGGTGTTACCTGCCACGGACCTGTCCCAGCGTCCACAGTCTCTTTCCTCCGCTGTGGTCATAACCCACGTCTCACAGACTCTGCAGGTCTCTCTCTCTATGTCTCTCTATGTGAGCCAGCTGGTGCATTCACCCACCGCACCAGGTTCTCAGGACCATAGAGCTCTTCCAGCTTGGCGTTGGGTGTTACCTGCCACGGACCCGTCCCAGCGTCCACAGTCTCTTTCCTCCGCTGTGGTCATGGTCCACGTCTCCCAGACTCTGCAGGTCTCTCTCTATGTGAGCCAGCTGGTGCATTCACCCACCGCACCAGGTTCTCAGGACCATAGAGCTCTTCCAGCTTGGCGTTGGGTGTTACCTGCCACGGACCCGTCCCAGCGTCCACAGTCTCTTTCCTCCGCTGTGGTCATGGTCCACGTCTCCCAGACTCTGCAGGTCTCTCTCTATGTGAGCCAGCTGGTGCATTCACCCACCGCACCAGGTTCTCAGGACCATAGAGCTCTTCCAGCTTGGCGTTGGGTGTTACCTGCCACGGACCCGTCCCAGCGTCCACAGTCTCTTTCCTCCGCTGTGGTCATGGTCCACGTCTCACAGACTCTTGCAGGTCTCTCTCTCTATGTCTCTCTCTGTGAGCCAGCTGGTGCATTCACCCACCGCACCAGGTTCTCCGGACCATAGGGCTCTTCCAGCTTGGCGTTGGGTGTTACCTGCCACGGACCCGTCCCAGCGTCCACAGTCTCTTTCCTCCGCTGTGGTCATGGTCCACGTCTCCCAGACTCTGCAGGTCTCTCTCTATGTGAGCCAGCTGGTGCATTCACCCACCGCACCAGGTTCTCCGGACCATAGGGCTCTTCCAGCTTGGCGTTGGGTGTTACCTGCCACGGACCCGTCCCAGCGTCCACAGTCTCTTTCCTCCGCTGTGGTCATGGTCCACGTCTCACAGACTCTGCAGGTCTCTCTCTCTGTGAGCCAGCTGGTGCATTCACCCACCGCACCAGGTTCTCCGGACCATAGGGCTCTTCCAGCTTGGCGTTGGGTGTTACCTGCCACGGACCCGTCCCAGCGTCCACAGTCTCTTTCCTCCGCTGTGGTCATGGTCCACGTCTCACAGATTCCAATGGACGCAAAAATTAAAATTAGAATTAGTACTGTTTAGGGTTTGTCTGGGTTGCATTGTGAGGGCGGGGCGGTATGGTTGAATGATGCGTTCTAGAAACCGCGCTTCTTAGCTTGTATTGTTTTGCAGTCTTATTATGTTCTCTATCTTACAGTTATTACAAGTGTTATCAGTGTATAAAGGTTACAGCCTCATGTTATCACCTGCTACCCTTGAAACAAAAGAAATCAAAGAAAAGTTCCAAACAAATGGAAAGGCTAGGTTTAATTTATGTCTTCTCTACCTAACTCGATCCGCTCTTTCCTCCTATGTTTTTAACAATGTCTTTAAAAATGCGAGGCATCACTTCTATTTGGTCTTACTAATTTATCCTTAACCTCAATTGGAAAACACTGATTCCACATCAACATTTGATGTAGATAATGTTTTTGAAAAAATCGTTTTCAACAATACTAAGTATTAAAATTTAAAATGCTCACCATTTTGCAGGGTCGTACTTTGAACTCCCACGACTACGTGTTCTGGTGCGGGGACTTCAACTATCGAATAGACATGGACAAAGACGAGATGAAAGAACTTATCAAGAAAAAGGAATATGATCAAATATTACAGCATGATCAGCTGAAGGTAATTTAAAATGCCAGTTGATTCCCATATTGTTATTATAGAAAGGCAGTTTCAGCCGAATAAAGACGTGAGATAGAGATGAAGACATCTTGATGCAACTGCAGTCATCTACTCGTTATAAATAGTTTTCTTCGATAAATCAATGCACAAAAGGTTTTTTTAAATTCAGTAATTTCTTGTATCTCTCTCAAGTACTCCAGCTTTTGAATATAATCTACTTTTGTTTAAATAGTTTAAACGAATGTTTGAATCTTTCATCATCCCTTGACTCAGTCATAAAGTTACAGTAGTATTGGTTTATTATTCACCATTTGTCAAGTTATTAAGGTGAACCCCAACATACTTTCAATAAGTATGCTGGGCTTCAACTTAATAACTGATGGTTTTTTAATAATAATAACTTGGCCACCTTTAATCTATCTATTTTTGTTAAATGAATTGCATTGCCTGTGTGATGAATTATATTTGTGGAAGTGGTAAGATGGCCCTTGTGGCGGTGGCACCGCGCACAATCCCACTTCGTCATCCTCAGCCCAAATTAGAGACGATGACATTATATCAAGTTTTCGCTGTTGAAAAATGTGTTTAAATAGGCCTACTTTATAAAAATTGTTCCTCATATTTCAGATCCAACAAGATTTGGGCAACGTTTTCAAAAACTTCTTAGAAGGTGATGTCAACTTTGCGCCGACTTACAAATATGATCTGTTTTCTGAAGACTATGACACCAGCGAGAAGTGCCGCGCTCCAGCCTGGACCGACCGAATACTTTGGAAGAGACGTAAACAAATCCCGGACACTGACTTGCCGGTGGACTGGAGTCCCGGCTCGTTGGTTCACTACGGGCGAGCCGAATTGAAGCAGAGTGATCATCGACCAGTGATAGCCATTGTAGATGTAGATATATTCCAGATCGACGATGCAAGACGGAGTCGAGTGTTCATGGAAGTGATTCAAGATCTGGGACCACCTGATGCCACTATTGTTGTCCAGGTAACACGTTACCGTACATCCATATCAGAGTTTGTCAAGGGGACGGGTATTTCATTACCCGTGTACCGGAAATGAAAGAATACAATAATTGTATTGATAAATTGAATTGCATACCATTTTGTGATTCAGCCTTCTTCCTCTGTAATATAAATTGTTTGTATTTCAGCATCTCGACGATGAAGGGGGTGAAGACATGTTTGACGATAACTTCATGATGGCTCTCCTTCAAGAGTTGAGTCAGATTGGGGAAGTGATCCTCGTACGATTTGTCGAGGAAACCATGTGGGTTACATTCAGGGATGGGCAGTGTGCACTCGTGGCTGCCAAGAAGAATAAAACTCAGGTGAGAAAGAGAGAGCCTTGTTCGGTCAAGGTACCGTATTGCTGTGGACATTAGTCCAAGTCGGTCATATGTTCTAGTTCTGCATAAGGCATCTGATTTTATCAAACATTTATCTACTCGTTTGTTCACCCAAATCACTTGGCTATTGGTGGGGTCACTATTCGTAAAGATGATCACAAGACAAAGACAGATCTGGACTAGGCTAGGCTCACATAGGAGATGGTGCATTATTTTTCTTGCAAAAGAGTTGGATTTGAATGTCAATGCTCCCGTATCAACGAGTTCCAAGGTCACCATCATCCTCAAGTCTTAGTTCAACGTCAAGGTGTCATCATCTGCTTGCTGGAGGCCTAGTTGAGAACTTTTAACCTTACGAACATGTAGGTTATTTGACTGAGCTGATCACAAATACAGTACAGAGACTACAGTTAACCAGTTTCATTGTCCAATATTTGTTTTGGTGTTTTTGTTTTTGAATGTCAGGGTTCCGATTTGGGGTGGCAGTTGAAACTAGTATTTTTAATTAACAATTTAATTTGGGCTGAAATTGAATCCGGTACATTGAAACCTCTATCCATCATTTATCAAGGGACCAGGAAAGTAAAACTATCCATCCAGGAAAACCATCCATCCAGGAAAATTTAAAATTAATAATTATATGGGAGTGGGATGAGAAAAAATGAATTATACAAGCATTATATTGCTTTTTTTTCATTAACATACATTTTGTTGTGCCTCGCATTTCAAACTGTTGAAATTAAAATGGTGTCAATATCCAATATATCAATTTTTGATTGATCATTCTGTACTATTTATACTATCAATATTATTATGATACCAATTTGAAAAATATACTATATTATGTGTCTTTTAGCTGAAATACTTATCTAATCAAAGTGTCTTACTACTGGTTTTATGTAATTATTTTTTTCTTACAATCTTGTACAACTGTTTACTTTTTTTGCCTCTTGATGTAACTTGATTGCTTAAAATTAATAGTAATCAAAGATACCTTATACTTCGCAAGTAGAATGTAACAAATCACTCAATGTTTTTCTTCTTTTCTTCTTACTTCAACTACGTACTTTATTACTTTTAATGTTTGAGAAATACGTCCGAATTTGAATTGTACTTATAATTCACTATTTTAACCCACAGTTAAGCCTTTTTTGAAGGGCTTTATGGATGTTTTTTTGTTGTATTTGTGTTTTTCTCTCTGTGCCAGTGTATGTGACCAATTAGAAAAAAAAAATGAAATCGATGGATCTGGGAACGATGCATAGAGGTTATGTATTATGAGTAGGCAGTAAGTCTAGATGCTGGGGGCATGGTTGAGCACTTTCTTTTTCTCTAGCCTGTCCGAGAACAGTAGCCGACTGACTCGGGGATAGTCATTGTTACTTCTTATAACTTATGAGTGTACAATTTTATTTATTCTTGGATCATCATTACTTGTGATTTCTCATTTCAGTTATTTACAGACTTCTCAATCGTTATCGATCATTTTATCGATATCAAATCTATTGGAAATTCTAATTCCAATTTGGAACCGATTGGAAATATAGAAATTGAAGGTCAACCTCAAAGAGTGCATGGAAGTGGATTCAGTGAAATGTCAGTTTTTTTGGTGATAACTTTTGAATGGTATGAGATATCAAAATTTGAATACAGAGGAAACAGCTGTTTTTGATATTACCCTCAAAATGATATGAAATCAAACATGTCGTATAATTGTCAAGCGTGTGCAATTGACAATTATGCATTATTAGTTGAATACGTAGTTATCACTTCTACCTGTCTCGAGGGTATTAACAATAGGTACCTGTGTTTCCTCCATATAACAATCTTGATATCTCACACTGTTCAAAAGTTCATCCAAGAACTCTTATGGAACACACAAGATATATTGGGCTGGTGTTTGACTTTCACCTTGGTCACAGTCAAAGTAACCGTTTATCAGCATTCCCACAGTAGGACTGTAGTACTACTTTTATTTTAGATACATTGCTAATTTAGTTCTGTGTTTTTCACTCAGCTATGCGGTCATACATTGAAGCTCTCTCTTAAAACACCCGACTGGCAAACGCAGACTGAGCGCGAGATCGAACTTTGCACCAACAACACCATTCCTCTGTGTGACATTGACAAAATTGACTTCTGCACAGGCGATGAATCAGAAGGTATTTGACTATGGCAAACAATATATTCACGACAATCAGTATTCAGTGCCGCTTCATCCATTAAGCTGATTAAGCGAGAGGGCCCACGAGTATTTAGAGACCTACCATATTTCAGGTGAAATTAGGGAAACTAGAAATATTTATATATACAGTGAAATCTCTATCCATCGTTTTTCAAGGGACCAGGAAAATTTAACATTGGTTATATGGGAGTGGGGTGAGAAAATATGAAGGATGCAACCAGGAAAACGATGAATCTGGGAACGATGCATAGAGGTTTCACTGTATATAAATGGAGGAGATGGAATAGCGTCAAATGGAAAAACGTCAAATTATTTATGTACTTTGCAAAACTTGAGTTTCAAAAGCGATTTGACGTTATTCCACTGGATTAACGTCAAATTAATCCAGTAAGAAATTATGGTTCAACAACCATTTGACGTTATTCCATGGAATAAAGTCAAACAAAAAATGTTCCTAATGAAATGTAAATCTTTTATGTAATAATATATATATCTCAAACCCAGATAACCAATTCAATTGGGCCAGGGGGTGTTTCCACCAGTTTTTCTAGGGCAGACTTCTCATATCAATCGGTTCCTGCCAGTTCCGACTTCTTCCTCCTCTTCTTCACTACTGCTAGGCCTATCCTCTGTTTCTTCTTCTCTTCCTACCAGTTCCCTCCATCGTTCTCTATTCTCCCACCATCTCTCGTCTTCCACTTCTTCCCATTTTTCTCCTCGGTTGACTACCCCGAACTTGACTCCCTCCTGCCACCTTTCTCTTGGCCTTCCAACTCTTCTCTTGGCTCCATTGTTTTCTGCTATCTCAAGCATCGCTCTTGGTATTCTCCTTTTCCATTCTCCGCATATGCCCGTACCACCCAAGTCTCTCCCTTTCTAATTCAAATGATAACCTTTCCACTCCCACTTCCTTCCTTATACAGTAGAACGTCAGTTGTACGATTCTCATTTATACGATTTTTACATTTATACGACTTTTCCAGGTGGTCCCAACCATTCTCCATAAGACTACATGTTAAATTTCTTCCATTATACAACTCATTTATTCACGACTTTTCGTATATACAACTGAATTTCTTGTCTCCTTCCAACATTTTCAATAATTCTAGTCATGTGTTCATCATAAAGTCGTGAAAACCCAAAAACGTAAACAACACATGCGGAAGCACACCTGTTTATCCTAGTAAAAATACCACCTCATCATGACTTCTTCACTCCTACCCAGGTTTTTCCCACCCCCAAAAATATTTATAGATATTGTCTAGTCCTAAATCACTTAATAAGTTAATATACATGAAGAGACGCATCATTTTCCTAAACCAATCATCACTCTTTAGAGCAACAGGACCTCCAACCTCAAGGTTTGGAAGCACACTGCCAAGAATGTTGCAATCACACTGGCACATTTGCCCAGCCAGTGACAGCTGATAATGTGTGGGAGGGGGCTAGGGGGGGGGGAGGGGGTATGTAAGGCGTGTGCAGGAGCGCATTTCTTTCATGTCAACAAGAAGTGATTTCAAAATCGAAGTATTTTAAAAAGGCAATGATGATCGCTTTTCATTGTTTGAAGTCAAATGTCATTTCAATAATATTCCTTTTCTAACAGGGACAGAAAAACAAAAAAATGTAATTCTGTCAATGTCATGTCAAACATTTGAAGTAAATGCCACACTAGGAGTCGCCTGGACAGTGTTAATTGGTTGCTATGAGCATTGGTAAATGTCTGCGTCTGTCTCTCACAAAGCACATGTCATCTGAGAGCTGTCAAGGACATAATGGCATGCTGTAGTGGCTTGATGGTTGGTGAGGGGGCGGAGGGGAGAGCTGTGACGCGTCATTACTTACAGACCAGATCAAAAACATCATACACAAGAAAATAAAGACCAAAAAAAAACCATTGATTATGCAGTGGGTAAATGTTTGAACCCAGATTCATTAATAAATCATTTATACGTTTATCCATTTATACGATTTTTTTTCTCAGTCCCCTGAAAGTCGTATAAGCGACGTTCTACTGTACAGTAAACCCTCGTATCACACCATTTTCCGCCACAGATCAATTCGGTTGCCAATACTTGAGCAATAAGATCACACAGGCTCCAGACAAGGAAAGTTATGATGAAGAATTCATAAAGCTGAGAAAAGCATTGGTTATGAACGGCTTTTCGAACAGAATTATAAATAGGTCCTTTAATAAATGTGACATTGTAAAAGAAGCAGTTCAAACGGTGGATGAAACGCATAACGTCATACAGGTGTCAGACGAGAATGAAAAATCTAGATCCATAGCTTTTCTGCCTCATGTCAAAGGCATAACGGATAGAATTAGCAAACTATTGATGAAGTCTAACATCAAAACAGTTTTTAAAACTAATTGTAAAATTGATAGTATGCTGCGAAATCCGAAGGCTAGTATTCATCTGGAACAGCATGGGATATATGAAATCCCGTGCGGTGAATGTGAGGAAAGTTATGTTGGCCAAACGGGTTAACGGATATCAGCCAGGAAGTATGAACATGAGACAAATGTCAGGTGGGGTATAAAGACTTCGGCACTGGCCCAACATAACATGGAGACTGGACACATCATTGACTTTATCAGCACGAAACTTCTAGCAATAGAAGAAAAGATTATTCCTCGTTTAGTACGTGAATCTATTGAGATTTAAACGCGAATAGATAACCTTAATAAAAGATGACAGCAGATGTCTTCCTACTGCCTGGAAACCTGTTCTTCAGGAGACACGTATAACAGCTATAGAACCTACAGAAGACTCAGTCCAAAGAGTGAAATTACAACCTGAATGGAGGGATGGTAGGATAAAGAAAGACGTGGAAAGAAATGTGTCAATATCGGACAGGAGGAAGACCCTTAGAAGTCAAAGATGAATTATCGTTGTTTTTTATTCATATACTATCAACTTTCTCAACACTTTTTTGTAATATTTTCTTTCTGTTTTTCACGTTGACTTTGATTTTAGAATTTGTTTCATAATAGGTTTGATTTTTTATATAATATTTTGATATAGATGGCCGAAGCAACTTTATTGCCAAGACAGAACCAAAAGGCCAAAGACTAGAAGGCCAAGACAGAATGGGTGCGAGAAGGCAGTGAATTTATCTTGTCTTTTCAATATGATTATAACATCATATTTTCAATATGATAATTTATATATTTTCTTTGAAAATAGTAATCAAGTTTTATTTTTTTCTCTCAAGTATTGTAATTTAACCCTGATGATGCCCAGACAAATCTGGGCGAAACGTCGGTCACTTATTAAAGAAGGTTGAATATACCCATGAATATACCCAAAATGTGTCATTATTCAAATATATATATATATATATCTATATATATATATATATATATATATCTATCTATCTATCTATCTATCTATCTATCTATCTATCTATCTATCTATCTATCTATCTATCTATCTATCTATCTATCTATCTATCTATCTATCTATCTATCTATCTATCTATCTATCTATCTATCTATCTATCTATCTATCTATCTATCTATCTATCTATCTATCTATCTATCTATCTATCTATCTATATATATATATATATATATATATATATATATATATATATATATATATATATATATATATATATATATATATATATATATATATATATATATATATATATATATATATATATATTATATATATATATATATATATATATATATATATATATATATATATATATATATATATATATATATATATATATATATATATATATATATATATATGTATATATAATAAATTTGTATACATTTTATTCAGAGCCAAGCCCACCCTAGATATGAATTTAAAAACTGTGGGATGACAGATATTTCATTACAGTACTTCAGTTCCGATATCATATTCTATATTCCGTACATGGGTATAAAAAAAAATGGAAAGAGTAACTTATTAGATTAGAGCCAGGCCTACGACTAGTATAATGTATAATTTATGCTATATAGTAATTATATTCGAAATACCGTGTAAATAATTTATTTCCCATCTATGCCTATGCAGGTTGAAATTAAGCATCTTAAAACTACGTATTCATTATTCATATATTCAACAAATTACGGTATCACTCACAGGTTTCCTGACAAAATGCTTCAATAGCCTTTTGTACAGTGACATAGTGTAAATAAATCATAGTTGACCCAATTAGCTAACAAAACTAATTATCAGAAACCACTTGTCGGCATGCTAATTATTGATTAATGGCAGTGACGTCTTGTCACTTGTTGCATAGTGTCACAAACTTCCTGCTGTAAATTGCTTTGTCTTGTGTCGACCTGTGAATCACTGTTACGGTGCCTTGTACACCATATACAAATGTTCTCAGGTAAGAACCTCACAAACTAGTTTCACATTAAATGTGCTGTATTTGTCATAGTAGATTAGGAATAGTGCCAACTTACCGTATTCACACTAAGCAGCTTGTAAAATGATGGAATTTTTCTGTTGAAAAGCGTGCTTCTAATCAAATATCTGTTGCCTGGATATCGAATGATTTAATAAGAGTGGGCTTCTCTTCCTCATGATCTTTTGGAAACAATCATTCAAAATTTCTCAAATAAGTGTTCCCATTAATTTTCTATTAATTACCGATGTGAAAACAAGTTTGGCTGTGTTTGACAGTCAGATGGGGAATGTACAGTGTAAAGCGTAGCCCACCTTGATATTCCGTTGTACATTTCAGGTGATGAAGAAGGCGATTTCAGTCAGGTGGCAAGGCGTGTAGGACCTCCTACTCGACCTCCGTTGCCTGCAGTGGGCAAGTGCCCGCCAGAACCAGTACCTAAGAAACAGCTGCCGAAGGTGGGTTCAATTATACCAGTCAAGTGGTATGTAAAAGGTGTGAGCAATGTAACGTACCATCATAAAAACCCCGGTATGAAAATACTATCTACAATGGTTATTATAAGGAAATTATTTCTTTGTAGATGAGTTGAAGAGTCGTAATATCTAAATATAAGGTCAATGGGGACTTATTTTCTAGAGATCACCAACTATTAGAATCACTGATTTGCCTCTGTAGAAACATATTCTCTTGAATCTGTTAAAAGTTGTTAAAGTATAACTTTGTAAGTTACAGGTCTCAAATACAAATTTGTTCATCGTACTTATTAATGTGACTAATAATGTAACTAATTTGTATTAGGCTGGTGTCATTAGTGTGGGTTTCCAATCTTTACCACCAAGCGTGAACAAACCTATGCCAGAGGAGACTCCGACGTACGAAACGCAAGACGAGACGTCTGCCATCTATGAAGAGATACAAGACGAGGTAGAAAGCTGGCCGGTTCCGAGTGGCCCTCCTCCCCCTCCCCCGCGTGTCGATTCCACCGAGACTGCACCAAGTAGTGCGCCACCTCTTGCACCTGCGGCAGTGCCACCGCCGCTGCCGTACCGTCAACTGCCACCGCCACCGACACGGTCACAGCAGCCTCCCCCCATACCAGAACGCGCCCAGCCACCCCCGGTTCCAGCCAGAGCAGGTGTGCCACCCCCTATACCTGCACGAGCTACCCCGCCTACCACACCTCTAAGAAAGGCTACTTAATCAAAGTACGCACTCGGTAGAACATGTTCTAAGTCAAATCAGCAATAGACTTTGTTCTCGTACCATATATTCTGTTACTACATATTTTAGTTATTGTCCTGTTTGATTGGGAAGAAGCAGAGATGTGCAATAACCGATTTCTTGGAGCACCAGGAAATAGGATGTTGAATCAATCTAAAATGAAGTTTTGTAATTTTTATGATGAAAAAATTGATTATTAATTAATTATTTTGATAGTTAGTGAAATAGCTCTGCTATCATTGTTGAATAAACCACTTTGAACTCTTCATCTTCAAAGCACAAATTTAACTAGAGATTAAATTTGGATGCACAAGTTTAAGACCTATTGCATTGCATCAGTGGTAACCTAGAAATTAAAAAAAAACATCAAAATTTGAATTATGTGGCATATATTGTATGATATGTTTCATCTCCTCGAAGCAGTTTATGCAGCTAATAATTCTCATACATGCCATATGATATTCTACTAGGTAGTAAGAATGTATGGGACTGATGATGTCCTATTTCCCTATGCTTCAAGATTACTCAATAATTCACTACCATACAGTAAGAGAAGTCAGTCTTCTATTGAAACTATCAATTTGGACAGACCAAAAAGCGCAGTAGAACTTCTACGCATCCTCAAATCCTTGACTTACGCTCAACGTAAAAAACAAAATCGAGTCTTCGAATTTCTTTGTATAATGAAATCTAAGTTTGACTGATATTCTCCAATTAGACCTAAATGTAATGAAATCACTTTTTATGAGTTCTACTCCACAACATTTTCAGCTGCTGCAAGTATGTGTATATAATTTTCTGTTCTGTTTTTGGTAGAGAAAATTATGTAACGTACCTAGGCCTATATCATGCGAAGGAAAAACATCAACTGGACACTGGAGTAAATTCACTAAAATCACACAAGAATTATTTTGCTAGTACCTTGAAAATATGGTAATGAGGGGTAGGCCTACTAAAATTCAATTACATACATTTATAGATTACTGTATTATCTACAAATTAGTATGAATATGATCCCCTGAATGAGCCATTTTTTAATTCCAGTGATAACCCAATTGATATGAGAAAATGTCACCTTTGAAAGGATCTGTGTTTTAGATGACAGAGTGTCGAGTCAACTACTGTATTAGGGCTCATATTCATGCATTCGTTGTTTCAATTATACGTATAGGGGTATATATTTTTTTATAACTAGAATTGCAACGTCTCATGTCGTGGTCAAATTATTGATGTTATAAAAGTGGTACATCATACTGTGCTAAATCAAGTCCCGTGTCCTCTTGGTCGTTATAATTTGTTGCTGCCTTACAAAAATAGGTCGTTGTGTAACTTTTTACTAACAACGTGTTGATATCTTATATTTTGTAAGTACTGCATCGGTATTTATGCGTTTATTTCTGGTACAATATGAAACATTGTGAGATTATTAAAATTTAAGACTAAATGTGGGTAAATTCACCAAGTACGGTAATGGTTTAGTTTCTAGTGGATTATGAAAGGCTGATATTGTTTTAAGCTGTTGCATATTCAATCCAATCCAATAATCAGTTCAGGGGAGCGTAGCTTCAATACTAGGGTACCAAAATAGCGTGGGTTACTACACCCTACCAAATACCAATCATTTCTTTTGCACTTGTGGTTGCATAACGTGATCAATCAAGCTGATTGAAATGCACTCTGGAGAAATTTACTGACATATGCACTAAAACTAGCAGACAGTGTACATATGCATTCCGCGTACAGCCTATGAAACAATTCAATTATGTGTAGATTTTATTTTAATTTTAATTTCAGAAAAATATTTTATGTGATTGCTCGTTTACTAATTTGAGTAATTTCTCGAGAATATTCACGTTGACTACTATGCTAGGTATTTACGTTTTAACTTTTTTTATATATATAGGCTATATATGCCCCATATAGGCTCTATATAGTTTAGTTTCTATAGGGTTTGAATGAGCCCCTTGAGTCACTCCGTACAAATGATTACCCTATAACAGTTTACAAAGAGATGAGAGCATAACTACCTACTCCCTCATCACTAAAAAGTCCTCTAGAATCTGCCAGTCAAAGTTATGCCCCACAGATATATTTTCACTAGTAGGTAAGTCACCTACAGTTATTCATCTACATATTCTGTGAAAATTTGAAACAAATAATATAGGTCAAAATTTACATATACAAATATTATACAGGCAACAAGTTTTTATTCTGTCGCCAGAAAGTTATTTCTTGTTTCCGTGTTTTTCTTGCAAAACGATGGAAATCAAATTATTGATGGCTTTGTTGTGACAAGTCAATTGTTGAAAGATGTTTACTGCCCGTGGGTCAGAATGAAGTTGGGCAAGCACCAAAGATAATGGTAATGGTACCAGTAATGGTCACAATGAAACAAAGAATCAGTAGAAAATAGCCAACTTCCAACATTTATGTTATCATTTTATTGACAAGATTATCATTTTCAAATTGAAGTATCAAGGTAATAGGCCTTCTTGTTATAAGCACTGATCCTGCAAACAAATATACCAATAATAATAAAGCAATGGTATCCTAATGCTAACTGGAAATTTAAATGTTGATGTGTGGTGGTAAAATAAATGTTATATTGACTAATTGTGAATAATATAGTGAAAACCTAAATTGGGATAGATAATATTTGTTGAATTAATAATGTATAAATGACCTACTTCACTCTTCTGGGTCATTCAAGCATAATATTGGTTTAAAAGACCGAAGTTGAGATATATTTCGAGACCTTTAGGAAGAATGCTGAAGAGTTGATGACGAGTAGCAATATTGTCTGGTTTTGTCCCCGACATAAATCTATACTATATACTTATTCCCTTATGAAAAATATTTATCACTTGGTCCTACATAATTTAAGTGTGTATAGCTAATTATAAGAATAATGTTAACTGACATTTTGGGAACAAAAACATTCATTGCTATTTTGTTGACGTAATTGAATGGATTAGGCAGTTGACAAATGTGTTTACTCTGAGCTGCTATGATGCCATCCCTGTAAGCCTCAATTCTTGCCACTTCATTTGGTATGTTGTGTATGATGAGTAGTTGTTGAATTATTTCATTGTTAGTGTTACCTAATCCACCTATTGGACAATTCATTTCCATCAATATGTGCCGACAGACAGATTGTAATTGGACATTGTAATAGCGTGATGCTGCAAGGTTGGCTCTGCTCTTCAGTTCTCAAGGAAACTCATGGAGATTCAACATACCGTAAGCCTGGGTATCCATCAGTAAGAGTGTAGCTTATTGTAGTGTTGGGAATCTGAATAATTTCGCCAGTTCAGTACCACATCGGAAATTATTTGTGATTTTAAATTTAATTCAATCATATCACATAATGTTGAAGATTGTTTAGTAATGCTTACATTGCATTGGCAGGAGAATATTATCTCTCATTGATGGTTATTGCAATACTG